>WBMV01005276.1:20915-122543 GCA_013396655.1 Campylorhamphus procurvoides | reverse complement strand
CTGGGCCTGGCCATCCAGCCAGTTCCTAACCCAGCACAGAGTGCAGCTGTCCAAGCCATGGGCTCCAGCTTTTCCAGGAGCGTGCTGTGGGAGGCAGTGTCAAAGGATTTGCTGAAGTCCAGACAGACCAGATCCACAGCCTTCCCTTCAGCCACCAGGTGGGTCACCTGGTCATAAAAGAAGATCAGGTTGGTCAGACAGGACCTGCCCCTCCAAAATCCATGCTGGCTGGGTCTGATCCCCTGTCTGTCCTGTAGGTGCCATGTGATGGCACTCAGGATGATCAGTTCCATAACTTTGCCAGTCACTGAGGTTTGGCTGACAGGTCTGTAGTTTCCTGGATCTTCCTTCTGGGCCTTCTTGTGATGGGCATTACAATGGCCAACTTAAGAGTTGTCTGAGACCTCCCCAGTGAGCCAGGACTGTTGATAAATGATGGAGAGCAGCTTGGCGAGCTCTTCCACCAACTCCCTCAACACCCTAGGATGAATCTCATCTGGTCCCTTAGACTTATGAGCACCTAAGGGGCTCAGCAGGTCACTAACTTCTTCCTCCTGGATTACAGGGGAGCTATTCAGCTCCCTGTCCACATCTACAAACCCAGGAGGCCAGTTGTCCTGAGGACAACATGTCTCATTGTTGAAAACTGAGGCAGAGAAGGTGTTAAGCACCTCAGCCTCTATCTTGTCTTTGTTAACTATATTCCCCTCTATGTCCAACAAAGAACAGAGGTTTTCCTTGCCCCTCCTTTTACTATTATTGTATTTATAAAAATATTTCTTTTTATCCTTAACTGAAGTGGCCAGATTAAGTTCAAATTGTGCTTTTGCCTCTCTAATTTTCTTTCTATATGACCTGACTACATTCCTAAACACTTCATGGGTTGCCTGCCCTTTTTTTTCAAAGGTTAAACTCTCTTTTTTCCCCTAATTTCCTGCAAAATCTCCCTGTTCAGACAGGCTGGTCATCTTCCCCACCAGCTCACCTCTTGGCACATTGGGACAGCCTCTCCTGTGCCTTAAAGATTTCTTTCTTGAAGTTTGTCCATCCTTCCTGGACTCCTTTGTTTTTAAGGGCTATTTCACAAGGTATTTGCTGAACCACCCTATTGAATAGGCCGAAGTCTGCCCTCTGCAAGTCCATGGTAGAGATTTTATTGATACCCTTCCTTACTTCTCTGACTATTGAGAACTCTATCATTTTGTGATTACTGTACCTCAAATGGCCTCTGACCACGACAACTCCCACCAGCCCTTCTCTGTTTGTGAACAACAGGTCTACCAAGGCCCCAGCCCCAGCACTAGTAGGTTCATTTATCAGCTGCAACAGGAAATTATCCTCTGCACACTCTAGGAATTTCCCAGTCTGCCTCTTCTTCACTGTGTTGAGCTCCCGACAGACATCTGGCTGGTTAAAGTCACCCACAAGAACAAGGGCTGGTGATTTTGAAACATCTGCCAGCTGCTTGTAGGATAATTCATCACCCTCTTCATCCTGGTTGAGTGGCATGTAACAGACTCCCACCAGGAATTCAGCTTTGTTGGCCTTCCCCCTGATTCTGATGCATAAGCACTCAACCTTCTCATTACTGATCTTAAGTTCTGCAGAGTCAAGAAACTCACTAACATATAGAACCACCAGTTCCCCTCTCCTCCCTTGCCTGTGTCTTCTGAAGTGCATCTGACTCTAGCAGGCTTGATACCATAAAAATTGCCCCATAATGAAAAAAACAATATTCTGCCAGTAGCATCAGCTAGTGATAAAAAGGGTTTTCCTACTCCTCCCCGCATTCATCCCTTCTACTGCAGGAATTGAGGAAAACACCACCTGTTCTCCTGTCTCATCAACTAACTGACCCAAAGCCTTAAAGCTGTTTTAATTACCCTGGTACCTCTTTTATCAATCTCATAGCTGCCAACCTGACTACCAACAGTGGATGATAATCAAAGGGCCAAATTAGCTCAGGGAGTGTCCTGCTAATATCCCTTACACTGGCCCCAGGAAGGCAGCAGACTCCCCTGTGCAGCGGGTCTGGTCAGCACACAGGGTCCTCAGTTTCCCTTGGAAGGGAGTCATCAACTACAAGTACTTATCTTTTTTTCTTAATAGCTGCAGTTGTGATCCATCTAATAGACGAGGTGCAACCAGGACACCCCCCAGATGTACCTTTTTGTACAGTGTCATCTGCCTGACTCTAGGTCCAGGGCCTCATACCTATTCTTTAAAGGCAGCTGTGGAGGTGATGAGGGTCAGGAGGGGATTCTTTTACATCTGCATTCAGGGACCCATTTCCATTCCCCCTCATTTACTTGGTCTGTTTCATCTGTCTGACGGGAAGAGGGTCAGGCCTTCTCTGACTCGTGCTAAACTTTCTTTGGAGTTGAAAGGTGCAACTCCACCAGTCTATTTCCCTTTCATTCTCACTAATGCTCCTTAGCCTCCCTATTTCTTCCTTAAGCTCTGCCACTAAAGAGCAAATCACTCACCCGATCGCACTGTACGCAGTTGTCTTTCACACTGTCCTCTGGTACTACCGCCAGGTTCAGACACTCCCTGCAGCCAGTGACCTGGACAGCTGCATCCTTCCTGGGGGGTTCTGTCTGGGTTAGCATGCTCCTGCTGGCAGCAGCAGCAGTGGTTTTCAATTGTTTGGAAACTGTTGCTAGATCTAGCTGAGATGGAGAGAAAAATGACAAAAAAAACCCCAAAACCAAAAACCCCCCACCAAACAACCCACACATACCTACCATACAACCCACCAGCAAGAGCTAGAAAGTGGCTGTGCCCTTCCTGCTTGCCCTGCCTGCATGAACTGCCATGCAAACTGCCATGCCATGCCCTCACTGCCATGCCTCATCCCTGTTTGCCAGAGATTCTTTTAATCACCTGCAAAGGGGCCTGGCACCACCCCTTGCACACCTAGTTGGTTCCCAAGAGTAGCTAAGCCCATCTCAAAAGAACAAAAAAAGGGAAAAAAAATGGTGGAGAATGTGGGCATCGATCGCCTTACCTCTCTGCAAGGTAGGGATAGACCAGAAGGTGGCAAATTCACACCTTTTAGTCATTTGTTTTTCCCAAATGCTGCAGAACTGATGTCTGGACTTGGATATAGCAAGATGGTGCAGCCACATGGCCATAAGCCACATGTAGCCATGCCTCACAGCAGGATGTGCTGCTAATGGTGTGTGTTGAAATGAAGAGCTCTGCCCTCTCTGCTCTCACCTGCACCTGCAATTCCTGGAGTGCATAGAGCCAACCACCTGACGACTGCAGCTAGCAAGGAGAAGGGGGCACCACTTCCCATATCATCACCAAATAATGGGTGATTATCAAAACCAACACATTCCCTCTTTACTTCCTTCCATCTTTTTTATTTTACCCATAATCCTGGGATCACTGTGTCATGTGGCCATGGAAACCAGGGCCCAAATCAAAGGCCTTAAAGAAAATGGAGAGATACTAAAAGACAGTAAGGTCCAATCTCAAGCAAAATACTGCTTCCCAAGGACAAAGAGCAACAGCAGGATGCACGGATATAGCTAACATCTACAGGGGGCAGCCACTGAGGTGAAAATCAGTAACAGAGCTTAAGGCACAGCTCAGACCAACATTGTGATGGGCTTTCAAAAGGACCAGACTCATCCTAAGAATAGTCTAGGTTGGATGTCTGGAAAGCAATGGAATTGCAGTGAGGCCATAAAAAGTTGAACATTGTACAAGTTTGTGTGCTGGAAACATGGCTAAGGGCTCACTGAGGCTGACAAGAAAACTGCTAACAGCAGACTAGGGGGATTTTTCCTCAGCCCAATAAGTTTATCCTGTCAGGAATGTAGGTCTGGGACAATGGCATAATTTAGTTTGCTGGGAAATTTATTTTTAAGGACCATCTGCAAGAGATCATATCTGTCGTACAATTTATACACTTTTATGAATCCACTGATGTGTGGTCTGGTTTTTGCAGATAGGACATTACAGTGTCCTTTGCACACCCAACAGAAGAAAAGCATTGGCATCAAAGTGAAAAACTGAGGCTAAAGTACAGTCACTGTGATTTATACTCCAGAGGCCACTTCACTGGTGGCAGAATGTCCAGGTTGGTGCCACCTTGCTCCATATCCTCTCTCGGAATGTATTCTGAGTTAAAATGAGTCCATGGCACTTACATCAGCAGCCGTGCTGATGAGAAATTGTTAACAAAGTTACAGGTTAGTAAAAAACCTCTACGATGTGCATTATGTAAAGATAAGCTACTTTTCCATTTCACTTGGTAGGGTTTTCCTTCTTATAGCAAAGTGCTGCTGTTTTTTGCACTACAATAAAAAAACCCAACAAACAAACCAGACAATCAGTTTAGAAATAGAAACTGTTGTCCTACTGTTTTAGGGGAACTTTGCCCAGAATGTACTACTTTAGTATTGATTTTTTATATTTTTGATAAGCTAGGATATATGATTTTGAAATATTTTGTCTCATACATTCAGCAGTGAGGGTAGAGATGATTCATGCTACCCACTGGAAATCCTTTGTCTTCAATCACATGCGTACTTAGTACCTATAAGGGTTACTACTTTCTGCCATAAGAATCAGAATTCAGAACCTGCTAAACGTACAAAGTGCTGAGAAATTGCCTAGTATGACCCAGCATAAGGCAAAAACCTCTTCCCGTTCTTGTGCCCCTTCCTTAGGGGAAGCCAAATTTAATTCTAAAGCATATTTGGTTAACACTGAGAACAGTTCAGAATATAATCAGAACATAAACAGCAATGAGCCAAGTTTCACAACAGCCTACGAAGAAAGACATCTGATGAGTGACAAAAGCATACATGAACTACAACTGAAGCTGCCTTTTCAAATAATCATCTTCTTGGGTCAGAAAAGGAAGTGTCTGGAATTGTTCACATATCTCTAGTCTTGTGCAAGGGTCAAGTCATCTCAGGGCAGAAGGAATAAATTATGATCAGGTCACCTAGCAGAGAACTAGGGGAAGACTTGCAGAGCATGCCACATTCCTTATGCAGACCACAGCCCCAGCTTCCCCAGTAGGGGGGTGTTTGTGGGGGCATGCCTATTCTTTGTCACTGTACCCCTGTCCTGGATGATGAATTGTCTCCTGACATTTGTGCTTAAATAGTGTTGGGTTCCATGACAGTGATGCACCCAGACAGTTTTGATAAAATATGTCTCAAGGATACAGTCCTTACCGAAATATTTTTTAGTGTTTAGCTAAATTTGTCTTTACTTTCACTTTCCTTGCTTCTGTTTTCATTTTTCACCAAAAAGTAGTTTGTTTATCCTTAGAGCCAATGCAAGTCATAAGCTATGAACTCTGCCAACAAACCTTCATGCAGTGAGCATCACACCTCGTGCAACAAATTGTGTACAATTGATCTGCTACCTGATTGTCTGATTGCTATTACAAGCCTATACACACACACGCACACACACACAGATCTTCTGGGGAAACCACTCATTTCATACAGTTAATCACAGCTTAGGCTGTAAAGAATTGTCAAAGGAAAATAAGCAGCAGTAAACCAGAACTGTGGATACCCAGTATGATGGTGCTCTGGGTGCAGCCTGTGGTCATAGCACATCACCAAAGGCAAGCCTCTAGGTTGCCATCCACAGTATCCTCTGCAGTGATGTAGCCAAGACAATGCATCCACAGGATAAGTCTTGTATCAGTCCATTGCATTCCCATAGGGAATTCAGCTCTTCGTGTCCTGATGAAATAAAGAGGATAACAGAATTTCGTTCATCCACTTGTTTGGTGTGGCATGTATGTGGAGTGCTATCCACAAAAAAACATGGTTTGAACCCCAGGGTAAGATGCGAGGAGCCATCTTGCCTGCTTTACATAAACTGAAGCTACTTGAACTCCCATCGCCACAAATGAGGCCCAGGGGAACTCTGCCAGGAGCCCTGCAACCATTTCAGTCTAACCATCCATGCCTGTCAGACTGCTTCCACTGTCCTCAGTAAATGGACTAACAAGAACACATCAGTGACAATACAGGTCTGAGTGTGCTATTTAACCAGAAGATGTAGAAAGGTGTCGGTAAGGAGAAATTGGATGCTTGTTTGTTCACAGCTGAAAAGCCCTGATAAGAGGGTGCAGTGACAGACCCAGAGGCGCAGGCTGGAACATTTTAATGATCCTATCTGTGCAGGCCACACAGAGGCAAGGAATTTTCCAAAGAGGGATTCCAAATGGCATCTTTATATCAAGAAGAGGAAACCAGTTTTTTCTAAATGAATACAAGCTTGCTGTGTAAACATAGCTACTTGGCTGAACCGTTTCCTGGGTCATGCAGGTTGTCTGGAAATGCATTGCAAAGAAGCAGGGGTGCTGTTGCCTGAAGCATGGAGAACCACAGCTGTAGTCCTGTAGATAAGCCCTTGGCTGGAGACAATTGCCCTGAGGCCCTACGAAGTTGAGTTCTGTCTTGGGAGATGGGTGGTTGAGCACCCTGGTCAGATCTGACAAGATGTAAATGCAGCACTGAAGCCTTTGACCAGCAAAAGTCAGCCCCAGGGACAGTTTGAGCAGGTTTTACTGGTGCTTCTGATATCTGTGTTTTCACTCTGTATTGCTATTTTACACATCCTATTCCTACCACTGGGAGAAGAGGAGGCTGTCTTATAGCATTAAGGCAATACTTCTTCTTTTTCCTCCTATGTCCGTCATGTTTACCACCTTCCTTATCATCACCCTTGCTTTTCACAGCCTCAGCAAGATGAAGTGACTGGACCCCAAGTGAAAGCTTTAAGATGAATGGCCCCATTACATCAGAACTGGTGTTTGCTCAGGATTTCAGACAGCTTTGATCAGGACTATTAGAGTAGTAGAGGTGAGGTACATGGCTCTTATCATAAATTAGAAAGTTGTTAAAAGGTAGGAAATGAACAGAACACAAGACCAGGAATTTTTGAGCACAGAAAGCAATTGATAGCAGGGTGCCATCAGGAGAAGCACTAGAGTAGGTGTTTGTCTCAGTTCAAAGGAGAACTAAGATATCTATGTTGGCCAATAAATAATCCCTCTCTTTTNCCCCGTTTATGTACCCTCAGGGAGCACCCAGTCCCTCCCCCAGGGCGGGGACTCACACAATGGGTGATTAACTCTGTGAGTCATGGGGTATGGTTGAGCTGTTGATGGCCCATTAGCACCCACACCCCCTCAGGCCGGGTGTGGAGGTGCTAACAGCTTCCTGGGCAGATACTGCAAATGGTCCATTGTTCTTGGGGAATGAATAGAGGGTGTAGAATACACAGCTTTAATCACTCCCACACAGTGATAACTGGTCCCTCCTGCTAAACTAGGACAGTGTTCCTCAGGATGTTTTATAATGACCAGAAGAGGGAAGGGACTAGTTAGGTGGCAAATTTCCTGTTGGTACACCATGATTTAGATCAGTTAGCCTTGGAGAAATGTCAGAGAGCCCTTATGTTTTGATCACATTCTTTAAATTATTAGAGAGATGATTCTGCCTGAATTAAGGTGCAAATGAGACCATATGGCAAAGCCAATAGTACATATTTTTATTTAACAGTAAATGTGAGACAGAGACAAACACAAAAAAAAGAGAGAAAGGGGAAGAGAAAGAGAGTGGCAGAGAGACAGATTAATTAGAAAAAATATCACCGCTGTGTAGATTCTAATGGCATCCAGTTGATCCTCTTCTTGTGGCCTTCTCTGTGACAGTCCCAGTCTTGTCAAAGTGATGGTTGCAGTCTTGATTCACTGAGGGGGGCCTGAAGTGGTGAGAACAGAAGTCTCATGTGGTGAAGGGGAAAGGCCATGGTGGTAAGAGAAATCCCACACGGTGCAGGAAGAAATCCAAGTGTGAAGTCTGTGGAGGCAAGGGTGGTAAGTCCTGTGTGCTGAGTGAAGTCCAAGTGTGATCTATTATTTGGCTTAGGCTAGCTCGGAACGCCCCCAGTATATCCTCCCAGGGCAGAGAGTTTTACAATGAATGAGATAATACTGTATCAGGGGACATGCCATGAGTATATGATACCTTCTAAGACATTACAGCTGCCTGTCACAGTCTCAGTTAATAGCCACATTCACAGAGTGGTGGGCTTCAGTGAGCAGTTGCTTCTTCCCGCCATTTGTTACAGTGGACAAAAAGCATCCAAGGACTTTTACAATGTTTAAGCTATAAACCATTTCAGGGTCTCACACCCTAATAAAACTGATTATTGGGCCACCAAATTGTTGTTGAAATTAAGTTTAGGGAAGGGCATTTCAAACTGGCAGTGCACAATGAAAGAAAATACCAAAGCAACCTGAATATACTGATGGGTTCTGTGTTAGTCACAACCACTGCTCCTTCCCAGTCAGAGAAGGGGAAAAAATAGTTTTCCCTGTGCACAGTCCATTTTGCAGAAAGAGGGAAAAAATTAGCTATGTCAGGAATGTCAAGAACAGAATAGTATACAATCTGAAAATTTGAATACAAAACCCATAGGCTCTTCTTCATCTTGAAGCCTTCCTAGGGGTCTGGTCACTTCATCTTGCCTGCTCAGATTATACAGTTCCGATCTGTTCCAATATCTTCTGGTACTGCTATAGCTACAGGTCAGCTACAAGCTGTTACCCTTTTTTTTTTTTTCTTAATATATATAACTCCTGCCTCAATAGTCTCATTTTAGTAGCTTACTGCTATGGAATATCTTGAGTTTCTTGAGGCCTTCGCCTGCCTAATTAATTCTTACCAGCTATAGGTAGTAGAAAATAGGCTGAGAATCCTTATTTTCCAATAACTCTTGCCTTAAAGGCCAAGACAAAAATATTATTTAGCATCTGTGCAATGGGACTGTCCATTTCACACTCTAATGGTCTAGTACAGACACTGACTGTCTTCCAAACTTCATATTTCTGATATACAGCAAATAATTTATTATTGCTCTTGGTATCCTTGCCTACTTGCTCTTGAAATTTCCTTTTATCCTGCTTCCATTCTGGAAGGTAAGATATAAGAAGAAAATTAGCTTCCACTCCATTAGCATTACAAGAGCTAGATTTCCATTTCTTAAACAATATTTTTAGTATGAATATAGCCCTACTCATTGTCATTTAACCCTAGTGCTTTCTGTTTCCTCTTTTCCCTTCTGAGTGATGCATTCTTCTTGTGACTTTGTGTCAGCCAAAGGCTGTTACTGCTGCAGATGTGTGTTGTTGCATAATGTGTGTGTTTCAAAGTAATATATGTAATATTAAAAAATGTTACATGCAAAATCCATTTTCTCCAACCTCAGAAACTAGTTCCAAAATACCATGGAAAAGGTGCTGCAGTACATGCTCAGATATGCTAAATTTCCTGAAACATTCATCACTCACTGCAGACAAGTGCTTTTACATACCTTTCCCCTTGAGAAATCTCAACTACCAGGGATCCCAAACAAAACATTTGGGCATCAGGCTACATGCTGGGCAGAATTGTCTCATCACATAATGATGAGCCCCAAATCTAGGCATGCATCCAGGACTAGTCACACATATTCTGATGAAGCAAAGTATATGATTCAGGGAAGGGTGTCTTGTTATCTATGCACAACAGTAATGTTGAGATGTATGAGAGGCAGGAGATCTGAAGCAGTCTCTTCAATAGCATGACTGCATTTGCCAATCATCAGATTTAGAAGTTCCTTCAAATTCAGTGTCCAGTCCAAATTCTCCCATGCCCAAGCTACCTCTTTTCCCCAAGAGATTTTTTAAGCAGAGTGAAGAAGTGTAGGGGCAAGGGAGCAAGCCAACATCCTGTGATGTCACTAGCAGTAGCTAGGTCAAATGTAAGGCCTACAGTGAGTATAGGTTCTAGCACAGCTTGTGAGAACAATTTCTCAAACTAGCTCATCTCAAGCAATTAAATACTTGCCTTTCTTCATAAAGAGTCATCTACAAACTTAGTGCTTTTATGCTGGCATCATCAACACAGCAACTTAGCAGAGAAAGAAATAGGAGAGACCAAGAACTTCTCTCCACAGTTCATGTAATCCAGATTTCTGGATTAGGTGAACTGTATTCCTCTCAACTATAGTTCAACCCAATCTCAAGCACTTGCATAAAACATAAGCAGAGACCCCATGATTTTATCCGGACCACACTTTTAGATGCCAATGTACATTTATTGGCTTTTGTGGGACCTAAAAAACACGGTCTTCAAAAAAACCCAAAACCTGGTTACTTTTTAATCCTAGCAAAGTAGCTCTCCCAGTGATTTGGTTCTTTGATGAATATGACAGCAAACACCACCCTTTCACTTTCAAGTATAATTCATCACTGCTTTGTTAATATCTTTCAGAGAGCTATGTTTTCCTGAAATGAAATGCAAAAAGAATTACCAGTGATTCTTCTTGATCTTAAAAAGTAGAGCTAGGAGTTTAAGACATTTTTATTTTTCTGATGCTCAAAAACTAAGAATCAGATTTTTTCCTGTTTTTTTGAGACCAATATGCATAATAAATGCCTAGTTGCAGTAGAATCCCCAGTTTACTTCATATTCAGAGAAGCACAAGTGGGTAAACAAATTCCAGAAATTCATAAATAATTTGGTTATCAATTCAGTGTCACCCCTGAAAAATACTACCATTTCTCAACAGAGCAAGTAATTCAACTTGTCATTCTTCTGTATTTGTATTTATTAGGGAGAGATTACCTGAGCCTTGCAAATGTGTCTTTGTACTGCCTATTGCATGCATTTGATGGGGTCTTCAACCCTTTCCAAAACCTTGGAACAGAGTAAATTTTCTCTTTCCTCAACTCACCCTAATGCTGGTATTGCCTTTAGGTACAGTACACTTTCCTGACTTGAAAGTCACTAGAGTCTGCTGGACCACTGGCAGCATGTTGTAAAGGAAATTTGCTAATTTAAATTTAAAACTGTAATGTGAAATGGCTTTTTCAGTTTATAAATGGCAAGAAATTGTTTCTTGTCATGTAGTCCAGAGTGTAGGCTGAGAAAAGTGTTCCTGGGACACCAAAGTTAGAAACAATATAGGTCTAAGTGGGAAGTGGAAGTATCCAACTGTGGACCAAGCCTTGAGAATCTTACACACTCCATTGAATCATACACATCTAGGTGTCTTCCCCACATTGGGTTGGCAGCACTGGCAGCCTGCTCCTGGGCCTAAAGCTAACTGAGGCAAAGACCCAAGGCCTTGGTGACCCAAGGCCAAGCTAGAGAACAGACCAGGTCCTTAATATTCAGCTGTCATAGCAAAGAAGAAGGAAGTGAAGTGGGGCTGCTGCTGTAGTTGCTATTCTGCAAAAGAAATATAAACTAAAAGCACAAAGTTGAAGCAGCCAAGCCCACTTGGGATTATGTGCTTGAATTGCACACCCTCGCATATTGCACACCCAAGCAGAGCAAATTTTCAGGAGATGTTCAATGTTCTCATCATCCAAACACTGTTCTGTAAATTAGGCCTGTGGGATTGTGCCAAATGCTCCAGGTTTGCAGAGGCCTCTGGAATTCTCGGTGTGCACTGCTGCAACTCCACCTTCCGAAATGGGCAGCAAAGCCCAGACACATCAGAGCCCAGAGTTCTGGCCCCATGTGCCTTCCCATGCTGCATGAATGGTGAGGCCACATTCTTCTTTGCAGGGCCTGATCAGTGCCAATGGTCTGCACCTTGTGCCTCACTACAGTCTTGTAGTGGTAAAGCTATGCAACTGGTTTCTTCATTTCCCCATTTTTCCTATGGAAACCATGCCCACAGCCCTTCCCAAGTGAATGCAGAAGCCACAGCAGGGTTCATAAGTGGGAAATACACCCGTTTTCTGTACTGGCCAAACGTTTATCCCACTTACATCATAATAGCTTCAAGACACACAACTAAAGTGCTACATTCTTTGAGTGATCCTACTTATTCCAGTGGGGTCATCTATGCTTTAATAGGTTGCATTCTTCATGAAATAATTTGTTACATTTGCCCATTTTTGCTTGTGAAACTAATTTATATACATGACAATGTTCAACTTAGCTCTGTGGTTCAGCAGAACATGGAGATAGAGATCTCCTGGCACAAGATCTCTGTAGTTCCCACATGCATTAATTTATTCATAGGAAATGCAGAGATGGAATTTTTGTAAGAATAAAAAGTCATTCCTAAGTATTTAGTCATTGCTGAATATTTATAACTCGTGGAAAAAACCTTCATTAAAAAGGTAGGTTGCAACCTTTAATGACAGATTAGGGACAAAAGAAATCCCTGATCACAACCAGGGATATTCTCTGAAATTCTGCTTGCACAACACACCTGACAAAGAAGTCAGCAAACTGCAGGGATGGGAATGATGCCTGGGGCATTCTGTTCCTCACAGGGCTTTGGGAACAGCCTTGTCAACTCCCTCTGCACCCACACCTGACTGCATCCCTCACACCCACCACCCACTTGGCTTGCTCTGTCGTGTGTGGCTTTAAATTCAGCTGCAGCAGAATGTCTTTGTGGTAGAGGCAAAGTGAGTGAAACACGCCTAGTGCACTCTGAACAGGAGGTACCCAGTGCAACTTTCTATGAAAAGAGTGTTAAAGGCAGAGAGGGACTGTGTTGTAAAAGTGAAGTTGCTTTGTCAGGCTCCAGCCAGCACAGGCAGCAAAAGACTTCCTGCTCCCTCCTATTCAGCAAGCACACTCAGGCAGCATCTGATCCAGCAGGTGTTTGAAGCTGCTGAAAAGGCCCCTACTGACTTCATGCAACAGCTGACTCATGCCTGAGTAAAGACTGGTGAAAAATGGTCTGCTTCAGAGGATTCTATCCGTTAAACAGAAGGATTTTCTCCATGAAAGATGGGAAAAATAAGTAAGTCAAGCCCTTTAATTCTCAAGGATTGTATTTGGTCAACAAAATTATAATTAGCAAGAGACAAATTGGAGTAGAAAGGGGATAGTAGCTTCAACGAACAAAAATATTTTATTCCTTTTTCTGTAAGGAAGAGGTGACCTTATAGTTGAATGAACTGGAAGATCACAGAAACATTTCAGTACAATGAAGCCTTAGCTCAGGACAACATGCTTTCTATAAATACCAAGACAGTGACAGAGATGTAATGAGACTGTTCTTCTCTTTCCAGCAGCATGCTCAGTTTTCCAAACAGTATCTCGGGTGTTTTGTGACAGAATAGCAGTTGCAAAGCTGACAGCACCCCCAAAATAAGAGAGAGGAAAAGGCCTTCTCAAAGGAGGACAGACTTTTCTTCACAGGCTCTGGTTTGTAGTGTGTTGCTGAGGTACATGTCACACTCAGAGCAGAAGCAATTTGAACCAGAAAACTGGAAGCACTCTGTGAACCACACTGCACGGACCTAATAGCACTAGATGTACAGAGACAAAACCTTTGTTCATAAATTGCTGAGGTACATTCTGGAGATCCATTCAGAAATATAACATTCCAAAGTGACCCAATCACAAAACATCTTCCTGAAGAAACAATATGTCTGCCATTTTTCTGATAGTCCCCAAAGTGGGGTGAAGCTGGGACTCACCTACGGTGTTGGTCCTGGAAGATGTGTGAGATACTCATAGCTGTTTACAGCCTTAACGTGGGTACCAAAAATGTGTCTTCTGAAATGTTCAAGAAGTATATACAAATGTGTAGTTCATTTGCAAAAAGGGCATCCTGCATCAAAGGCAGAATGTCCTCCAAACAGAAAGCAAATATAAAAATGATGTTTACTGATGTAGCAATGAGGTCTTCAGGGAATGTGAGCTCCTGTGAGGAGCTCATGACAATTCTATGCCGAGAGGCTGTTCCAGTAACTTCAGCTAACTATCCATGTCATGCCAATCAGGAATCCTCACTGCTGCTCCATGTCACCTGGACAATCTCAAGCAACAGTCACTGGCTGAGACAGATCTGTAAGCCAAGATACCTCTGTGTCTTATCTGTAGCTGTTGAGCAGCCTCTACTATAACAATGGCACTGCAGGAGAAGCTGGAGGTGAGGCTAGAAGACATCCTGCTAAACTACTATTGTGACCATATCATTCATTCAGCCAGAGGGAATAGGTAGATTTAGGACTTCAACTCTTTGGAAGGAGTCATTAGCCAAATAATGTCTGTTTGGAAATTACACCTTTTGATAGTTCTCTCTCGTGATAACAATCTCATTAAATATGTTCCTTCAGCGACCAACATATCCCGGTTTTGGTTTTTCCTAGGGTCAGTCTCCCCTTCTTGTCTGTTGACCTGTGTCAAAAGCAATTGTCTCTACATATCCATTCCCGTGGCTGCCTTCCTCATTACCAACTCAATCCTTGCTCCTGGAGCTACCTTCAGAGTCCCTCCACTTATTTATTTGTTATGTCATAGTCTCTGCTGCCATTTTTGCCTATTTACAACTCTTTGACAAAGGCAGCTCAGGCCTTATTTCGTCAAGGCCTACCTGCAAAAAGTCTACTCTCTTTCACTTCACAGTCCTCCTAAATAGCAGCAGCTGCCCTGTTTCTTGTAACGACTCCAGATGATTTGTGTCTCCGTCCTCTTTTCCTAATGTGTGTGACATATCCACCTTATACTTCATGTGATATAATTCTTAAAGATCTGCAAGTGCTTTGCACAGGCTAAGCATAATAATGTGAAAGAAAAGGTTTTTCTTTAGTAATAGTAATCTAAGGTGAGGAATGACATTCCTAGATTTCACTAAACCAGGAATCACCCTGAGCTGTGGATTTCAACTCCCAAAACCTGTGTCTGTCTACCTGCCAGCCTGTTTAAGAGATTTGATTACACCATATTTATGCAACTAACAGAAAAAATATGATTTCCATCACTACTATCCCCATAATGTTATGAATTCTCACTGCAGAAGTTTTTTGATTTCAACAGTAAAGATTTTTGTCCCCACAAAATAGAATATACCCACTTTTGTAGAATGCTAAGGTAAGCTTGCCTGTCTTTTGGTTTTTTATTCCCATGGGGACCAAGCTGTGTCTAATGTTTCAATTACCTCTCTTCTGCTGCAGAGATGATTGAATTTGGAGTTTCAAGGAACTGCAAAAATACCAGATATCTAGACAGAAAACCAATACCTTAGGAGCCAACAATTTACTGAGCATATCTTATAGCACTTAAACAACTTAACTCTTGGTGGTTAATGGCTCTAATGGTATATTTATTAGACAAGTAAGGGAAAAGAAAGAAAATTACATGAATATTTAATGAAGACACTAATAGAAGCCACATGAAAATGCTGAATTCTCTTTTCTACTCAGGAAATACTAAGTGGCTCTTATCAACCACATGTATATCTGATAAGTGAGTTCTTTTAATCAATAGGCTTTATTGCATTTCTTGGCATAAAGAAGTTCTTCTTGTTCTCTAAAATAAGGAGGACCTAATTAATCTAAATATACCAAGTATAAGAGTGCAATGTATTTGTTTGCTGAAATAATCCATCTAGGTCAAATGCTAATTTGTAATCGAATACCAAAATGACAGTGTCTGTGCTTAAAATATATATATATATAAAGTGAAATGAAAAACCAGTTTTAATTTCAGAGAATGATTTCTGTTTCTCACTGATTGACTCACCAGGACTGTTGCCTCTAGTGGTACTAATGTGAATTTCAGATCCTCAAGGCAATGTCCTTGCTCTTATGATTTGTGTGATTTCTGGCTGGTTTTTAATCTTGAACAAAAATCCAAAGTAGAGTAAAGACTGGATGTCCAGCAGTTTATATAATAGTTTTTTTCTTGCATTCAGCTAAGTGAGATTAATTCGTGTCTCCCATGGGTTAACTGCTGAGTACTTACCCAAAGCATGCCTGCGGAAAGCATACATGTTTTAAGTCCCATCATTATTTTTAGAATAGGACACAGAACACTGTACATTCAGAGGCCAAATCATACCAATTGAAGGACTGGTCACTGTTGATTCCAAGATTTCTCTTATTTTTGGAATTCAATATTTAGTCTGTCTCAGTATATTCTCTTCTGAAGTATGTGCCTAACGCTTCAGTTCTAGGTGTTAAACAACCCAGACCACAGCTTCCCAGGCCTCAGCCTCACAACACTGCTGACAAACCAAAAGTACAAATTTACTCTGCTAACCAGAACATGCAGTTCACTTTAGCTCACTTTAGCTACAGAAGGACAAAACCAGGAAGCTTTCTGGCACAAACCAACCAAACAAACCAAACCAGAGAAAACCTAAACAGACAAACAAACAAAAGAAAACAACTCCTCAACCTTGGCAAAACGTCTGGGACAATCATGAATTTGCATGGTGACTTTGCATTCATCATGTCACTGTGGCATCTTTTAATTTGATAGCAAGCGACGTAATTCCAAGGTCTCTATATTATCGTAAAACAACTGTCAGGTACCATCCAACAGCTTTAGGTTGACCAAAATAATAAATAGCCAAATAACTCCAAATAAGATTTGGAGTGCTAGTGTCCCTCATCTTCATCTATAGGAAGCCTTCATTCTGACCATGGCTGCCTTGGAGTTCCCAGCCTAAACCTGGAAGCTCACCTGCTCTCCTTTCAGGACATAGTGTCCTGTTACAACATCAAAAGGATGCAAGGAAACTGCACAAGCAGTTTCAAGATGTAAGGAAACCGTAGCACGAACTGAATGATACAGTCTAACATGTTCTTTATTTATTCTCTGACAAACCAAAAAACTCAGCAGTTTCAGTTCCAAAATCCCCTTAAGAGGGCTGAGCTTGAAGATTTGCAAAGACTTGCATTTTACTATATTATATATTCTCACTAACTCTCTAACTCAAGAATGGCTGGGGTAGATGGTGGTGAGCCCCCATATCCTCAGAAAGTTCATATTACTTTTCAAGATGAGAAAAAGTATTAGCAGGGAAGGTAGAGCAGAAAAATGGTTCACATTTTACCAAGAGGAAGGTAAGGAATATGAGAGGAATAAGGAATATTAGAGTCCTGATCAACCTCACTGGTCTAAGTTTATCCAGTGTCTGTCAGGGTTTGCAACTCCCCCCCAAACGCTAAGAGGCACACATTTCACCTTTTGCCACAGGGCAATCTTATTCATCACAGGCCCTTCCCAAAGCTGGAAATAGCTACAAAGGTGGCTACAGGCAGCAGGTTAGTAGTGAAGGGTTAGATGAGTGGATAGCTAATGAATCCTGAACATCAGAGCCTCAGATACACAATTAATATCCACATCACAGAATAAAAGTTATTTTGTTACATGTGCTCAGCTTATATGATACAAGCTATACTCAGCTTCATAAGTGAAAACAATATCTGGCAATACTGCTGTGCTGCTTAGAAGGTTTTATTCCAGCCTTAATGGAAATATTGATGAGTAAACAAATCCTTTATTCTTACTTCTGCTTTTGAAGCTAGGATTTTAAAGTACACTGAACAACACAATTCACATCTCCCCCCCACCCCAAGCAGACAGATGGCTATTAAATATGGGCACTTCAGTTGCTTGTGCTGGGAAAAATATCTAGTTTCTGAAAAAAATATGTACCTTCATGACTCACTTATTAGCTGCAAGAAAAGGGTCTCTCTGCTAAAGTTAATGAGCCTATCTCCATATTAATGTCTGCTTCACTGATTGCAGTCCAAGAGGCTACCTGCTATGGTAACTAACTTAATTTGTTTTCTGTATTTTTTTTATATAACATGCTCTATAAAGAATTAGAAATAGCACAGTCTAACAGGCTTGTGAGCAAACAGGATCACTTTGAAAAATGGTAATCAGTTCAACAGTTCAGCAGTTCAGCAAACACGATAAAGCAATCCTTCCAGCAGCCAGGGAGGAGGGATAGAGCCCCTCCATGCAGCTCCTCAGTTATGCAAATGAAGCTGAAAAGGATGATTTACATAATGACTGGAGGAGCTCCTCCATAAGGGCTGAGTTTAGATAAATAGCTTGGGATATAGATAAGGGAGTACCTCTTCTACCAGGACCACACCCTGGACTTTACCTGGCTATGGCTCACAAGTGCCTTTGTGCAGGCTCACATTTTTAATGCTCATTTCTGTTTCACAGTAAATTTTTTATGAAAGTTTGAGCTGTAGCAGGTAGACATTTTGCATACAAGACAAGAGGATAAAATACACTTTCTCACGTTAAAAAATGAATGCTACTAGTTCTGAAAAGCCTCCATTCAAAATATACAGCATTGGCAAAGTGAAATTTAACAGCAAAAGATGGCTGACTTTGATCAAATGACTCACCAGAGTTGAGAAGGGCATCACTAAGGGCTAGTGGGAGATGTGCAGAACTGTGCTTAGCTGTGGGTTAAACTACCAGCTGGCCTTGAACTCACAGGCATCCCTTCAAGGGATGTCTCCTATTGGGGCAGTGATCCCTCCTGTATAAAGAAATTCCCCTGACAAGCTGGTGGAGAAGATACATTTTGATAGATGTTCCCTGAGTAATTTCTGACTGTGACATTAACATGCCTTGTTGTTTTGACAAAACAAGATCCTCAAAATACCAAAAGTTTAAACATGAAAATTACTTCAATTTCTTTCCTCTGTTTCTCAAAAATTACACTTCAGTTTTGCCTCTACCTTCTCCTCTCAGCCCCTACCTGACTCTTTAAACTCCAAAACTTCTGTCTCTTACAACAGGTGTCAGCAGTGCCTGACATAGTGGAGCTATTGTCTTAGGTACTCCGGGGCACTAATGAAAATAATTCATAATAGTACAGGTAGGTAATTCTATGGGATATCTCCGTTGTACTAAAAGGCTGAAAAAGGAAAAACTCAAAGACAAGAAAGATTCATGTTGGTGCTAGGTGTAAAACTTGAGTTGTTTTTCCAGGTGATGCTATTATAAACCATTCTGTTGCTTATTCAGCTAGCATTTAACAACAAAATACACACATTCCCAAGCTCTCAATAATCAGACCTTCTGCTCCCTCACCCAGGAATCCCACCTGGCTTATGCTCCCAGGATTTGTTAAAACATACATTTTGAAGGTCTTGCCACCACGCAAAGTGCATACAATGAAAAAGAGATAAATGCAGTTCTCATTCAAACAAATTTTTTTCTCCCAGAAAAGAGCTGATTTCAGCACCAGTTTTTGACTCTCTGGCTGACTGATTGACAGAAAAAAATTGCACATTCCATCAGTATACGAAAAGTCAATAAAAATCTGTTTAGAAAATACTGATGATTTGCTTCATATAAATGGTTTCATCCGCAGGGGAATGAATGCAGCTTGGCTCCCAGCAGTACTGTTTGCAATGTAAATCCACTAGCACTGAGCAGAGGCTGATCTCACAGAGCTGCTGCCTTTCCCATGCCTGGCACACAAATAGGGATCCTCTCTCCTCTTTCTTCTATCTGTATTTCCCCTTTCTTTTTTTCTTTCACTTAACATTCTCCAAAATCCTTGCCCTCTCCCAAATCTAGGTGGCAATAGCTAGTATAAATAAGGAGATGGGAGAGGGATTGTGACAGAGAGAAAAAAATGTCACTGCAGGCTGGACAGGAGCATTGCAAAAATATCCCACATCTTTGTGTACATAACAGATACAGCTTTTATTCTGCCCTGAGGAATGAGACTGGAAAAGAAGTATATTGATTCTTTTCCTATGAATAGGGAAACCCATACTGAGTCAATGTGTGCTCCTACATGCAGGCCAGAGATGCATCCACCCCACTGAGCAGCAAATTCTCTCCTCTCACTATAGCATGTGTCACTGGCTCTGAGAAACCATAATCCCAAGCAAGAGTGCCTTGTTATGCTACAGCCACACACAACAGGAAACTTAGATTTATTGCCATCTCTGTCAGTGGCTGAGGGCTGGGTGAGATGGCACCCACCTGGGCCTTTTTTCTGCCCATATATCATATTGCAGCAAAAGAAGAAGGGGAAGATTTGAAGAACCACCATGCACCCAGGATCTCCCATTGCTACACTTGGACAGATAAGGGACTTAGCAAGTTGTTTATTTTTGTGCATGAGTAAGGAGTTACGTGTGCCATTTGAGAACTCTAGCTTCAGTATTTCTTATAATTTCTGTAGGACCTGCATCTGTTTCCTTTCATAATACTTCGTCATCATTGTATTACCCACATTGGTTCCCCACGTTACCAAAAACATCCTGGTACTAAGTGATCATAAATATATGTGCTCTTACATCACTCATACACACCAGTGTCCACTCTGATCCTTCAAGAATAAATACTGGTGCTAGATTGTATTGTCATTTATGATGGGTTTATAACAGAGGGTGCCAGAGCACTTCTGCTTAGATTTGGCAAAAAAAAATATGACACCTGTTAAGTATTTGTAAATCCTACCAAATCTGAATGTCACAAAACATTCTTTCATGTTTACTTTAGATTGAGAGCATGACTGACTACTGCCCTGAACCTGCCAGTGTATATATATACACTAATACCTTCAGTCATCTAGTGTCACAAAATCAGAACACTTACAGTTTAAAATCTTTTAATATTTTTTACAATTTTATATTTAGCATAGATTTTTATCCCAGCTACCAAAGTCAAAAGATAAACAATGTTTTTATGAAGAGAAAGATGCCTTTTACTCTCTAGGGAGAGATGATTTAAAATGTCAGGTTGCTACAGAATAAGATACTAGAAAGCAAATCATATAAACATAAAACATAGGGATTTTTAAAAAATTATTTTAAAGCTGATCTCTGGAATTTTTGGCACATAACTAATGATCTTTGAAGTATTCCTCATTCAAATACCACTGGCTCACTTCCTTATTAATAACAGACTGTGAAGAGGAAACACTTAAGGAATGGAAAAGCAACAGGTCAGCAACAAAAAGCAAATACATGTTCTGCCTTGTGGGACTACATTCTCTCCTGAGCTCTTTAAGTGCTCTCATCTTCTTCTGGAATTCCCTTCCTCTAGGTTTCCACAGGTCCCTGGCAAAACATCTCAGAGGCATTCTGCAATGACCTCACATGAAGAGCCCAAAGGTGCTTGTAGATACACATAGTGATGAAGAAAGCAAGTTGCATTATTATTCTTGGCACCATTCACTCCTGATACTTAACCATGTCCTTCAGCCTCCAACCAGGGAAGGAACTTTTTTTTTGCTTCCAATTTGGCTATGACTGAAGGAAACCAAGGCTCCCCTTCTCCCATACAGACATGAGAGAACTATTCTGTTCCCTAGTTTTAGCTCTTACCTTGATTCCTCTTCAGATACAGGTATCAGAGATGTTGAGGCCACAGGGAGGAAGCTGCTTTCCCTTTCAGGCAGGAAGCTGCTATGTGGAAAAGGCACAGTTAAGCCATGGTGACCTGGCGTCAGGGCAAGGTATGGTCAGGAGCTGGATGATCACTGTGCAAAGCCTGAAAGTCTTTGCTTCGTCAGAGGAACAGTTAGGAGTTTTCTCAAATCTGGAGCAAGAATGGAACAGGAACAGGATTTAGGGCAAATACTCCTAGGCTCGGATGGCACTATGTATGCACAGCACTTTCCACGACTAATTTCTTGGTGTCTGAGCCAGAATTGAAGCTTTGGTTAGGTCGGTGAGATCTGTGGATGTAGGTTCATAAATCATAGACATGTACAGAGAAGATTCAGCCTCTGACCTCCAATGTGGCCTGTCCATGTTGTGGTCTGCGTGTACACAGAATTGAGAGTCTCCCTTCCTCTCATGACATTTAGTAATTTGCAGTTTCTTATGGTCTTCTGGATCTGGAGTGAGAAGAACACCACATTTCTTGCTCCACAGACCTTGATAGCTCCAAAGCTACCACTGAGAATTTTATCATGATTATGTATTTTTAAGAATAAATCTTGATGACAGAGAACAGGGAGCCAGGCTTCAGGAAGAGATAGTGATGCAATTGTAAAAGTGCTCAAAAGAGGACAGGAATTCACAAACAGAGCTGAAAAACAGTTATGTGTCTGGGGATTTAGGTGTATTGTATGCCACCATAAATCCCACAACAAACACAGATATTGTTTCAGTCTCTATTACAGAGGTATACCATGATTCTAATCAACTTTCAAAAAATAAAGAAAATAAAACCCAGCAACAAAATCCCTTGTCACTTCCTTGTGGGGGGGCAAAGTACCCAGAAAACATAATCTCCTGCTGCAATCACGGTTGTGTTTTCAGAACTGCTAGAGCCCACTCATTATCCATGAAAATATCTTGGAGCAGAGAAGAGCTGGCAATGGTGTGCCAGCAGAAATAATGTCCACACCAATGTCTACAAGATGATAGTGCCTCCTAGTCTTTTCCCTGCTTCCCAAGTAAAATGAGAGATTGTTAAAAGCCCAGACAAACCTCTTAAAGCATGCCTCATATGTTTAGAAGGATCTATAGCTTGCTCAAAAACAAAAGCTTTGCCTTCTTGCACTGCTCTGAACAAAGCAAGGAAAGATGAAGACGGATGCGTCAAGAGACCAACATCATGTCTAAATGAAAGGCTCCCAAGGCATTGCTCTCCTAAGGAGAATTTTTACTCTGAGAGATTCTCCTCTGCTGTCCAGGAGCAATGGTGTGTCTCAAATGAGGCTAAAATCCATCAAGGCTTTCTGCACTCTCGTGGTCTACTTGGAGGTAATATTTTCCTCTCTCTCTCTTGTCTGTCTTCTTTTCTTTTATTTCTTTCCTGTATGTCTCTAACAATAAAGTGGTGACATAGGAAGGTCTTTTGGTTGCTGCCTTCTTTGATGATGTGTGACATCCAGTTACACATGTGAGAAGATGACCAGAAAGGCAAAGCAATAAAGAGAGACAAACTGTCAGAAGAAAGGTGATTCTAAAGTACACTAGGAATGAGGCTACGGAAGTCAAAGAGCTTATGGAGTGAAGGATATACTCACAGGAAACTTGAATGTGTTGATAGTGCAATTAAGAACCTCCTGCAGCTCACTGAAACCTTTGAGGGACACCTGGGAGAAGGAGAGTTCAGAGGCAGTGGGTTACAATGTTTACTAATGACAAAATCTCATGTTGAACACTACTCTTAGTGGAAGGGAAATGTAGCCACTGGAGTGATCTGTGACAATCATCTGCCTGGAGAGGAAACTTGACTTATAAACAGCCATGAATGTGGATGAATGCAGCAGAAGATTTTGGGAGAGAGAAAAGGTTCTGTCTTCCAAGAGCCTTTGGTAATCAGGCCATGTGCAAACAAGTCTGGGGATAAAAGCATGGCTTTGAGTTTAAGCAAACTCCTGTTTCTTTGGAAGACAAGGCAAGACTGAAAATAGGCTGTCTAAGGTACTGAGTACTCAGTAGGTACTGATGAACATATTCAGGTTTCCTGTTCCTCCATTCTTTTATGTTCCAACCTCTCATATGTCTGTAAAGGAAAGAAGGACAAAATCTTGGAAGAGTTAGCAGAGACTTTTAGGAGCTAGTGCGCAAGGCACTGATGCCTTAGTGTTGTCATGAATTATTAGATTTTTATACTTCTATGTAGTTTCTTAGATTTAGAGTAGCTAACAACCTCTAACCCTGTGTTAGCTGTCTTAAGGGTCAGATAATAGCTGGAACACCATGCCTGGGAAGCAAGTACCAGAGCAAAGACAATTACATACCATGTTAGTCTGAACAAGAAAGCAAAGCCCAGCAACCTTGGAGAAGCTCCAATAAGGGAAAGTGACATGAAGATGATGATAAAGGATGAAGTAAGGGGTCTTAAGACCTCCAACTCAATTCTAGGAGAGGCATGCCATAGAGCGGAACCAAGGGAAGTTCTGGGTATGCACATATCTTAGACTGGATACAACCTTTAGATATGAAAATTGAGNGGAATGAAATGAAGGGGATGCCTTTCGGATTAATTTACTTTGCATGTTTTGAAGCGGTGGTGCTTGGAAAAGGAGCTCACTTGATATTCCTGAGACTGTGAGTTCAGCCTAGCACCGGTCTTTTCTGTTACTTGTCAACACGTGTTGTATTTTTTATACTCTTTTATACTTTTATACTCTTTTTATACAGTATGTACTCTTTATACTCCATCATATTCTGTACCCCAAAACCCTATAAGTAAAAGAACCCTTCTCTACTTTACCCACATACAGTTGTCTTGGAAAGTTTTTTCCCCCTCATGGCAACAGCACCCACTGGCACGCTGTGATGCATACAGTAGTGTAGCTGCCACTGGTGCTATCTGCATGTAATAAAAGGAGCCGCTGAACCCAAGAGGTGGGTATGGAGAAGCAGCTCTCTTTCCTCCACTTCGGGTGCTTCTTTCAGGGCCAGGTCTTTCCTGATAAGTGTGAGACACCCCTTGTGTGAATAAACAGAGCCAAGGAGTTTAATCAGACTCGTGGTTACGTTAAGGTTGTCTATTCTTTTTCCTCTTTGACTTATGTCTGTTTTGTCAGAACACAAATCATATACTGTGAATCATCAGACAGCCTCTCTGCCTCCTTGCAGAGGACAAGAAAATTCAAAAACAAGGAGAGAGGATTGAGATATGAGGGGAGAATCACTTCCCCCAGCACAAGGAGAGACATTCTGTTTTACACTTGGCTTCAGAAAATGCCAATATTTGTCCAGGATTCTATTACAAGAGTCTTGGCCACCATATTCAATCTGCAGGCATTAAGGACTAGAAGACTGGAATAACAATCATGACTGCTAATGATCTCACTGCATGCATCATCAGCATTAGAATGGACTCATTCAGAGCCCATATTGCTCTTGTCATCCGAAGCCCTATCCCAATTCTAGGTGATTTTTCAACACTTCTACAAGATTTTCAAGTTCTGGGCTTGGAAAAAAAAAATTTTTCAGAAAGAAAAGCAATCCAGTCTGTGTTACACAGCATTACCATGTCTTCATTCAGTTCTCAAAACTTTGAATACATCTATTTAAATATTATTTCAAGATGAGCCAATTAACATCATGAGCCTCTGAACATCCCTTGGTTCTGCTTCTTGCCTGTCATTCCATCAGGTCTCAGTAGCATGTTCAGGCTTGGTGAAACACGAAAGCACTTACATTTGCAAAACACTCCCAGTAGGGTTTTACAGATTTAGCCAGAATGAAATGGAGTTAAAGCTAAAAGAGAGCATTTCCCCTTCACTTTTCTCCACAGATCCAGGATTAAGGACTAGGTACTGCTACACCCCCATTGCAATTTCAGCTTTCCAGTGTACTGCCCGACATAAAGTATTTTTGCTGGACATCAATCTCTGTGTAGAGGGTCTGACATGATTTAATGAAGGGATCCAAACCTTCATTCAAAAGTCCCTGAGCCATGATTTGTAAATCACTGGAAGCTCAGAACTTGTGCCAAGAAAATACCATTATCCTATACTCATGTTGTCCTTATCTTTCCTAGGCATCAGTTCCATGCTCTGTGTGAGATAGGACTGAGAGCTGAGGGGCTCTCTGTGTCACCCAGTGCAGCTGCTGTCATTGCATTTGTATGTAGTCTAGTGTCTGGATATCTTTAATTTGCAATAATATTGTAGATATAATAACACCATACATATTTGTTGGGCAATAACAACTTGGGTTTAGCTAAAATATAAATAAATATGGTGATTTCTGACACATGTGCATCACGAGTGTGGAAGGCGTTTGGAATTACAGTTAGTAAATACAAATGTCGACTTAAGCTATAATTCTGCTTTCAGAATCTGAACTTGCAAAAATCTCAGCTATGATTTTTAATAACACTGAGATAACTTACACTAAAATTCTTTGCATTTTACACAACCACTTCTTTACTTTCCTGACAAACAAGCACAACAGACAGAACAATCAGGAGTGTGAAGGGCTAGCAGACGTACATGTTGCATTGTGATGAGATTATGTTATTAAACTCCAGGGCAGATTGTCACATGAACCAAAAGTTTTGGCTCTTGGAAAAAAATGAGAATAGGGAGGATAGATGTTATCTGCCATGAGACCTCCTCCCTATACTTTCTCAGAAGTACACAAATATCATCATAATTTCAATAATCGCTTTTTTTAAACCAATAGAATAGAACCTTTTGGTGTTATATTAGCATATTAAAAATCACAGCCAGATGTATCAGTTCTCAGCCCTTCCTGACAGACAGCAGGAAAACTCTGGTTATCAGACAGGGACAGCAAATTCATGGGTTACTTCAGAGCCTGAATACTTGTTTTTCCATTAAAAAAGACCTTGGATGAATATGAAGAGAGGAGTGTAGTCAAAGCAAAGAGACAAGGCAGTGAAATAACCACTGTTGCTATTGCTAAAGAAAAGAAAACACAAGCCCATGATGATAGGCAGAGAAATGCAGTCCACAAAGATATTCACTACAGAAAGGATGTGCCTGTAGTAAAATGCTTCCCTACACCCTTCTGTGCAAACCCTACGTCTGGCAGCACATACCCATTCTTTCATTGTGTCTTGACTTTACTTTGATTTGCACATTGCGAGGTACTGCAAGAAGGCGATACGTGTTGCAAAGGTCAATCCAAAGCTCAGGATCATGAGAAATGAATCATTAACAGTCAAGTAGGCATGTACTAGCATGTAGTAGCCCATTTTCTCCAAGGTATGGCTAAACATCTTTGTGTATTTTGTTTGAGGGTTTTTTATATAGTTAAATCTTGGGAGATAAACCTGTTCCAATTCAATTACAGTTAAAATTTAATGTGGTTTAATCTGTTTTCATAGGGTTCTAAATAGAATACAGAGTTATCACAGGGCAATGAAATTACCACTGTAAGTGTTAAACTGCATCGCCAGATCATCTGCAAGGAAAATTAAGAATCTTCATAGTGTATGCTCTATCTGGAATAACTTTCACACCAGCACAGAGGAATTCCCAGCTTCTCCCTAGCCTAAAAAATGCACGATGACTATGTACAGTTAGTATGTTGACAAAGCAATTAGTGGTGCAACTCATTTTCAAATGAACTCATGCACCTAATTACAACAGTAAAGCACACCTGCATTACCAGCCACTGATTCCTCTCTCAGAAGCAAAAAAGCAAAAATGCTGGAAAGGCTAGAGGAGAGATATGCATAGTGGTAAAGGCTTTTCCAAAGCTGAACATATATGTATATGTTAGAGCATCACCAGCTGTCAGAGTTCATGCTATACTCTTCCCTATCCTGCTCTGAATAAGCATGGATAGAAATTATTCTTGTCATAAATTAAGGAGTGGGCTCCGGTAAAATCTAATAATGGGAATGAAAGGTATCCCTAAGCCTCTTCAGTTTGCAATCCCACCAGCAAAGAACCACACACCCCTGTGAAAGAAGTGAAATACAATAGGTTATTGGCAGTGCATTTTCCCCAGAGTTGCCAGAAGAGAGTGCAAAACAGCACAACACTGACATAGCTTAGTCAGACATAACATGTGCTGCTCAGTTCAATACAATAAGATCCCTGAAATCGGTAGGGATGATGGAAAGAAGTGGAAAGGAAAGCAAAGAATCTTCATTCTAAAATGTTACTGAAAATTATAATTATGACCAGTAATTTTTTAAAAATAAGCATCTTAGAAAACTACAGCAGCTCTCAGACATATAGGTGCTTATATGCCTTTCACAGAAGGTATCTGGCAGCATTGCATCACAGTGCAGCTTGCAGAGCACATGCAGCAAAGATATCAGAGCAGCACCGTTTTGATAGGGATCCTCCATTTGGATAAAAGGAGAATAAGAGCACTCCACTGATGCACCATAATCCCATGAGGGAGGAGGATATCCCATGAGAGGAGGAGGCAATCCCCTGCCAAAGACCCAAGCCTAATTCTAAGCAACACCGCCACTGTCATGAGCTCCCAGCATCTCTCAGAGGGTTTGAACAACAGGAAAATTTTAAATAGAACAGTGGATATTAGTTTTAATCTGTGGCTATCATGTTTTCTGAGATTTTCTAATTAAAAATCTCTGTGTTCAAGTCTCTTGTGACATATTTGAAGACTATGGCAGATAATGCCTCTACCAGTTTGAATACTTCTGCTAATAATGATACTACTCAGAGATGTCAGATGAATAAATGAAACAGAGTGCATGAAACTCCTAATATTCTCAAAAACTAAACCTTTGTCTAGGGCAAGCAGGAATGTCTTTAGCAACAGCACATCACTGTTATTGCCAGCATTGTATTGTTGAAGCCCCATAAATTCAATGTGAAGATTTTGTCCCAAGCGGGATGCTATGACAAAACGACCAGAGAAAAATAGCTTGTTTTAGCCATAATCTGCTACCCAGGGAAAGTGGGGCACATGCAACTCCAGGCTGTGTCTACAAGTGTGGGGAGCACTGAGTAACTAACCATTCACTAGTATTCGTATATGCCAACCATGTCCTGGGGTTTGTCAGGCACAGCATCACTGGATGGTTGAGTGAGGTAATTGTGCCACTCTGCTCTGCTCCGCTGCAGCCTCAAGTCGAGTCCTGTGTGCAGTTTTGGGTGCCTCAATATAAGGGCATGAATCTATTAGAGAACATCCAAAGGAGGGCCATGACAATGGTGAAGGGTCTGAAGGAGAAGCCATATGAGGAGTGCCTGAGCGCACTTCATCTCTTCACCCTGGAGGAGACTGAGGGGAGACCTCATTGCAGTTACAACTTCCTTGTGAGGGGGAGAGGAGGGGCAGGTGCTGATCACTTCTCTGTGCTGACCAGTGACAGGACCCAAGGTAATGGCCTGAAGTTGTGCCAGGAAGGGTTTAGGTTGGATACTAGGAAAAAGTTCACGCACAGAGGGTATTTGGGCACTGGAACAGGCTCCTCGGGGAAGTGATCACAGCACCAAGCCTGACAGAGCTCAAGAAGTGTTCGGATGACAGTCTCAGTCACATGGTGTGATATTTGGGATTGTGCTGTGCAGGGTGAAGATTTGGACTCAATGATCCTTGTGGGTTCCTTCTGACTCAGGTTCCATGCTTCCCAGCATTAGCAGATGGAAAAGATGAGCTCAGGAGAGGACTCCTGGGAACACTGCCTCTCAGTCTTCATGGAGCACATATTGCAGCCTTACTGACTCCTCCTTACTGGGGCTATCTTTAGTTCAAGACTACTTTTGCAAGAACTGGGGATTTTGTGGTAGTTAATCACCTACCCTGATAAAACCTGCAGCCCGAGCCCATGTGCTGCTCCCTTCCCTATTCCTGACACACCCACACTAACCAGCCAGGAAATGAACTTTCCTCACTGTCTGGCAGCCTGTGGGCTTTCCTTGGTCTCAAGGACTACCTAGGGGGAAAAGGAGAGGGAAAAGTATGGGTAAGAAAAGAGGAAAACAACTGGGTGGCTCTTGGGCATCACTACTGTGGTGGGCTCAAGAAAGAAACTGCTGTCTAGTAGCCAGGCCAAAAAGGAATCAAAACGAGGGAGATGGGATAGAAAGTGGGTTGATGGCATGGGGGTAGGGCACAGATATGCAGCCTTTTCCCCACTGCTTCCTACTTCTTCATGCAAGGCAGGAAGCTTACTGTGAACACAAGACCAGCTGGTGTTGGTGATCAGCACCTAACTCCCACAACAGTGGTCTCCACCTCTATGTCCCCAGCAGAACATTTAAACTCCTGGCCCTGTAAAAGACTAAAACACTGACAAACACTCCCCACAGTTACCTTCCTGGACACAGTGCCACCTCTCAGAAGACACAATCTAGAGCCAAGTAATTATGGTAAACAGTTTATACACAAAAGATAATGGTGGGGAGGAAGAGAGCTAAATCAAGAGTTAACTACACCGAACAAGCAGAATACATTTGCAAACTATATGGCAGCATAGTGTATTATTTGAATAATACTGATAGCATAATTATATACTAAATTATAATCAATATGCATCAGGGACAGACTTAAGGTTACAGTAAATTCACCTGCTTAATACTTTATAACAGGTTAAAATGATAAATTAGCCATTTCTCAGCAGCAATCAATCCTTCTGTCAACCTCAAAATTGTTATACAAAGAACTTGCTTTTACAGAAAATGTAAATGCTATTGACTTATTGCATAGTACTACAGTTTCTCAGCCTAACTAATGAGTTTAATCAGGATGTAAACAAATTGTTTCTTCACAGAATACTCCTAAAACCAGCAAGAGTCAGTCCAGATACTAGACCCTGCTCCATCTTTGTGTAGCTCAGTTGTGTGTGAGAGTTAAAGGCTTTAAATGTTGCCTTGCCAAAGCATAACTTCAGGTTGTGATCTCAGTGCCTTTCTGCATCTTCTCAAAACAGATGGTCCATTTCAGTGTCATAAGGAATAACTAGGATCTCCCCAGAATAACAGTGTGTTGCAAAGCTTGAGATAAAATTTGAAATTCATCTTTCAAAAAAATTTTAGTGGTTTGTTCATTCTTAAAGCTGCCCCCTCTGCTGAACTACTCTATGCATATTACACACCACTTCTCTGCCAAAAACCCCACACAGCTCTGTCCTGTCTGCTGGAGGACCTTCACCCTAAGGCAAGAGAGCACAAACAGGTAGTGCAAAAGTAAGGCAGCATACTCAGTGAACAGCCTTCCAGCTCCGGGTGCGCCTGTGCAAGACCCATCTTTCCCTGTGGGCAAACAGGGCACAGGCTGAAGGATATTCATTGTGGTTATATGGGCTACTCTTACACTGTGCCCACTTCTCTGCCCTAAGCCAGCAGGCATTATGTCAACAAACACAAATAACAATCATAACAGTGTTCAAATGCAAATCTAGTATCTTCTCTCCATGTCAGAGAGGACAGTCAAGCTGAGGGTTGGGTAACTCCAAAGAAAAAAATTCGTCATAGCTAAGCTATAACATTTCCATCAGCTGCTCTAAACCCTTTCAGAAAGATGCTTCCAGCTCTGCTGGCAGAGCTGCAGCTGACGATCTCTGAGACACTGAGGCATCCCACTAGTGTTCCCTGGAGCATGCAGTCCTGGCACAACTCCCAGAGCATCTCCCACTCCAGTCATGGCAAGGCAGCTCTCTATTTCAGAGTGAACTTGAGCTGTCTAGTGGAGAACCCACCCAGAGCAGTCAGGACACCTGGGCTGCAGAAAGCCACCTATACCAACCTGACCCAGCTCCCACTGCAGATATAACCCAGGGCTTGCACAACCTCTTCTGAATTTGCATTTGCTACATTTCACGTTGCAGCATATCATATGAACAACTAACAGTTCTGAATCAGTGAAAAGTGAAAGAAGAGAAATTCTGGTTTCCCAAAGGGACAGCACAGTCTTCAAGGCATTAGTGAACTCTGCTGTTGGAAGAAAGAGTGATTTAAAATACAGTACTTCCCTTTGATGCTTAACGTCTTAGCCGTCACATTAATCACAGCTTTGCAAATGCTTGATGTGCAACCATATGCACTTTTACTTAAAAGCAGAGAAATCAAGGACATTTAACAGCTCCTGATACGGTATTTTTAAACTTCAAAAGTACTAAACTATTTATGAAGTGCCACTGAGAGGAGTAGCCAGCCTAACTCTATATTTGTTTGAACAGTTTGCCTTTAAAAAAAAAACCAACAACAAAAAAACCCCAAAACCAACAACCTGCCAATTTTTATGTCTTAAGTGCATAACAAAGTACTGCAATGTTAATGGGTATTTAGACTTTAAACAGAGTCACTGGCCATTGTCAGCTTCCTTTGCAACTAATGACAGTAAATGAAGATTTTCATTCAACCTAGAGAATGTGAAAAAAGCAACCAAACAAAAACCAGAACAAACCCCCAAAACAAACAAACACACACAAAACCCAACCAAACAAAACCCCCAAACAAATAAACCAAAAATAAAACAAAACAAAAAACCCCACAAAACTCATGAAGTAGGCAATTTCCACGAATGGGAGAATTGCCAAAACATGTGGGCAACATAAACACCCAAAGCTGCAATGAAAGAAAAGACATTATCTGAGATTACCCATTTTGCCCAAGAGACTATCCAGGCTAGGAACACCTCACAAACTTTTACAAGAGGTTCTGTAACATAAGGAAGCTGTAAAAACAGAGACAGCACTTTTTACACAATAGAGTTAAAAAATGCTAGCTAGAAAGCTCTATTTTCCACCATCCACACAAATGTCTAAGGAAGAAACTTGGATTGAGATGCTCTGGCAAACAGCACTATCTGTCTAAGGAAGCAAGGTCTTAAAATAGTTCTGTACAAAGCTGCAGCTGTTTCTGACTGCTGCAACTCTGAACATGAACATTGGTTTGCCCAGCTGTGCAGACCTTTAGCAATTCATATTCTGTAACCAACCAGTGCTCTTCCATTTTCTGTGTGGTTCCTGCACTGTTATGTTTCCCCAGAAAAGCTGTTTGTCCTAAGTGAGGCTCTTCTCTCAGCCATTTCAGGCACTGAATAGCTACTGTTCTTTTTCACTTCTGTCTTCAAGAAAACCATCTTGCACTGCTGCTGGCTCCTTTACAGTTCAGTTGAACAGAGTTGAACTAAGAAGCAGAATAACAATATCAAGTCCTATAAAATTTGCAACATTTCTTTCAATCTTAAAAAAAAATAAAATTCTTGCAGCAAAAAAGTAACATTTTTAAATGGAAGTAACCAAAAAGAGCACTTTTCTGCAAGTAAGGACCTTTAGTAAGTAAGTATGATATCCTAAGCATGAAGCTTTGTAATTTAGTAGTACAGTTACTTTCAGGAGAGAAAGAAAAACAACTCTGTTTCAGGGGGGTTATTGGAAAAAAAGAAGAGGAAAAAGGAGATAAACAAGAACAGTTTATCTATTTAAAATAAAGTGACTGAGATTTTCAGCAGTTTTTTCAGTAACTACAAGGGAACGTTTTTTTTTTTAAAAAGCACAAATGTTTCAATGCATAGAAAAGAACTGAATAAGTTTAAGATAGCATAAAAGATCATTTTTAAAGGATACCAAAGCCACAGTTATCCAGGGTGCTTCACACAGCATTGCTATAAGCAAATAAAGGAAAAATATTTCTGTCACAAAAGGAATAGCCATATTGATTTTTAAATGATGTCTTCTGGAAGTATATTGATAAATGAGACAGTTGACAGACACAAATGGTAGCTGGGTGCCTGAACTACATAGCCTTCACAGGGACAAGACTCTAAATGTTACTTCTGCTTTTGAAAGACAGATAGCAATAGCAAGAAGTTATTCTATATTCCTATCTCAACCTAGAATAAAAATGTACCATAGAGGTCCACAAACACGCGAAGAGAACAGAAGACTTGAAAATACCACCATAGGAATATAACCAGATCTATACCAGGGCTACTAAAACTCACCAAGGTCAACTATTGGTCAGTAAATGAATGTAACCTTGTGATCTGGGTAACATCAGTTTCAGAAGTAGCAAAAAGAACAAGTAACATTCAATATAAAAAAAAATCACCACAAAAGCTGAAATCAGATATACACTGGAGAAAACTAACTGTATATAATTTGAAATATAAGTGTTAGAATAATTTAGCAGACTAATAATCATTATTTGGCTAGAATTATAGACTTCTTTTGACTTAAAGTAAATTTTTGTTCTCTGGTCCTTTGGGCCATACAAACATCACATATATTGCTGGATAAGTTGACAACTTAGTAGGCAATTTGGATAAAATTATTTGTTAGAAAATTTGTTCAAATTACATTGCTTAAATGTAGTTTAACAGCCTGAATCTATTGAAAACTTTGGCTTCAGTGGAAGCAAAGTCCATGCAGCTCCAGTGAGAGTTTCACCCGGCTCAGAGGCCCTGAACTTTCACTGTAAGCAGCAAGACTCAGTACAACTTCAGTAAGTCTGTCTAGGATAGCAGCCATTATGCGCACCTCCAAAGCCCTCTGGAAACAGCACTGAACGTTCCTCTAACAATTTCCTTGGTCTTGCAACTAACTACAGCAAATAAGAGATTAACTGGACTGCAAAGGTATTTCCCAGCTTTGCATCCATTGTGCACAAACACGGAATTGTGCAAACGATGCAGAGTCATGGATGTACTCTGTACACAAAAGGTTTTCTAGCACCATAGGCCACCCAGTATATCTAAGGAACAAGGCTTAAAGCCTTGAGAGTGGTGCTTAAAGCCTTCTCAAACATCTTGAAGGAGTCAAAGAGAACCAGAAAAACCCAGATGTGAAGAATCTCTGACACACAGAATGTATTGCCATTTAGAAACCAAACATTTACCCATATACAACCAGAGCTACCAAGCCTAGCAAATGAAGCCTTAGAGAAAAGAAGCAGTGCAGGTAACTAAAGTAATTTAATGACTTTTTATTAGAGTAGAAACAGAAGCAAAACTAGAGTAATATGATGGAAGAACACAGAATTTGTGGTTCAGAAAGTAAAAAGAAAATATCTTGTTTCCGGTAACAGGCTTACTTAAAAGATGGGAGTTGAACAGAAAGCAGAACAATTTGAACAATTTGAGTATGTGCAACAACAGTGTCCTACACCATTGATGAGTCAAGATAATGCCAGACACAACACCATAAAACAGGAACAGGAGGGAGATCACTAATACATGGCTTCCTGCTGAACATGGTAGCAAGAAATCTACCATGAAATCTAGAAATCTAAACTGATGGAACAAGCTGCTACAGACACTTGCAGTGAAGTCAGGGGCATCATGCCCTGACCACTTGCCAGACCACTCAGCTGAGGTCTCTAGAGTGGTCCACGGGCAGGACTCAGGGAGGAATTCAACTGAAGGCAGTCCAAACAGTGACTGATCTCTGCAAGCTGACCTATAGCCTGGGGCTTTTGCATGGGGTTGGCTTTTTTTCAAACTTGACCACTGCAAAGATAGAAGGCTTATTTATTGAAAGGTAAGAGCAAGGAAACTGAAGTCTTATAGCAAAATAGATTCTGCCAGCTGAACCACTGTTGCTGCTAAGGTGTTTCTGTCTCCATACTCCATAAATAGTGGACAGCCCAGGTACTCTTGAGCTGCTCTGCATGGCAACAGGCTGCACACCAGGATCTTCTCTTCAGCAGAAACACCTAGGTTATTTTTTGAGGTTGAGAGACTCCTTGGCAGATTCTTGGTAAGTGATTTATAGCATGCTAAATTCTGAAATCTCAGTTAAGTGATATAAAGGGTTAATTGTGTGCACATAATTCTTTAGATGTAAACTGTTGACCAAGTCTGGGCCTAGAACTGAATCCAGGCACACTTAGACTCCTCTCTGAGACATTTAGAAAGAAAAGGAATCCTTTCTGAACCTCATGATTCAATGGCAGGATCTTCCCACCAGTTTTGTCTGATGTTGTCTCCTATGAAATAAGTAAGTGTACCTTCCCATCAAATCTTGTTACACCACTGTCACATTTACCATTAAACTTTGCTAACTTAGGACTTTATGCCAATGAAGTATATTGTTGCTTCTCTTTTATGAGTGAAATGCGTAACTCAATCTGCAACAGTCACTTCTGAAGGACCACTTAAAGACATGCCAGAGTTGATCTGAATTTTCCTCACTCAGTCGGAGACAAAAGACTGGTCTTTGCTAATTCTTTCAGTAAAAAGCACTTTGACACAGGAGACTCCTGTTATCTAATCATAGTCACACCTTAAGGGCAACACCTGCTATTCTTTCTACATGGAGGACCCCAGAGAATCAGGTTCTCCTGACCCATCTAGACAGCTGAAGCTGTCTTTTTAATTACTAGTCTATGTGCATTACAAATGCACTCTATGACTAATCTGATAATACTATAATGCCTCATTCCACTTCAGCTGTGCAGGTGTCAGGGGACTTAAAATGGGTATGGTAATACCAGACTTCAGGAGGTAACCACTAGCAACACAAATGCAGAACAAGGTTATGTAATACATCCTCACACTACCCTCCCGCACCTGGTACTTCTTCAACACAAGAAAAGGTGTGTGGGGAGGGCAATAGGCACAGGCAATTCCAAGGATGACAGAGTTTGTCTGAGATCTCAGTCAGCCCTGGTTTGTAGTAAGGGGTATCTATCATGCAAAGAGAAAATGAGAAACAGTGCTCTTCAAGGGACTTGACAGAGACAACTGATGCCTGGGATGTGTGGTTAAAAGCCAGCTCTGAGCCTAAAGCCTTGCTGCTATAATAGCACCACCACAAATCTAGGCTACCTGTCTCTGTGCCTTCCCAAGAGGTCTGAACTCAGACAGGGAGAGCTGACAACTGCTCCTCATGTAGACAAATCCCAAGTCATCTCATGGCCCTATCATACCCTGTTCCAGGAATTATTTCACCCTGGGTGCTTTTTTAAACCCTTCCGTTTAAGGATAACTCCAGTTAAGTTATTTACTCCCTCTGTGTTTTGGGGTTTTTTTCCCACCAGTTCAGAAAGAAGGCAAAGACCTAGTAATGTTTAAGATCAGTAAAAAATTGAAAGAAAATACACACAGGATAGTAAAGAAACTAAAAAACAAGATCTGAGTAACAAAACAGAAAAAAAAGAAAGAAAAATAAAAGAGAGCAGAATTGTACATAAAAGCCATAAACCTCACACTAATTTTCATTTCCTCAAGTTGTCATTAAGGCCACTATTAAATAATATGTTATTATTGGGAACAGGATTCATAAGAATTTCTTTGAGATCTAAACCACTTGAAAGGTATTGTCCCACCATCTTTCCTGTGCTGGAAACACCCACCTTCATTTCACCAGAAAACAAATTTAATGTGAGTGTAATGGGTCATCTGTACTCCTGGTATATCTCAGAGGAAGATACAGAGAGATGCAAAAAAAAAAAAAAAAGGAGTGGACTAGTAACAGATTTAATACAAATTCAGAGCTAACTCAAAATAGGGAAACAGCTGGGGCATGGGTGCTGTATCAACATGACCTCTTAGCACAGCACTTCCTCCAGGCTAATTAGTTTTGTCACAGAACATGGTCATGGTTGTGGTGCATCTGGCTGTATATGCCTAATAGAAATACTGAACATCTGGGACTCCACCCATGTCAGCCAACACCTGATAAGAACTGAGCAGCAGTCTGGCATCAGTTATAAACCTTGACCTTGCTTACTCCTTCTTATAAGGGTTAAAGCATAACCCTCATAACTTCTCTCACACATGGCTGGTATTTCTCTCTGGGGAAGAGGGACTGTGTCGTGCTGGAAATGACCTGGCTGTGGGGAGGATATGGCTGCTGAAGCAGGTCCTGCATATTGCACAGACAGTGCTCCAGCCGCAGATGAGTTGCAGTGGTGGATGAACAGGGATGCTGCCGCTGAAGTTCCACACTGTGGCTGCCATGCTGATGGGAGCCATACACTTACTGCAAAGGAAGAAGACCATGAATGCAGAGGAGCAGCACCAGCCACTATAGTGCCAACCAAGCCACACTAAGAGAACTATACTATATTCTCCATGCTGCTGCTGCTGGCCTCAGCTGAAGTGCTCACAAATATATGGGCATGACATCAAACTCACTGGGAAAGCAGGACCACTCCTTACACAAGAGATTTTCCCAAAATGAGCATGTGCACCTCTGCTTCCCGCAACCTTCCTTGTTCACTATTCAGTTGATTCAACTAAATTTCTTTAAAATAGTCAGATCCAGTATTGAACAAAGACTCCATTGCAGTTAAAGGCACTTGTTTATTTTTCTTATGTCTTCAGCTGAGATCATTGATGATACAGAGATGACAGGACAGGATCTGGGGTTTGCTGTCAGAAAAGAGTGTCTGTGAAGCTTTACTCTGGGACCCCTTTCACTTGATGAAATTGATGTTTGCCTTCCTTCCCTGCCTGCCCAAAGACACTTGCACATCTTTAGTTTGCAACTGCCTTTTGTACCCTAAGCAGAAATTATGGATTTGGTGTTTTCTCCTGTTAGGTCTCACTGGCAGGATTGCCTCAAGAACCAATGAAGGTGCGATACTCTGCTGCTGCCACTTATTTCTGCTACAGCTGAAATTCAGGTGAGGTCATGATTATGCTGTTTTCCACCCTGCATCCTGCAAAGGGAACACCCTGCAGTGTGGTGCAGTGGCATGTTTTGTTGCCCTCCAGCAGATCTGCTCAAATCACACTGGCCTGAGACTGAGCCACCATCTGCCCGCATCCTGACGTGTTCCCTCCCTGCTTCCTACAGGCTGTAAGGAGAGGGGGGAATTATGACCAGAGCCAAAACTGGGATATTACATTTCAGTAACAAACTGAAGAAGCATTCGTAAAAGCTTAGTGTAGCAATGGACCAAAATTTATTTAGTATATGATTATCATACTGTCAATATTTTTATTATGCACCATGGGATTTCAACATTTGGTTTAAAAAGAAAATGGGGATAGATGGTAAAAAGCACAAAACCAGCTGTGTACCTCAAAGATAAAGCAGTGCATCCCAGACTTATTCAGGCAGTCACTACAGTTCTTGGGTGACAGCAGAGAACTGGAGAAACAGGGTCAGTGCTTTTACCTGGGTAATTAAAGCCTGAAAGCTTATTGAAATAGAAAAAAAATTTCAAGCAGCAGGGTTGGTAGGTTTTTTATCCACACAGTGAGGAAGTTTTTGAAGTATATCAACATACACTCTCAGCACAGCAGCTACACAAGAAAATTTATTTTGCTATACACCTTTATAAACACTTAGGAAACCCTGTAACCCTAAAATGAACATTGTATTTGAGCAGCACCAATTTTTACCTCATCATGTTGTAATAAATGGAATGTACAAGTATACAGCCAAACCGAGACAGAATGAGCAGCAGTGAGTCTGAGATTACTGAAAATGATATGCTTAGAGACAAAATTGTTTTCCATGTGTCTGACAAGAGGCTGGGAGAGAGGTTATTACGAGAGATGGATTTGTGCTTGTGAAAAGGCAATAGACATCTGCCAGGTCCTGGAAACCATGCAATGCCAGAAGCGATAATGTCTGGGCAAAGTATTGAAAAGCCTATATAATAAACTGTCAGTGGAAGCAGTATAAAAGTGGCAGATCGAGAGCTCAGCCATGAACAAGACATGCAAATCAGCAACAGAGACAGAGACAACAGTGGCCTTCATGCTGCTGAAAATTACTCTGCATGGACAACACACAAGATGCTAAGGCAAGAGCTATCTTCCTCCAACAAACATCTTAATCAAAAATTTCAAGGATCTAATGGCTCCTCCTAGGCCATGATTGCCAAAAGTAGAAGTGAGAAGATGTCTCATCTTTGGAGAGCAAGAAATATTTTCTGGTGCTGCAGTTGACACTAATACCTGATTTTGTAAAAAAAGTCTAGAAATTGACCAATTAAAGTCAGATCCTATTTCATCCAGAAATTAGGAAACAGAGCTATTGCCCAGAATCACAAAGAAAAATAGAACTACATTACATACCATCTGCAATCACAGAAAAAGGCATAGTGATGAGACTATAGGGAACAAAAAACATTGTATCTGTAATCTGACAGAATTACTGAAATATTCATAAAGGAACATTACTGTTTTATGAACCCTGTGCATTGCACAAAGATTCATATGTAATTCATCCAGAAGCTGGGAGAGTGAAGACAGAGGAGACCCAGATGCTATGACACAGGGTGCCAAGTAAGTGTTTGGGGGTTTTTTCTCCCCTTTCCTTTAACAATGACTGCTACTATCTCTTCTGATGTTGCTATTCGCATGTGCATGCAGTTAGCCTCACTTGGGAGCTAATCAGGGTTATGTCTGATAGTGCAAAACCTCCCTTGAGTGCAATGCAATGCCACCCTTTGTAGAATTGCTTAGACACATCAAAAGGATAAGATCTGCTACTCTGCCTGAGGCTAGTAGCTAGGAAGAGGGAATGAAAACCTTGAGCAAGAATCAAATCCTAGGCAATAACCTAAGGGACCTACATATAGGTCTCTTTGCCTCAGCAGAAGAACATAGGATGAGTGGTGGTGGCAAGTACCAAGGGCAGCGAACTGGACAAGAGAATGACAGTCATAGTTCAGTTCTGCCAGGCAGCAAGTCCTCGCTGCCTATTCACTCGTGTTTGCCTTCTCATTGTCACTTATATATATGTGTGTGTATGTATATCTATATATACACTCACCAGAGCAAAATGGCATTACAGGCTTCTTAGCCAGGCAATGCTGCATCAGGGGCTAGCCCATTTAAGGCTCCAAGGTCAGGTAAACTTGCAGAAATAGTGCACAGACCAGAAATGATTGGTGGCACTGTGCCTAAGACATTGATCTAAGGAAACACACTTTCTCCTGGGACAGGGGATGCTGAGCCACGCTCTGGGTTTGGCTTTGTTCATCTAGTTAAAATCAATAGACTTTGCATAAGCTGTTTTCTGTAACCAGTGAACTGTCTGGATCCTGCTGAAAAGTTGTGGAACTCTGCTGAGCGGTTTAATTAGAAACTCCTGCATTTGTACCTGTGAAGACAGGAGATCCCCAGGAGTAGGTTCCAGCTGTGATCGATGTGCACTACAGGCATAAGGACTCAAATTCTGCAACAGACGCAAACCAACTCAGTGAATGGCCCTTGTCTGCAAAGCCACGGCCAGTTCTCATACAAGATCTGATACATCGGTAGATATGTTTCTGCATCCTGAGTGTCCTGGTTTTAACTGGGATAGTTAGTTTTCTTCCAAGTAGCTGGTGCAGTGCTGCATTTTGGATTTACTATGAGAATAATATTGATAACACACTGATGTTTAGCTGTTGCTAAGTAGTGCTTATTCTAAATCAAAGAGCTTTCAGTTTCCTGTGCTCTGCCAGTGACCAAGTGCAATAGAAGCTAGGAGGGATCATGGTGAGGACAGATGACGCTAACTGACCAAAGGGTATTTCATATCATAGAACTTCTTGCTCAGTATATAAACTGAGGGAAGTTGGCCAAAGGCCACCCATCACTGCTCAGTGAGTGGTGAGGACTTGTATTGTGTATCACTTCTTTATAATTGACTTTTATTCCTCTTTCTCATGTTGTTATATCCCTTTTAATTACTATTGTTATATAGTTACTTTGTTTCAATTATTAAATGTTCTTATGTCAACCCGTGGCTTTTACCTTTTTCCAGTTCTCCTCACCATCACACCACAGGGAAGGGAAGTCAGCAAGTGGCTGTATGGTACTTAATTGTCATCTGAGATTAACCATGGCACTGAGAAGCGCACTGAAATAGGCTGTCAGGAGTCTGAACTTGTTTAGAACCCATGTATATTTACCTAGGTAGTGGAGAAAGGGGCAGTGGAGAAATTCATTCTCCAGTCCCACCAGGTATCTTGTCATCCTCCCTGTTGTGCCTGTTTCACAGCCTAAACTCTTTCTTAATCTCCATCCCTTAGCAGAGTAGTCAATTAACAGCCTGTAATTGCAACGGGCTGTGAAAACATAATTTTCAGGGGTAAATTGCAAAGCCTATATCTGCAAACTGACTGGTGCATGAGCATGAGAATCAGGTATATTTTTAAAACTGCATCATCTCTAATGAATGGATTTTCTTAGGCTTAAAACATAATCAGTCCCAGACCTTCCTCTGGCAAATGGTGGACACTTACTTTAATATCTATTTGATCCCTGAACAAAATTTTTATTTTAAGGGGGATTTTTCCATTCTTAGTGTTAATTGTTCCTAATATACAACTGATGCTTTTCCCCAGAATCTGTTAGATTTGTCTGCCACATCTGTGCCTTACATAAAAGTGGTCCAGAAAGCTACAGCCTGAACCACAGTGAATGGTTATTATTTAGATGCATTTAAGAGTTTCTACATCAAGCTGAACAAATACAAGTTAGCCTGGAGTGCTATGTTTGGCAAATCTATTGCACACTGTTATTAAGGAGCAAAATTAAATCTAAAATGGAAACATCCACACCCCACTTTATATATAGCTACCACAGTATTTTCCAAGAAGCTGTTCACAGTGAAACCAGTACTAGGCAATGCGGCATTATTTGCTATCTGTAAGGTAGATAGCCGTCATTCAGCTTAATACCCACCACAAGGCTGGGAGAACTTTCCCAGACAGCATCCCCACTTCAAAAATGTACTGTACAGCATCTCTTCTGGAACCTGTTCAGCTAAAAGCTCCAGCTGAGAAAGAAGTCATTATTCTGGGTAAGATGTTCCCAAAAAAGCACATGAGGATCATGTGATGCTGCACAGCACTTGGGTGGGATCAAAGAGAGTGACTGTGAGCTGTTGTTCCACTTTCCCAGTTAGAAAGGACAGGCACTACAGGGACAGGCTGACTCAATGAGCTGTCATCTTAGTCTTCTGCCTTTAGCTAGCTCAACAGACCCTTCCTCCTCCCAGGGAGCCTTCCCTTTGTAAGCTTGATCAAAACAACCTGGATATCCCTGGGTTAGGGAGGACTATTCCCCGCCACTCACCTCTTCTCCCATTCAGGGCACCTCTGGTGCCCACTGCCTCTGCTTTGTTGACTAGCCAAGGCTCAAACCTCACTGCATCTCTGGACACAGTCTTACCAGTCCTAGGGCCAGAAGTTCATGGGTGAACCTGGACATGTAAATCATGGCATGAGACATGCACTTAAAAACCGGTTCATTAAAGCTAAGCAGACTTCTTCAGAAAGGGGAAGTATAAAGGCACCAGTCTCTCCCTGTCTGTGTACACTGACGGAAACACACAGCATAAATGCGGAAATTACACTGATGGTACAACTGATCAGTCCTTCAGCTTTCTCTCCTAAAAGCAAGGGTCTTTACTTTCCACCCATTTTCTTGGCACCTGAACTGCCAAAAAATTATTTTTTCTCCCCTGTCCTGTGTCACAGTGTCCCTCTCAGACTGGTAATCACAGGGCATTTTCATCAGCACCAGAAATACATCTACCCTGCAGGTATATTTAGCAAAGAGCTAAAAGGTACTACTATCTCTTTAATATGACCTTGACTTTCTATAAACTAAAACATTTCTATTTTCTCTGCTGTTATAAAATTAAAAACATTTATTAACCATCTACTGATATGTATTTGGCAAACATTGATCAATACCTGGTGTTTTGAAACAAATCCATTCTGTCTTGCATTGCTGTTTCACCTGTTACCTGTGCTTGCCTGTTCCAGATATGCTCCTTCCAAATTAGCAAAGATTTATCATACAGAAGTTTGTTGAGCTCAAATACAGTGGCTGTCCGCTCCTGCTTGGGAATTCCCCAGAGTCCTGTGCCCCACACAGGCCAAGCTGGCTGTGGACACCTGCTGCTTGTAATCCCCTTCTGCCATAAAGCATCTGGACAGGGAAGAAAAAGCAACAGAGAGCACTGAGTAACTCACTCACCAAAATTTTTCATGGTTTTATAGTAAGTTGTTTAAACTGGTTTTTTTGTTTGTTTGTTTGTTTTGTTTTTAATTACTTGCCCAACTGTAGAAGCTGAAAGAATCATTTGGTCTCTGACTGGTTTTTTACTATGTAAATATTTCAAACACTTTACATCACACACATATACAAATGTCTCCAGCTGTTCTATTCTCCCATTCAGATTCTAAACTCTGGTCCGAAAAGTCCCCATCACTACCCTTTTTTTGACTGTAAAGCATCTCTTTTTCTGCTTGTCATGTCATCAGTTTTCCTGTGAACAGAAGGACAGCTGCCAGCAAATGGAGCCAACACTGATTAGTCCAGTATCTTGTCCAGGCATCTACCAGCAAGATAACATTAAGCCCATCTCAGAAAGTAGTGACAAAATCATTTATCTCACAAGTTTGATCCTCACCTTCAAATTTCCACCTGCAGTAAGCAGATGGTCAGGTATTTTGCAGTTCATCCCAGAGAACCAGGAAGTAAAGGGTTAATTTCCTTCTGAAGGAGTTTACTGGAAAATTGAACCTCTCCCTACTCCCTCTTGTAAGTGAAGGAGTGCAGCAGACATGCAGAGTGATGTGGGAATCAGAATATTTTAGGTCAGAAAAGATCTCTAAGACACAGAGGTAGCCCTCAGTGGCCCGTTTCTCTGCTGCAGAAAGCTGTGTGCTGTATCCCATTTTCACTAGTGTCAAAGGCAACCGTGAGTCTGCATCTCTGGCAGAGGTTGCCTGCTGTACTGGGCACCCCTCATTCATCTCCTGACAGTGAGGCTGCTAAACAAAGTATAGCATGTTTGGCAGCTGAATCCAGCTTCAGATCTCAGCTATGGCTGTGTTCAGGGTTGCAGGAGCTAGAGATCAACGTCTTTAGCTACCTGTTCTACTCAGCTTTCCAGTATCCTAGAAGTGTGGGAGAAGCCCATGCCTCACCCATCAGTAGAAGCTCAAAGCAATTTACAGCTGATTACTTTGTTCCATCCCTGTTGGTGTGCAGCTGACAGCTGACACATGGAAGATACAGATGACTTGAGAAATCAGATCCTCTCCTGACTCACATGGAGGAAAGATGCCACAGTGACAGCCGATTGCAGATATGAGAGAAATTGAAAATTAATAAATAAATAAATAAATACACTCCAGCACTGCAGGGTGATATTCTAATGATATGAAATGGATGTGTCAAAAATAGAATACACCCACTTAAAATGAATATCTTTTAAAGAAATTACTGTTCTTTGCAGAAGATGAAAGGCTGCACAGAGTAACACATGGAAAGGCAAATAAATGAGTAATAGTTCCAGGAAAGGTAACCACACCAACGTGAAGAGCATTTCCAGTTCCCTGCACTGCAGTTGTACAACTCCTTAGTACAGAGCACATGTATTATGCACATTTTAATTTCCTTGACAGACCTCTAGGAAGATCAAGTTTTTGAAGCCAGACTGTGACAGACAGCACCTGATCACTGAGACTCAGTAACACACTGAGTGTGCAAGAACAGCTCTGTGTTCATATCCCACATCTAGACACATAAATTCCTCATAAAACTGGCCAAATGACTGAGGCTTAAGTGCCAAAACTTAGATATGCAAGTCAAGAGGTATAAGCCATTGTCTGATTCAAATAGGTAGCACCTGCCAGCTCAAAGACCCTAAGCCACATTAGCAAACTGTAAGCTGAAAGGAGGCAAAAAAGATTTAGAACTAACAACAGAAAACCTTACACATAAGCCCCTAGTGCAACATGATATTAAACAAGCAAATGGGTTTCCATGTGTACCAATGAGGGAATAGGTTTAGCACTGGGGTCTTTCCAGCTTTCTAAACAGAAGTGACTACCAGAATCCCATAAATTTTTCAATTGTCTATGCTTTTAAAGGGATGTTAAAATAGATTTCCTTATACTTTCCAAGGGTGCTAAAAAAATAAATTAAAAGACTGTCATGAGAAAAAGAAATTGAGGTTTCAGGACAGCCTTATTGTGTAAGTGATTCAAGGAGCCTGAACTGCTTATCACATCACACACACACACACACACACACACACACACACACAAAAATACATTTAGAAGATAGAGGGGTGACTTGATTACAGAGTACAGACAGATTCACAGAGAGAACATCACAAATATTAAAGGGATTTTTAAAATGGATAAAAAAACCATGCATAAACTCACTGGCTGGAAGTTAATTCCAGACAAATTAGAAACAAGGAACAATTTGTTACAGTAAGGATGATTAACCATTTGGACAAGCCATTTCTGAAAGCAGTGGATTCTTTTTTTCTGTTTCAAATTCAGAAAGAATATTTTCTTGGCAGGGAAGCTTATTCCACAAGGTTATGGTCCTATATACAGCAGTAATAGATGGAAGCATATCACCTCCATTGCAGCAGGTTGGGCTGAATGTTCCTTCTGGGCTTCCTATCTGTCCTTCTCTGGAATGAAGTAAAAAATACCTGACCCAACAATTACTGCAAATAGAGTTTTGAATGCGAGGGTCAGACTTTTGAGATAGGTTTTTAATCTCACAAAGGCATTCAATCTGGCTATTAATGACAATCCAGCATATTAAAACCATATCTCCAATCTCAAACTAAACTCCTTTTTTTATTCCTAAAGAGACGTGATTGGATCAAAATTAAATCGATGTGATGTTAGATTGAGTGGGTATCATTTCCCAAGGCCTGCTCCAGCGTTACTGCTCTTAGAGTTTGTTCAAAGACCCAAAAAACTCCAAATAAAAATGTGCACCTTCTAGGCAAAATCAACAATTTCAATGACAAGTCTTACAAACAAAATCATATGAAATGATGTATATTTATAGCCACACAATAGACCAATTTATCTACTGTGGCATACAAAGCCATTTTTATGAGTATTGACAAGAAATTAAATCAAACCTTAATTTTCCTGACACCTAAATAAACTTAGTTTCTGATAATGTTGTACACTACAATGTATTCCTTGCCCAGCTTGAAATTCACATCAGCCAACTGTCTTCTTCCTAAACTCAGGCTGATGTTGTGCCAGTCAGCAAGACACATCAGCAATTATGCCAATTACAAGGGGAGAGCTTCTTGTAACAGCAAACACAAGTCACCTAGGTAGATTTTCTGCTTGATCATCCAAAAGCTTCTGCAGTGAAAATAATGGAGGAGCTGTTCCCAAACCCTGAAGCACATATCTCTGGGAAATCCTTATATTATGTATGTTGGATGCCTTTCACAAGAATACATGTACGTTGTGCATGCGTACAAGGCAATTATACCTGCTCCAGTAGAATACCAGGGATGGCACCCAACTGGGATGATAGTGCAGTCTCTAGTAGCACACTAATTAGCATTCATTCCTTGCAACCTTTATTACTGACCATATTATATCACTGCTATTTTCTTGGTTGCAATGCTATTTGGTGTCTTTGGTTTGGTTAATCCCACCCTACAGTCAGCAAAGCTCTTGGGGATTAGCACATTGCAACTGTGAAAGGATTGTTGTGAGATGCTTTTCCACTCCCAGACTCTCTGTAACTAACCATCTGAGCACAAAATTAGAAGGAAATTTGTTATTCCTGAACTATGCCACTTTGTTTGGCTGGACAATAGTAACTTCATTTCTGACAATCCAGTGTATATGTTTCTGTGGAAACAGGAACCAGCACCCTCATAGCCACTAGTTTGCTTTGGTCTCCATGGAAACAACCATTGCATGGGAGAAAAAAAAAGGGTAATGATTGCAAAGTAATGATTTACTGGAAGCTTCCCTCTGCCTTAATTTTCCTTTTGTCACCCTTATTGTTATGAAAAAAAGAAGGTATATATGATGATGTCTCAGATTCTTGATATGATAAAGGTCAGAATCAGAAATCATGGGATGAAACTCCAAAGAGCTCAGACAGCCCAGTACCAGACTTCTGAGAGGCATGTGGGATGCAAAGGGTGGGTTTGCATTCTACAGAGGAAGGTGAGACACAGACCCACCCAGTTTGCACAGATGGGCTTGTTACCTCCAAGCACAAGCCATCCCAGACTTCCAGACGCTCAGGACATGTGGTAGCAATGCACCCCAAGAGACTGACAGTCACTTGTCTGCCTGGTGAGGCAGCTCTGTGGTGATAAGTGTCTTGGCAGAGGCAGAAGACACCCATGTGCTAATGTTAATCCCAGTCCCTTCAGCTTCCTGAGGTTTCTTCCCAGACAAAATTAGCTTTTTTGCTCTTCCTTTGCTTTTTGTCTCTTACAGAGGTTGATGACTCTCCCAATGTAACTCCCACACAACTGCTTCACTTTTCATGACATAACTTACAAAGCAAAACCACTGCTACAACACAAAAGAGATGCACCCAATTAAAGTCAACTGCGGATTTTCACACTGTCTGAACGTGACCCAAAGTTTCCATGCATTTCTCGTTTTGATTTTGAGGATCTTTACAGTGACCTTCTGCAGTTGCTTTCGCTCACTCTCTTTTCCTTCCTCCCTAGGGTCACTAGCATCTTTAGCCCACATATATTTTCACAAGAAAAATCCACAAGGGTAACTTTATTTTTCTGTCAACAACCACTGTTCCAGGTTGCTGATTATTGTTTTGCTTCATTTTGCCTTCTGCAGACATTCTCATCTCCCACCTCCTTCTGGTAACACAGACATATCCCACCAAGCAGTGGTGCACTGTGCAGAACAAAGCCTGCACTGCACTGACATGGTTCTGCAGTGTGACTCGTTAACCAGACACAAACATGCTACCATGTCCTCAGGATATCAAAGCCCAACCAGTTCCTGTCCTTTTGGATGCATTGGCATCATTTTTTAGCTATCACGTTCTTGTATGAAAAGGTTGGAAATGGTGTCATTGTCCATAAAAGGAAATGGACAGTCAGGATGAGATGCAACACAACTGAGGAAGACTGGCAGTAAGGTGGAGGGTCTGCAGACTAATAGGCATGAGAACTTGTGCCCATATAGGTATATGAGGCTGATTAACCACTGGAAAGCTGAATATATGATTCATGTCCTTAATCCTTTACCTGACCTTGGCCTGTAAAAGCCCATCCCAGGAAGCATCCTTTAAAGAACACCCCTTGCCCCACACTCCCCATGTTCCTTTGCCTTCAGGACAATGGATTATGATGGCTTTGGTGGGATTAGTGTGTGACTGCACACACAAGTGCTGCTCCCTTTGGTGGTTATTTAAGAGCAGCAATCCCCCAGAGTGCTCCACTGCCTATTCCTGCCACACAGTTGTGTGGTGAGACATCCTCTCCTGGCTGGCACACAAACTTGCCTCTTCAGGGGCAAGATGTTTTTGTATTCAAGAAGACTACCTGAGGGTATTCAGGTGGCTGTTTCACCTCCCCACAACTGCATCCTGTGAACAAAGTTCCTTTCTGCTCAGGCAATCTAGATAAATAAAACTCACTGCTAATAATTACCTGACTATAAATACATGGCAGGAAATAATTGAGCTATTTACATGAGGAGCTTAAATTGCCTTTGGCACCTTAGATGAGCAAAATGAAAGGTCCTAACATTTATACTGCTTTCTAATTGTTCCATGACTGTCAGAGAATCAGATCTAGCCCATTTTCAAAGAGGCATAGGGACTTAATGCACTAAGATGTTGAGTGTTCCCACTAGTGGTGAAACTCTGGAAATTGAAATTTTTTTTGGTATCACAGTGATACCCAGCAGCCCAAAAGTAAAATAGTGGCACAGATTCCTACCTCTGTTTGCCTCCCCTCACAGCATAGTACTCTCTTCCCTAGAAAGTTCTCATTCTGACTGAAGTTATGAAACAGAAATGAGACAACACTGGTGCTAAACATTTGCTAAGAGAGGAAACAAAAGCAAGAGCAACAATAAAATTGCATGTTAGAAATGTGATCTTTCAAGGCAAAGATGTATTTTATCCTTTGGCTAAAAATCTATTCTGTGCATCCTGAATGGAAGGCCAAGGCCAAAGTAGCTTTAAGTATACAATTATAATTAAGTGCTGAAAGACTGATTTTGTGAGTTATTATTATTATTGGTTCCTTTTTGTAGACCAGAAGGCACACCTGTCTCACATTAGCTGTCATAAAAGCAAAGTAGAAAATTCAAAGTCCAATAATTGAAAGGACACAAGTGCAGGAAATGCCAACAGCATTATAGTCATGAAAACAAGAATCTAACAAATACTTCATAGGCCTTTCAGGTTGTTCTGTGCCTCCCACTTAAGATTGAACAACTCTCTCTCCTTCTCTGGGACACATCTAGAGTTACAAGAGTTCAAGAAAATGTTTATTTTGTAGCTTAGTATTACGCTTGCTAAAAATGTTCTGCCATGAAAGCCATCTTCAAAAACAGAGGTCCTGTAATATCCAAATCTATGTTAGTGTAAAACAAAGATCAAGTAGGTCAAGACATAATAAATACTTTTACAGAACAGATGGGAAAGGTGGAATGAGAAAGTTAAGAAGCATTAAGGTGTGGCTACTAAGACACAAAGACACTGAGCAATTGCCCAACCAAAGCAGATTTCTTTTACTGTATAAATGCATAAGGAATATAGAGAACTTTATAAATCTCTGTTTGTAGACTTCCCATTAGCTGCTACATCCTAGCATTACATCTAACATGGCAACCAATTTAAAGTGGATTGGGAAGAGATATCTGCAGGTTGACAATATCTGCACGTTCCCACTTAAGGTATGAGCATTCTTGGTATAAATGACAAGTGAACTGTGATAGAGACAAGGTTTAAACAGCATATGAAAATTTATCTCCAAATCACACATCACACCAAAGGTCTGGCAAATCACTTCACTCTCAAAAGTAAAATCTGTGAAAACACAATCTGCATAACACTGGCAATGTCAGAGTTTTGCTTTCTCCTTTACCCTGACTGAACACAGATAATGGAAGGCGTTCAGGTGGAAAATTCACATGACCCACGTTCTGCACTGCCTGCAAAACTGTGTTCAAATCTCATTTTCTAATGTAGCTATCCATTAGAGAAAACCCGGGATGCTCTGAGCAGTTTGGACTGCACAAGTACCTAGATGAAGGTACCACATAGCTCCTTTCTGCAGCTGTGTACTGCCACTGGTGGGCAGCTGCCAATCCTCTCCAGGACATAGAAGGAACACAGGCTCTCCCGCAGGAGCATGTAAAGTATTGTGGTCCAGTCACAGCCTGACTCTCAAGCAAGGGAGAAGGTTAGGCATACCTGACCACTGTAAGAATCTGAAAACACCGCCCTTAGCAAGATCATCTTTTGGCATCCTCAGTATTACCAACTATCCAGGCCTCTCTCAGTCACAAGAAAAGATGTCCATGAAACCCTTATGATCACTGTGGGGTTGAAAGCAAGAGAAAAGACAAAACACAGTTCTCAGCCTAGACTCTAAAGTGGCTGTAACTCCTTATGCCCCTGTCAAAGTGCGAGTGATACTTTCAGTTCCAAAGCCAGCCATAAGTGATATGCAAGTAACCATGACCCAGCCTAGCTGCTTGATTATGGAATTTGCTTCCCTTACACTTGCACTCCCAAACCACAGGAACAAGCACCCTTTCACTTTTACAATTCCCATTTCCTCCCTGTTTTCACCCCAGCTTCAGATTTCCCTTCAGCATAAAGAGAACAGAATTAAAATTAACAGCCATAACTAACATGAGAAATATCTGTCCTCATATATCCAGTTTCCAAGTAATTTTTCTGTTAAGTCTTCTGGGAACTGCACAGCTCTGTATATGTAAAACTAGAAAAATATTTTTACAATAGCTACGGCTTTTATACCTGTTGGAAACACATTAATCTGATCAGAGGGCAAGAGTCATAATTACAGTCTGTAGGTAATTTTAATCTTCTAATCCTATACTTTCAAAGCACATAATTTCTATTTACCTGAACCTCTAAATGATTGCTTCAAATCTTTTAATTATGATTTCCCAAACAGAATGAAAGACATTTTGTTCCTCTTTACCTTTCTCCTCCCACTGCTATGAAAGCCAGTATCCCTCCTACATTCTTAAGTTTTCCTGCCTTGCCTGAACCCCTACAACAGAGAGAAGCTCAGCTCTCAAGTAAGGCATGCCTTGCTGCTCTTTCCCTGTGCCTTTTTTTCTCACAGAATTCTACACCTTTGTTAAAAATTTGGTCACCGAAGAGTTCCTTAAATCACTATCACATTTCTTATAGCTTCTTATAGCAGCTCACCAAGTCCCCTCTGAGTCTCAGTCAGCTAATGAGGATGACAAGGTCACATTTCTGTCCTTCCTTTCTCAGCAGAGACATAATAACCTGCTGTTACACACTATACCCTTCTTTCAAGCTCAACTCCTCTCTTTCTTTCGTGCCTCTCCCCTCCAGTACTACTTGCACCCTCTTACTTTTCCACATTCCCTGCAGCAACTCACCCTCCCCAAGCTTGGAGTAGCTGCCTTTTTGCCTTTGGACATCTCTTCAACACAGCTAAAAATGGATGCTTCACTTCAGGACAAAAGTGGAGAAGAGCAGCCATTTGACTTGGCTGTCTTACAGTCAGCTACAGAAGGTGACTGATTTTGAATAATGGCAGATTCGTGAGGCCACTTTCCATCCAATTTTTCCTGATGAAACTATGTAAACACCCCCAAAATGCACAGGTTGCAGTAACATTCTTCAGACTGGCAGTACTGGCCTGACCCAGTCACCAGCAAATTCATGCAAGGGTGAGTTTTCCAGCATGATGCAGCAGCAGACGGACGAACCTGAAATAATAGTAGTAGAGAGGACGCCTTAGTTTGGTGCTTCACATGGGTTAAACCATTTTGGTTAACCCAACCTACTCTTTGGCTAGACTAGCTATCCTCAAACAGAGGCTGTACTAATACACCTCCATAACATTCCTGGATCTGAGATAATGTCAATGCCTCTTCATTGCACAGGGTAGGCAAACTTCAAGATGCTTTCAGTGTAGCCTGAAAATACAAAAAAGTCTCCTAAGAGAAACAGCACAGTTTACAGAAGAAAAGCTTAGGTTGATAAAAATATCCATAAAGAGATAGCTCAATAAGGGGAAGTGCCAGATTCTGCATCTGAGATGGGGCAAACCCAGACATACAAACAAAATGGGGAATGAGATGCTGGAAAGGGCCGTGGAAGGGGCCCTAGGGGTCCTGGTCAATGGCAAGTTGAATATGATTCAGCAGTGCCCTGGCAGCCAGGAGGGCCAACCCTGTCCTGGGGGTCATCAGGCAAAGCATCACCAGCTGATCAAGGGATTGTCCCACTCTGCTCTGCACTGGGGTGGCCTCACCTTGAATATTGTGAGCAGTTTTGGGGACTGCAATACAAGCAAGACATTAAGCTATTAGAGAAGATCCAAAGGAGGGCAATGAAGATGGTGAAAGGCCTGGAGGGGAAGACATTTGAGGGCTGGCTGAGGTTACTTGGTCTCTTCAGCCTGAAGAAGAGGAGACTGAGGGGAGACCTCATTGCAGTTAAAACTTCGTTGTGAGGGGAAGAGGAGGGGCAGGCACTGATCTCTTTTCTGTGCTGACCAGTGACAGGACCCAAGGGAATGGCCTGAATTTGTGTCAGGGGAGGTTTAGGTTTGATATTAGAAATAGGTTCTTTAGCCACAGGGTGGCTGAGCACTGGAAGACGCTCCCCAGGGAAGTGGCCACAGCACCACACATGACAGAGTTCAAGAAGTGTTTGGATGATGCTCTCAGGCACATGGCGTGACTCTTGGGGATGGTCCTATGCAGGACTAAGTGTTGGACTTGATGATCCTTGTTGGTCCCTTCCAACTCAACATATTCTGTGATTCTGTGATTTTAACTGGGCACTGGTCTGGTAAACAAAGGTAGAATCAAGAACATAAAAGGGAAATGGAAGTCACACAGATGCAATTCAGCTGACACCATATAACTTTCACATAATCAGTGCTTTCCTGCACATTATACATGTAACATGCAACTTACAACATAAATGGACTACACCTGTAGTTATGGAAACCCATGCTTCCCATAACTTAGAAAGATCCTGGGAGTAAAAACTCAACTGCAACCCATGAGTGGAGAGGCTGGAGTCTGTACCCAGGGCTGGAGAAGAGGCTGGATAGTGGTATCACCTCACATGACAAGAACTCATTATAAAGTCCTCATGGTGCCAGTTCCAAGCTGCTACCTCTGAGATCCTCATTCATGTTCTTGACAAACTACATGTGTGCACAGAGCAGCTGGTACCATTACCATGAATAACAGCTCACAATTCATCTTTGACAGTGTGCCTCTTACTGCTATTTACCAGAGACTGAGCTGAAAAGCACTTTAGCCTTCACCCTTGAAGGTGAAGGCAAAGCACTGACCTACCCAGTCTTCTCTCCCTGCAGCATGCTGTAAAAGTTATTGCATCCTTCAAAAATCTCTCCATATGGAAAGGCCTCTTACACTCTCATTTTTGCAATCCTTGTCATTACTTATTTACTGGTACTTTTTTCTTTACCATGCTGGAGTGCTTCTAAGATTGTAAAGCACTATGCTTCATGGTCCCCTTTTGTAAAACATCATGTTGTTTCCCCATGGGCAGCATCTGCTTCAGATGTTCTTTTCAGTAGATGCACAAACTGTTACAAAAATTACTTCTGATTTGGGTATAACACTAGAACTGGGTAGGGGATCTCCATTCTTTCTCAATTTTCTTCCAAGGCTGAAATGTAAAGCGGATTTTGCTGTAGGAGAAACATCAGAAAAAGCCTCTCCATCCCTGATCAAACCAGTCTTCTTACATGCCACACTCCTTCTTTCACTGATGGCTGGCATATTTTGAAAAAGGAGGATTGAATATGCTGGTATTATCAAGCTACTCAAAACACTATGGAATTTTTGCAGTCTATTTCTGTCTCAGGCTTACAACTGAGAGATATTTTTCAGGATCTCATGCCTAATAAAATATTGCTGTCTCTCACCGTATTCCTTCACTTAAAATTACTCAGGAAGACTAACGAATGTGTCTTTCCTTTCTTTAAAGAAATCACTAAAAATCACTTAGTTCATGTCTAAAATAAGCTCTCTTTTGCTCACTCTCCCTCCCACAGACAGCAGAAGAGAAGGATCTCCACATGTCCTTCCAAAACTCTCTTATGCTAAATTACTCCCATTTCTGTTCCTCAGGGTCTCATTCTTGGATGAACATGAGCAACACTCTGTAAGCATCTGGCATTCAGGTAAAATGCAGTCCTGTCAACAGTCCTGCCTGGAATGCTCCTGCATTACTCTGCTTCCAGCAAGTCAGGGAAGACATCCATGCATGAGTGGGACATGTAGCTTGGGTCAGGCTGTCAAACAGAAGAATGCTGTTTGGTTCTCTGTTTTGCTTGCTGGCAAAATTGATCATACAATGGATAAAAAACACTGCTATTCCCTATCTCACTGTTGGTGGTGTGATTAAGTAGAGAATAATTGTTGGTTCATCTGACTCTCCTGCTGGCTGCACCTATTCCCCTCCAACTAATGTCATAGGCATGCAGCTGTGCAGCAAACAGCTGCTATTTGTTGGCACTCTTCTCACTGCATTACATGAATTATCATGTCTGCTGCCCACTCACACCCTTGCCCTTCTAAAACCGAATCCTAGTCATAGGATGGATCAGGTTGAGAGGGACCATGAGTGGAGTCATCTGGTCCAACCTCCCTGCTCAGGTAGGGTCATCCTGGAGCACATGGCACAGTCTTGCATCCAGATGGGTTTTGAATATCTCTAGAGAAGAAGATTCCAAAACCTCTCCAGGCATCCTGTTTCACTGTGTTCTGTTACTCCCAGAACAAAGAATTTTTTCCACATGTTCAGATGGAACTTCCTGTGTTTCAGTTTGTGCCTATTGTTCCTTGTCCTGTCGCTGGGCATCACAAGAGCCTGGCCCCATCCTCTTGATACCCTCCCTTCAGATACTCACATACAGTGGGACTCAGGGACACTGATAAGGTCCCCTCTCGGTCATCTATCCCCCAGGCTGAACAAGCTCTGTTCTCTCAGACTTTCCTTACAAATGAGATGCTATGGTCCCTTCATCATCTACACTGCACTGGATTGGACCCTCTCAAGCAGATTCTTGTTTCTCTTGAACTGCGGAGACCAGAACTGGGCACAGCACAGCAGATAAGGCCTCACTAGGGATGACTAGAGGGGCATGATCATCTCCTTCAACCTGCTGGCAGTGCTATTTCTAAAGCACCCCAGGATTCTATTGGCCTTCCTGCCCACCAGGGCACACTGCTAGTTCATGGACAGTTTGTTATCCCTCCCAGGTCCTTCTCCACAGAGCTGCTTTCCAGCAGGTCAGTCCCCAGCCTGTACTGGTGCCTGGGGTTATTCCCCTGCAGGTCCAGGACCCTGCACTTGCCTTTGTTGAATTTTAGATTGTTCTGCTCTGCTGATTCCTCCAATCTGTCAAGGTCCTTCTGAAGGGCTGCACAGCCTTCTGGGATATTGGTCACACCTCCCAGCTTTCCATCATCAGCAAAGTTGCTGAGGAGGCATCTCTCTTCATCCAAATCATTGATGAAAAAGTTAAACAGTATTGGGCCCTGCACTGAACCCTGGGGGACACTGCTAGTGACAGGTCTCCAAGTCGACACTGTGCCACAGATCATAGACCTCTGAGATCTGTCATTCAGCCAATTCTCAATTCACCCCCTCATCCACACATCCAAGACAGTGGCATAGTCTTCCCCTTAATCAAAAATCTACAGCCCATCCTGGACTATTTGTCTCCTCTAGTTTTCAAAAGCTAACCCTCAGGCTTTCCTTTGTCCTGTTCATGTCATGTCTGTCCCTGAAATACTACCCATGATCAATTTCCTTCCCATTAGCACTTGTAGCCAACACCATATCTCACAACAAATTCAGTTTCTGCTTAAGTTTGTAAAGTATGGAGTTCAACGTGACCAAAAAGCTCAAGATCCAGAAACTGTTTGGCCTCTCAGTTTACTGCAAACATATTAGGAAAAACTTCTTCACTGAAAAGTTGTCAGCTTGGAACAGGCTGTCCAGGGAAGTGGTTGAGTCACTATCCCTGGAGGTACTTAAAAGACATGTATATGTGGCACTCGGGAACATGGTTTAGTGGAGGATTTGTCAGCAGTATGTTAATGGTTGGATTCAACAACCTGAGAGGTCTTTTCTGACCTAAATGATTCTATAAGTCTATCATTCTGTGACCTGGGATATGTTAATGAGATAATGCCCTGAAATGATCATTAGCTTGTATGATACTAGCAGGCAGCAACTAATAAATTTCAAAAGCAATTATTTCAAAAGCTGCTGGAGAAAAGTCCTCTGAAAAGGGACCTGGGGGTCCTGGTGCATGGCAAGCTGAACAGGAGTCAGCAGTGCCCTGGCAGCCAGGAGGACCAACTGTGTACTGGGGGCATCAGGCACAGCATTGCCAGCCACTCGAGGGAGGGGATTGTCCTGCCCTGCTCTGCACTGGGGTGACCTCACCCTGGGTATTGTGGGCAGTTTGGGGCACCACAATAAGAGAAATACATTAAGTCATTAGAAAGCGTCCAAAGGAAGGTCACAGAGAGCCTCACTTTGTTGAGCCTGGAGAAGAGGAGACTGAGGGGAGACCTCATCATAGTCTACAGCTTCCTACAGCAGCAGGACCTGAGGGAATGGCATGAAGCTGCATCAGGGGAGGTTTGGGCAGGATATGAGGGAAGAATTCATCACCCAAAGAGTGGTAAAACAGGGTCTCCAGGGAAGTGGTCATGGCATCAAGCCTTCCAGAGTTCCAGAAGTGTTTGGACAATGCTCTCAGGCACATGGTGTGACTCTTGGGGCTGTCCTATGCAGGGCCAGGAGCTGGACTTGGACAATCCTTGTAGATTCCTTCCAACTCGGGATACTCTCTTTTTTTGTAAACAGGGGGATCATTCAGCCATCACCATACAGGCACACCTGGATCTCAGAAATTAAGGATGAAAGCTGTACCACACCAAGTTGCTAGACCATCTCCCTCATTATCCAACCAACTTTTTTGCTTGTAACCTTGAAGTCTGGGGTTAAGAAGAATGACATTAATTAGGAGAGGTCTGCAGGAAGAAGGAAGACAAAGCAGAGTATCCAAGTAAACCATAGGTTGAAAGGAAGATATGAGCTAACTGATTACAGAGAAAGGCACAAAAGGAGTTAATTCAGCGCCTTGCCTCTGAGCTAGGAGGAAGAATTGCCTTCTCTTTGTTCTGCCTCTTTTGCTAGAACATTGTAAGAAACACTGGTCAACATTCTGTTCTGCCCTCTTAGTAGACCACAGTCTGTCTGTTCATTACAGAAAGAATGGTAGAAGTAAACCACAGTAGAATACAAGGCCATAAATCTAGTAGATTTTGATGTTTAAAGTAGATGTAGGAGGCCCAGAGCCAGGAATTTGTACGCTTGAGGAAACTGGGTCACTTAACAGAGAAAGCTGAAAAGGACAGGCTGATGAAGAGTATTGAAATGACCCCCAGGAGATGATGTGAGAGAAGACTACCTGAAAGTTGAGCCAAAAGAAGATCCTTGAAAGCTCCACCCAAGCTCCACTTGGACTCTGCCTAGTTATGAATATGTATGTTAGATGATGAAACTGTGTACCAGGAGTGTATAAATTATTTTTTTTGCACCTTTTGAGCAGAGCTGGTTTGTCCAGCATGAGCTGGCTAGCTTCCCAATGTTGGCAATAAATACCTTTGCTGCTAAAAGATACAAAAGACTCTTAGCAGTCTCTGTTATCCCAAGTCTTTTCAGCATCATAACTTAAATATTATGACCAGGAATTTGATGCCATGAATGGCATGGCCTGCAGATGGTGGGATGGGAAGATGACTAACAATTGGATGGGCTTTGGTAGGTGGATCCTACAGTAGTTGACACCAGAAATTAGCAAGGAATTTCACGGGAGAGACTGATAAGAAAGATTGGATTTTAACAGTCTACAGAGGAAAAAGAAAAAAAAAATACTTAAAACCCACATTTTAGAAAAAGCAATTAAGATAGTAAAAGAAAACAAATCAGAAAAAAACAAGCTATTATTTCAGCTAATTTCACCAGACAAGAGGATGATGAAGATGAAAGACAATAGGAATTAAATCAAATTAAATCAAATTAATGGGTTTGTTGCAAGCGGGGATAATCTGAACATGTCAAGTTCTCAGCACAAGAAAAATATACCTTAATTAGAAGAACAAGGACAGGTCACCAGTATCACTCATAACTCCTGAATTTCTACTCTTTGGGTCTCATTTACTCCTATATTTTCCTGTCTGTCAATCCAGTCAAATTGTGTGGTCAAGTTGCCTCTTAGACTTAACACTCTGGCAGGTATTGAAAAGTTCAGCTAGGCTGGAATTTCGTCTTTCTTTTTCATTCCCTTTCCTGACCCACAAATGACTGTCCTCAGCTGCTTTCTACATATTTCATGATTTCTTGTGTTCTTCTGTTACGGGTTAATATCAAATCAAAAAACAATATGAATGTGAAAGTGCACTTGCTGCTACAAATTTCAATTTCCATAAATTCATGACATTTGTGTTTGGAAGAATTCAAGGGCAAACTACCTTGGTAAGGCTGTGGTGTGTTTAAGTAATACACACAGTAACACAGTCATAGAAGACCAAGTCCCATGGCAGAACAAACAACATTTAAACTACTCCTGTCAAAAATTCCTCCAGTTTGCTCACACAGGGCATCCAGTGAGTCAGGGCCCACTACTTCCTAAGGACTCCTGTTAAATGACTGCTTCAATTACAGTGTGTAGTGATGGCAAAAATATGAAAAGGTTTTCAATGCCTAACCTGTATTCCTGTCCCTGCAAATTAAACCAATTACTTTTTGTTCTGCTTTGGTTGGCTACAAAAGACAATTGATGATCATCCTCTTCAATGCTTTTTATACTTCTGAAGATTACCAAGTCCCATTTAACACTCCTTTTTCTAGATCAAACTCGAGCCTTCAGAACTCATGTTTTCTAAGTCTTTTAACATTCTCCTCTTGTCTCTCTCCCATTTGACTGTATCTTCTTAAAGCTTGGTATACAACTTCAAGAGTTACTTAATACAGCCTTACCAAGCTTAAGATGAGAAGAATGGTCTTTTCTGTCTCACAGACCATGCTATCAATAAATTCAAGAACAAAATCTGGCTTTTTCACAACAACATCTTCTAAAGAACTTGATCCAAGGACCTGATATATCCACGCCTTTTTCCACAGTGCTTTTGTGTGACCTCTTATTCTCCTGTTGTAGCTGTGCACTTGATTTCTCTTGCAGTACTGAATTCCATCTTTCTGATTCAAATCACTTTACAAGTTCATTAGGAACAACCTAATGCATATCAGAAAGAAAATCGACGTAACAGTGGATTTTTTACCAAAATATGAATCTGTTCTTGAACAACAAATTGCTTACCTAAGTTAGGGAAGCAAACACAAGAAAAAAAATATAGTTTAAGAATTTTTTTAAAGGTAAACATGCTTTTGTTTACCCTACCTACCACACCATCCTTCAGAGGAAGTTCAAATGTCTGTTCCAGAACTAAGCAATATTTCAAGGCAGGCAGACAATCTGAGGAAGGATAAAAAAACACATAAGTCCTCATTTTTCTTCCACCAGGAAAAAAAGGGTACAAATTAAAATAAGTGCTCATACAGGAATATGCTGACTGACCTTACTACCATGGCATAGCCTGTTCTCATAGCAGCTTAAAACGTCAAAACAAAACATGTTTCCTCAAGATCATTACTTTCATTACATCACTTAATAATAGCTCATTTTTCTGCAGTACTGCACTGTTGTGAGATGGTTGTCTTAGCAACTGAAACCTCTCTTAAGTCTAGCACTCATTTCTTAATAATAAAGTCATCATTTGACCCCTAGTTTTATCAAATCAAATTACAGTCATGTTATAATGTAGTGTGGGAAAACATTTTCCTGCAAGCTTATTCTAAAATCTATTAAGTTCAGAAATTATGCCCCTTTTAAAAATTTCAACATAAACCTCATTCTCTTTCCTACATTTTTTCAATGATTCAGCAGCCTGAAGGACTTTTTGCTGAATCAGCCGAAGCTTGCACAGCATGTGATAGCACAGTAGATAGTGTTTAATATCAAAACTCCATCTCCATTTACCGGGACACCAGCATTGCCAGTACATAGCAAATAAGTAACTTCAATACAAATTAACTTGTATTCTGCATATTTGCTTTCTCTGTATATTCTAAACAAACATTTTTTTGGCAGCAACATAAAAGAAATCAGGCAGATATATGTGAAAATTGAAGAACATACACAGAGACTTCAGTGTGAATGGCAAGTGTTTGTTCTCTATTTCCAATTTAGAGAATAAAAAGGAACAGGAACATGTGATGTCCCGCATGTGAACACTCCAAATTAATCAGTATACATCAAATCTAATCTTTAATATCAAATACTTGCAATGAGGAATTTATAATTCAAAAAGCAGGAGCTTGGCAAGTAACCATAAACAGAAATAGAACCTAAATAAAAGAATGGCACCCTTTATAAACAATCAAATAAAAGTTCCTAAAAACTGCTTACCTAGTCTTATTTCATCACCCTTCCCTCTCTGAGAAGGCCTGACTCATTTTCCTGTAGCAATTTGTCCCTTTCAGTAAATATTTATAAATATTGAAGATGACAAAAATCTCAAAGAAATAAATGGTTTATAAACTCTTTTGCATCCCTCAACTTTACAGACTAAATTTCTGCATAAAGGGAACAAGCATACATGCAGATACTGCCAGCAGGTTATTGCAGTGCCTGCTTTGGGAATAAGAGATGAGTTATACCTTCATCAAGTTTTGCAGAAAGAGTTGATCTGCAGCTTTTGTGCTGACTGGATGTCTGAAACTGCTGGGGTTAAGTTAATATCCTGTGCCTCTTCCCTAGGTAGATTTTTATCTAGCCACAGCAATACAGCTTCTACACTGATTTTGGCTCAGGGCATGGAATGACTGACCTCATATCTGCTTCCAGTATACCATGTACACCTACCTTCAGAAATGAATCAGTGACAATGTTTTTAAATTTTATTTTAAATGCAATAATATTTTGTTAAAATACAGTTCAGGTACAGTTGGATCACCAGTAAAAAAACATGTCAAATCAACATGTATCTGAGGCCCGTTTCAAGAGGTAAATAACCTCTTAGGATTTGGTTTCATTCACCTTGAAAGGATGACCTACAGACAGCATTTTTCTAAGTACAATCAATCCTTGTCACTCTGCAAGCTTACCAATGCTGTCCAAAAGTCTTATCCAGCAACTTCTTATGTGCATACCAGGAGTGTGGTGAGAAGGCACATGGACTGTGAAAGATACCTAACTGTACCTCTGAGCACTCAGGAGAAGCCATACACTCTCAGAGAAATGTTCATGGGAGCATGACAGAAATTAAGAAATGCTACATATTGAGTCCTTAGAGAATCACAGAGCAATTTATGTTGGAAGAAACCTCCAGAGGTCTTCAGTGCCATACGCTAATTTTGAAAATCTTTGTGGTTTGATTGCACCCATCCCTCTGGTCCCTGTTCAGGGTAATACTGATTGCAGGTGAAGAGCATTTTTTTTCACTGCTCAGTCAGAATTTTCCCTGGTTGCAACATGTTCCCATTGTTCCTCATCCCTTCGGTCTGCATGTCTGAGCAGAGTCTGCCTCTTTCTTCTCTCTAACCCTCCAATGGGCAGCTTAAGACAGGCATAAGAATCACAGAATCATTTAGGTTGAAAAACAACATCAGGTCCAGCTGTTAACTCAATACTTCAAGACCACATTAAACCACATCCCTAAGCACCATATCTAAATGTCTTTTAACTACTTCCAGCGATGGTAGCTCTACACCTCCCCTAGGCAGCCTGTTCCTATGTCTGACAACCCTTTCTGTGAAAATATTTTCCATCATATCCAATCTAAACCACCCTTGGTGCAACGTCAGGCCATTTCCTCTCATCCTATCACTTATTATGTGGGAGAAGATACACAACTCCCACCTAAACCTGTCTAAATCCTCCTCTCAGGTGGTTGTAGAGAGTAACTAGGTCATCCCTCAGCCTCTTTTCTCCAGGCTGAACCCTCCCGTCTCCCTCAGCTGCTCCTCATTGGACTTGTGCTCCAGAATCTTCACCAGCTCTGTTACCCTTCTCTGGACTTGCTCCAACACCTCAATGTCCTTCATGCAGTGAGGGGCCCAGAACCGATATCAAGTGTGGCATCACTAGTGCCAAGCACAGGGGGATGATCACTGCCTGGGTCCACACTGCTTCTGACAGAAGCCAGGATGCCATTGGCCTTCTTGGACACCTGGGCACACTGCTGGCCCATTTTCAGATGGTTGTCAAAAAATACCCCCAAAATTAGACTCCTTCTTAGCATTTTCACTTCTGGGCTGACCAAAGCCATCTTCTCACTGTAGATTCTGTGTTCTCTGCCAAACTCCTTTACATCATCCCTCTCTTCTGCTGGACTCACTCCAGTTTCTCAATATTTCCCTTGCACTGAAGAGTTTAAAATTTTACATATTATTCCAGATAGGACCTCAAATCTGCTGAACAGAGCAGAATAAATATTTTCCTCTATATGCTGACTACACTACACTTTTCATAATGTAACACAAAACATGGTTATCTCTAAATGCTAGAAGGGACCATTTCTGACTTCAGCTTCCTGTCCACCACTGGGTTCCTTTTTTGCAAATACCCTCCCCATTCAATTGGTATCCAGCGAAGTTGTTGCATGTGGTTATTCTATCACATAGGCAGGACTTCACACTCCCATTTGCTGAATTTCTTGAGGCCCTGTCAGCTCATTTCTCCAGATTATGAAGTTCTCTAAATGGGAACCCTGCCCTCAGGTGTATCCTGATGTGCTGTCATCCCCAATTTGTCACCCACAAAGGACATAAAGTGCACTTTATCCCATCATTCATATCATTGATGGAAACGTAGGCTCTGGTATTGACTCCAGAAGAGTACCAGTCTCTGAAAACATTAACCAGTGGACTCCCATAGAGTGCATCTGTAAAGGGACCCATGGAGTCTTTTCTCTTTTACTCCAAGACAGGCAGACAGAAGATGTAAAGACAATGGTCCTGTTCTCTTCTGGTCAGTGAACAGAACGCACGTATTTCAGTTACATGAGGTATGATAGAGGCTGTTCATGTACTGGGAACAAAAGGCTGTTAGTGACAGAATCTGGCTTTGGCATTATACTATTTCATAAGGCTAATATTTTGCCTCAAATAACACACATTTATCCCATGCTGATTCACATTGTTCTGTATGACTGTTTAAGAACAGATTGTGGTCTCACATGAACCTCGTATAGTTACCCATTTGTCACCTCTATTATTGGTCTATCCCAGTACAGGTCTCCTGCTCATGGGCAAGTCCAGCCTGGAGCCCATTACCAGACTGCTTGTGCACACAGCATTGATGTACACAAACACACACAGACAACTGAAGTCCTCTAGGAAAGATAGTACACATTCTGTTCTCTCTCAGCTGAGACCCACTGAGACCTGCAGTACCTTGCCTGTTTTCTGGCACTTAGACCCCCACAAACACACTCTGAAGAGAGAGTGGGATGGTGAAGGAAAATAGGAAGAGGCTGTTTAGTACCAAGGCAGGACAGGCTGCAGTGACCAGGTGCAGGACTCAGCCACACAAGGACTGTGGCCAACAACCTGTTTTATACTCTGACCAGTTTCTTTTACCCTACCCTCCCTACACACTTCCCACACTTGTTACACCAGCATCCACAATAATCCCCCCTTCCTATCTTTGGTCCTTCATTTGAATATCCCATGATAACATGCTTTCCCACTGTAACCTTGAAAAAATCTTGTACATGATCCTACAACACTCTGAAACAACCCATAGCAAGTTTTCTGTTTCCCTTGAGACCTACGGTAATCTCATTTCTTTCCTTCCTATCTCCCCTGGATAAATTCCAAGACTTTGAGTCATTCCTGCCCATCAACTAGCAAACTGGTCTCTGAACTTCAGTAATGTCTCTGTTACCTCTTGCTTGTTAGGGTCTGTGTATCTAGGTGTGCATGATCAGTTCTTGCATTGCTTGTCTTTGATTTTATGCTGAAAAGCAATTAACAGGGTATGCTTACAAACCACAAGCCCTTATATAGCCTTCCACAGGCATTTTTACATGCCATTACACTAGCTTAGGTTACATAAAGGAAGAGAAAGAAAGAAAGAAGAAAAAAAAACAACCAGAGAGGAAACAATTCACAGATGTCTACACATAGCAACATACAATAGCTTGCACACAGCTTTCCAGGGCTGCAACATTTTAAGGAAACACGAGAGAGCTTTCGCAGATTCTTCTTACACTATGGGTATTTGACTAAAAAAAAATATGATTTTCATGGAAGTATCATTAAATATTCTTCTTGGCAACTAGTAAAAATCTCTGCGATTCAGAGATAGTCTACTGACCAATTCAAGCACTCTTTCCAAAAGAAACACAGCACAAACACTCAATTCATGTGTGTATTATTTCTTCAGTCCTTTTCAGTGTTATTGACTACATCTGCCCTAAGATAAAGGAAAGGTAACAATGCCTTTCTGAGAAAAAGAATTAAAAGGACAGACATATCTTTCACTCTAGCAACACTTTAGCCATTCTGAAAAAGTAGCATGATAATACACCATCACATCATTCAGGACAAGATAAAAAAAATGTATAAAAGCAAATACAAACTCCTCAAAGGAGGCATTGAAGCAGTTTTCCTGGTTAGCTGATGACATGACTTTTATCCTAGAGTAAAGTGAAGACACTTCACAAGAAAGCTGGAAACACAAAACATCTTTAAGACCATCTGAAGACAGATCTCCTTGAAAATCACACTGCAGAGGTTAAAACTCCCATCACAAATGCAACTCTATATTTATCTTTCTCAAATGAGCTGGAATGCTAGTGAGTCTTATGAAGCAAATGGCAGACATAAGCCACTTAACCCTCACAGCCGCATCCTGCATGGCACATCCACATTTGTGCTGTTTATAGAAAAGGAAACAAAGTACAAGCAGTGTTTGTTGACTAAAGAACCTCACAGAGAAAGAAGGATGATGCTTTCTCAAGTTATGTCTGAACAGCAGCATCTAACATTAACAGGCTTGTACTGCCTATTGCTAAACACAGAACTCTGTGAAGCTTTGCAGTGCTTTGGGGAGGTGTGATGACTGTGATGTGAAAATGGTTTGAGAGGAAGAATGCTGTTTTTTCACTCTTGAGCAGTTTCAGGCGATAGAAAAATTATCTACAGTACCACGACAGCTCTAATTTCTCACTCAGGATGAAGGTGAGGAGCATTCAATGGCTATTTCTCTCTTTAAACTAATTTGTGTGCCCAACTGAAGACTTTTAGAAGAGCTCAGAAGAAATAAAAAAGAAGGCATCATAAAACCAGTGAGAGTCTTATAGATGGGAGGGAACCTGCTGACTGAGCACCTCTGATCATATGCATATATTTAGGGACTGTAAAAACATTCACTTCAGCAGGGAGGAGGTACAGTCATTCCACAGTGGAAAACATAATCACCAAGACACAGAGAGGTCATTACTTGGTAAGATTGGAGATGTGCCAGGTACATTTCCTGCCAGCCCCAGAGGAAATCACCAGCCTAAAATGCCGATCAGCTCTAAAGCCAGCTAATGCAACTAAGGGGCAAATAGACTATGACAGGAATATTTGGCAAAAGGCAAGTCACAACTTGCCCATGATTCGTTTTCTTAGGAAAGCAGCACTCCCTGTTACACCCAAGAATTGTAGAGCAAGCACTGGTAAAAGACCTAAGACAGCAAGGCCGGCAGAAGACAGGCACACAGGGACTTGGCATTAGCAGTCCAGCCTCCTTGGAAACTAAAGGTTTTTGTGACACAGCATGTTAGATATACCAAACACCATGGTCAGCATTAAGAAAAGTGTCTGTCAGATCCTTCTGGCATTACCGTGAGCTTTTGCATGATGTTCCTATGACCCTTATTTCCCTGTCAGTCTGCAATAACACCTGGCAGTAGGATAAGAACAGAAAAAATGGGAAGCAACTCTCCCTTCCATCTTTTGCAACAAATCTGGATGTTCTCCAAATCATAAAACCATGCTATAATCTGCCAAATTGATGAAATTTTCATCCTTGATCTCCCATGCTCTAGAGCAAGTAAGGCAGTCTCCAAAGGCTGCTGATGCCTAGAAAGCATGTTCTTTCCTTAGGAGGCGGGGATTCCTTCTCTCCCATTGCATTCTCTTTTATACCTTTGTGTGCAACCTAAGAGATAGGCAGAGAGCCACAGCAGGAAACATAAATTTTACCCACAAATAGACAAAATGTTTGCTTCCCAGTCCTCATCATATTTGTGTAGTGCAGACAGTTGTGTGACAGAGAGGTTTTCTCACCTTTAGCTTATCTTCTGGGACTGGCAGTCTGTGTCCTGGCCACCCCACTGCCACTACCAAGCAGAGGTACTGTTCTTATTGCAACACAAGAAGCTGTGCTTCAATGCAGTGCATCTGGCACAAACAGAAAAGACAACCATCAAATACAGACAAACTATCTGGCTCCACCAGGAACTCATATGTGGATTCTTCAGTGGTACAAATCACACAAATTTAGGGATGCTTGTTCACATCCAATTCTTCCCCCATGTTCTCAATTTAACCTCACACCACTGTCATTGACCAGGGAAAGGTAGGGAACACAATGGGCAGTGCAAACTTCTCATCTGCTTTCACCACAGAAGTTTGTGGGAATCATGCTTCTTTCCAGCAAACCAGGAGAAAGGGGAAGAAAGGAAAGGGGCTGCTGAGGAACATAGGGCTGGGAACAGGAAGAGAAGGGAAGGAGGATTCTACTGAGGTGGCTTATTCACTTAAAAGCTAGGTGGAGTCCTTCTATAAATATAGTTTATAGTATCATTCATTAGAAAGCATCATATCTGAGTAGTTGCTACATAATAATTTGGCCCTGTGTTGTGGCCATTCCCTAACAACACTCAGATAAAGAAAAAATATTTCTAAACTTGAAATTAGTATCAACAATGAGCAATCCCAGTCCTGCTGCTGAAATTTTACACGGAAGAAAGATGAGTTGTGTTGGATCCTATCCTGCCTTCTAAATCTGCTTAGCTACTAGAACTGTGTGCCATACACTCAGCAGTAGATACAGACTGGTAGTAGAAAAGTATTCTGCCAGCCTAGTGTGGGAAGGCAACAGTTATTAGACAGTGCCTTCTGACTGAGTTAAAACCAGTACTTTCCTTGTGTGATCCCTTGAGTCCCCAGGAGGTGAATCTTCCTGCCTGTGGAAAAGAGCTCCACATACAGACTGGGAAAGCCAGAGCAAAATCACTGCCTCAACAACTATTCCCGGGATCCTTGCATACTACCAGGGGAAAGATAGAGCATGAGAACAGCTTCAAGCTGTTATAGTAAAGGATCTTCTGAAAGAAAGCAAAAATCATGGACTTTAATATTTAGCACAGCTGAGCCTGAAACATGATGAGAGATGGCTAAGGTTCTTACTTCAGCACAGTAAATGCACTGTTAATTCACTCATGAGCAACTTGGCAGTGGTGATAACAAAATACCCTCCTGAAAATTAATTACTAAATGTAAGACACAGAAGTGGAGGAATTCCAAACACTTCAGAACAATGTGCAGGACCATCACTGTAGGATAATATTGCTAGGGCATCAGACTTGTGTTTTGTCCTTCAGAAGCCTGCATAACCATACCAGATCATTTCAAGAGCCAGTGGGACGCATCTTCTTGGCATTCTGCCAGACTTGGGTCCAGCCTCCAATGCTAACTGAACTTCCTGTTGGATGTTCATGTCCTAGGGGTGTAGCATCCATTATGAGGATGAGCAATTTAAGGCATGTCATTCACTGATCATATCAGGCTCTTCAGGGTGTCTGGCAGACACCTCATTGAGAAAAATATTCCAGAGAAGAGCAGTTGCATATTCATGCCTTTCAGTCCTTGCAAAATGTCTTTATGCAGTTGTTCAGCAGGAGGAGAGAATAAAGGTATTCTGTTAGAATGATGACTGCATCCTTAAAATACTGTTCTCAAAACACACTTTCACCTCTCAAACATAAATTACCTATAAAGGACAGTGAATCTATATGTCCCCCTACCTGTAGCTCATGGTGTTTCTTCCCCATCTGGTCTCCTTAGCAGACAAAAGCAGTGATGTTCTAGTTACAGTGGCCAGGACCAGTTTATCACTGTTTGGGTGTAACCAAAACTCTGTATTTACATCCTCTGTGTTATTTCTCATTAACTACTAATAATGGATCATTTGCAGCCACTGCCCAGGGCACACCTGGCCCCTCAGGCTACATGCTGGGTGTTTAGGAACTCTGTGAGATAGGGAAGTTTTCCTGTCTTCACACCAATGACTTAGGTGTGGTAGCTCCCCTCCTGGGAGTCATTAGCACCTTCACATGCAGCCTGAGGGGTCATGTCTGCTAAGGGGCCATCAAGGATTATCCCATGACTCACAAAGTAAATCACCCATTGTGAAACTCCCCACCCTGGGGAAGGTACTGGACATTCCCATCTGAACCTCAGCATATATAATGTTGAGGTTTGGGGACTTCTGGTACCTGCTGTCAGATCTGGAGGAGAACCAGAGCCTCAACAGGACTGTGACTGCAACTCTCAACCAGACTGCAACCCACCCCAGTAGGTTTTTCTTTCCTTTTACTTTGCACTCAGAGGGGCCACATGGTGCTCAGCATAGGGGCTAATGAACACCATTCTGTTTGTGCCCCAGGGTGCTGGGTTACACATCTGGTTTTGTGGGTCAAAACCAATTTTTTTCTCTATATCACTGTATTTATTGTAATCTTTCTATTAAATTGTAATTCTGACTTGTAAGCTCTTTTTGTATTGGGTTCACTTCTGCTGGTTTACCTTTAACCAGCACAAGTGAGAGGGAAGAAACACGAGCAAAATTTTTCCAGGATTCTTGGTGATTCCAACAGCTGGAAGACAGTGAAGAACATGTTTCAGCAGAATAACACCAACTTGAGTGCTGCCCCGCAGCACAGTCTGGAAAAGTGGGTGAGGGTGGTGTCACCTTTATGACTCTAAATGCAGCAGTTCTCCTTGCAAAAAAGCTCTTCTATTTGGTGTAGGGGTCCTATTCAACACACTCTGACCGAATTTTCCTGTGCATTGATGAAATACATGTAAGATGGTTGCTGATGGTGAGAAACCTCTTATGAGCTGCTGAACCATACGTGCAAACATGGTGACCTGTGAGTAATTATTTCCAGGAGTTCCTGCGAGAAACTCGGAATGCAGCTGAGAACTCAAAAATTCTTCTTCAGGACAAAGGTTTGTGCCCCCTTCCCCCACTCCCTCCAATACACACACAAGGATATATTAACAGTGCCTTTTTCACATGAAAGGAGAGCTGAGACTATTTATTGTTGTGAATCACTCCCCATTTTACTCAGTAGCAAATATGCCCTCTCCAACTGTCTTTTTGTTTTGCAATATTGAATATAGCTCGAGTGACTCCTTTTTTTTTCTTCACTTCGAAACAAACAATAGGTTTGGTAGACAGGAAAAGAATAATGGCAGTTAAGTGATTACTTTTAATTATACAGAGGTTATGTTCTTATTCAATGTAAAAGTATGAACCATTGTTCCCAAAATCTACTTCAATTCCCCAAATACCTTAGTTATAGTTTTCCACATTCATAGAGTCATTATTCTCAGAGGCATTTTTGAAAGCTAATCCTTTAACCTGTGTCTCTTGTGAGCAAAATAAAATGCCTGCTGTTTTCTTCTACTTGTCTTTAATTACGTATGATGAGAACGTATTGAAATCCTATAGAAACATTTACCAGCCTATTTCCACAGAAGTTGCTCAGATTCTAACATTTATACTCTGTTTGCCATCAACAAATGAGGGTTCTGTCAAACAAGACCTGCCACCCCTGCTGCCCCCACAAGATGCAGTAGGATCAATACGGCGAGGAGAACAAAAGAGTTCACAATTCCCTCCATACTGTGTCAATACAATCTAGGAGAAGGTAGAGGATAAAATATTAGAGCCTTGGCAAGGAAGATTGGATAACTTAACCTTGGATGCAGAAAATTCTCATTTTATGTTTCAGCATCCCTCCTGCTGGAATCTAAAAATGGAATTCATTTTGCCAGGAATGCTGCTGGCCTAGAGATTGTGCTTTTTCCGCTACTTTTAATTGAAGGAGTAATCTGAATCCGGCAGAGTGCAATTAAGAATCCTACATGGCTAGTGTGGGGCTGTGCACCAGCAACAGGTCTTTCAATCCTGTTGGTAATGAATATGGCAGAAGGTGGATGCACCCTCTCTTTTTGTCTGAGATTTTAATGCTCTTTACCTTTGCAAAGGAGTTAAGCAACAGGGCTTCACATCAATATATAGCATAATGTAACATATGTGACATATATGACAGCAACATTTGCTCTGCTTATGGCAGAAAGTTCTCTCTGGGCTCTGGAGTTGCAGAAATAAGCAGCAGAGCTGAGCAGGACTCTTTCTTCCTGGCATTACAGTGGGCTAGAAGTAGTCCCAGAGTTCTCCACGGCTTCAGAGGAATGGATGATAAAGCAAACTACACACACAGAGCAATGTCAACAATTGTGCATATCCCTGCTTAAATGATTCTTAACAATCTCATCAGAAAAAGTGCAACAAATTAACTGGCATGTGATGTCTGAAAGTTCATAACCTCATCCAATTAAAAATGGCATGTCTGCAGAAAGGGCAGGCCTCTCCAGTGAAAGCTGATTTCCAGTGTCCTATCCTACCGGTTTATTCCAGGGACCTACTAAGAAACACAGGATTCTTGCTGCAGTTACAGAAAACAGATTTTGTCATTTGCATTGTAGTTGGAAAAGGGCAGGCTGTGCAGAGTCTTCAAAAGGATTCACACAGACAAATCACAGAAGTCTGGGGAGGTGATGGAGGAGCAGGCTAGCAACAGAAAGTAACTGTGAGGTCAGGGCATCTTTTTTAGACCAGACCACTGTCAATCCTGTCAAAACATTGCCTCTGCTTTCATGGCATGAAACACTGGAGCTCTGCCTTAATTGCAAAACAAGCACTGTTTCGAACTGGGTGCTTTCTCCAGTCAAGCTGAAGAGTAAGGTGTACTCACTATACTTGCATGTAGGTGGAAATCCAGAAGTCCTCCCACTTTGTATGATGGGATTCAGGCCACATGACCCAGATGTGGTCAGAAAACAACCTACTTTGCTGCTACCTTCTTGGATACTTGAGTCCACAAGCAGCCTCTTGTGGCAGAACCTAACCTGTTCTGCACATCTGCACATTGGTGAAAGGAAGGTGAGGGCATCTGTTCCAGAGAGGAACAGGGGATCTGCCAGGCTGTTGAAATTGAAACTAGGACACTGTTGAAAGCTTAACCAAACAGTGACTTTTGTATTGCCAAAAGAGTGGCCAAGCTAACAGGAAAGCAAGCCCCGACCCCTTGCCCAGAGGGAGAGAGAGAGACAGAGAGAGAAGGGGAAAAAGCCCCCATGGGTCTGACACACCCCACTCCCCCAGGGTGTCTTCCCACAAGGTTGTCTCACTGACCCCAGAATGTCCACGCGCCTCAGGGCAGTGGCTGCATCCTCAAGGGTAGGCAGGCTCCTTGCGAAGGTGGGAGTCCCCATCGAAAGGCAACGTTGTCCTAGTCACGTGAAGTGAGCAACAAGCCCTGAGATATGAGGCATCTGCCTTTTATCTACTTGGCCAAATGACGTTTACCTGAGCGATGTGGCCCAAGCAAAGGTATTTGGCACTGCCCCTCCTGTTATATAATGGATACTTCTCTGTGCTTGCATGGGTCTCTCTGCACTTGCGCAGTTCATTTCAGAGGGTCTTCCTTAATTGAGTCTGAGGGTTTACTTCATCGTCCTCTCTTTCTCCTTCAAGTGCCCTTGGAGGGCCATCAGCCAATCGTGAGAGACCAATTAATTTTAGTTTACACAGAAATCTCTCTCTCAAGGCTAGAGACCTTCTTTATCGGCCTGTTTTCCCATAACTTGGCAGGAGAAAGACAAATCCTCACAGGTGGCTGGGCCAAACACAGACCAAAAATACCAACATCGAATTTCACCTGAATACATCTCCCCTTTGCAGGTTACCTGCCTCACCCTTCCAGGGTCTGGGAACAATTACTCACTGACCTCTTAAGAAATATGCAGTGAAAGACATGTTAAGGACGCACTATCTCAAACTTTCCTTTTCACACTCTCTTGGAAAAGTGTGTTGCTTCAAGATTTTTTGTTTACAGGCTTTCTCACCTGTAATTGCTCTTTCTTCCTCCTGTGGACTCTCCAGTTTGTTTCTAATTTCCTAAAAGGAGACCTCATCAGTGCTGAGTACAGGGCAATAATTGCCTTCTCTGCTGCAGAGAACTGAACTGCTATTAGCTGCTTTAAGTTAAGTACTGCTGGCATATTAGGAGGAGAAATACTGTGTTTTGCCACCAGCTTCATTCTCATCAGTTGTGAGGTCACAGAGATGGAATCAGAGGAGGAACATGACAGACAGTAAAAGGGGTAGCTACAGAGAATGGATAAAAAATTTAGTGAAGTGATTAAAAGGGATTGACAGCATGAAAAGGGCAGACAGACAAGTCCAGCTTCATAAAAGGTGTGCCTCCCAGAGAGAGGGCAGTGAGAAGCTGCCCTGCTTAGTGTATTAGAGAAGCAGAAAGGAAAAGACAGATAAATCCATACTCCTAGGTTTTAAGCAGTTCTCCATTTATCAAGATCTCACACCTGCCTGCTTTGGTTCTTGTGGCTGGGAGTTTGGGAGCTTTTGTTTAACATCCTTCTCTGAAGCCACTTATTTAGACACCATACTGCTGCAACTCACAACATCCATGTAGAATAGGAAACATTATGGTGCGAGATATCTGGAATTCCATTTTGGTCATGTTGCATTTGACAACACTAGGAGATGTCAGAAAGAAAAAACAAAATGCCTTCCTGCATGAAGTGAGAGAAGCAGAATACAAAGCAAGTGATTCAAAGTAGAAAACTAGGCGAGAGTTACCAGCAAAATGAAAACCCACATCTCACTTAAGGATAAATCTATGCCAACAGAGGATGAGAGGGGTGAAAGTCCCATGAATATTCAGAGAAAGAAGAACAGAAGAGGACAACCAAAGAAAAAATCAGCTTGAGACACAGGCAGAGGATTGATGAGAGAACAGAGTCCCAAATACCCCTAGGCATTAGAAATTTTAGTGAAGATAGCAAGAGCCAAGCAGTATGCACATTTGGATATTTGAACACTTCTCCTGTGTATCTACTTGAAAGATGAATTTCTCTGAGAATCTGGACTTTTAAATGTTAAACCATAAATTCCCTGCTCCAAAAAGCAAAAGACTGCTACTATAGAGAAGCTGCCACTGAAGTCATTAACTTATGCCAAAAAAACCAAAACATTTTCTTTCCTTGGGGATGTAATCTGTGAGTAGCAAGGTTGAGGAGTGTTTAACTGAGTCCTACCTGTGAATCTCTTGTACTTTTGGTTAATTTGGGAGTCTCACAAGCGAGTCAGCTCCATTTTCAGGGTTTCTATATCTTCTGCATGTCATCCTGTTGCTCAATAATTGTCAGTGTGCGGTTTTTGTCAGGAAATAATACTGTTTATACTCCAAGAGACTTTGCATGCTGCTCTTCATATTTTATAAGCCACTCTGAGTCACTAGTACCTAAGGGACAAAGACAAAGGGAATAATATAAGGAAAAAATAAAGACAGTTGCTTGACATTACATTTAGTTAGCAGAAGCTATTACTCTCAGAAATTTGAGGCTACATTTTTTATTTTGTGAACCCAGTAAAATTTTTCTTCAGGGCTGTTGAGAAAAACAGAAAAGGATATTTTCAAACATATAATTAAATTCCATTCTGTAGCAGGGGACAGTTCAATGCCAAATGGAAACAAGAGAGCAGGTGTTGGAGAAGCATTGTAATGTCTCAAAAATATTTATGCACACTTAACTATACTAAGCCACAAATTAGCAACTATAAAGGGTATTGCAGAGTGGTAGGTGTAATGTAAGGACAAGGACTGGACAGCTTCTGTGGTATTTCAGGTAAGACTTCCCACAGTCCTGTTTTTGACAAGACTCAGGCATGGACAAGTAGGCAAAATTTTTTTTTTGCACACCACAAGGAATTTAAGCCCTCCCAGGACCCTGATACACCCAGATCTTATGGTGCACCTCTGAGCCATGGTCAATGTCACATACTAAACTGCGACTGAGCAGAAGTAACATCAGTCAAACATCCTTGCTCACTTCCAGTCTCCCTGAGGTATGCAAACTGCAGTTTTGCCTGTTAGGGCATCTCTTTCAGCACTACTTCTTACTTGGACTTCTTTGTGTTGCTGTTTCTTACATGCTTCAATGGACAGTGAGCTTCTCTTTAGTGACCACAATTAAGACTAAAAGGTCAGACGTCATATCAGGATCTGCTGTGGATCTCAAGTTGCTTCATATTTCACAGTTAGCCTCATACTGAGCCCTCCAATATCTTGACTCTTACAATTTTTTCCAGAAATGTCTCCCATCTTTGCTCAAAGACAGCACAAGAGAGACATCAATTTTTCCATGGCTTTCTTGTTCCTCTCTTTTAGCCTAAAATCTGATTTGACTTCTAAATATTAGTTCCCTGCATACCTGTATTTTCTACATCAAAAGCACCCCTCTGGTACTTGTGCTCTAATGTCACTTTATATATTAGAGCGAGGGAACATGAAGGGAGAGAAAAAATGAGATCTCCTCAACACCTTCTATGTTTGCCTGTACAGGGCCTATTAAGCAAGATGATCTGAATTAATTCTTGAAGTGATGTTTCTTTTGGAAATTAGCAGAAAAAGAGAAAGGTACTTCAGTTAAGTTTTGCTTCCTTTTCTGGGGAAATGATCTATTTTATAATGAAGTAATGTCATACTTTCTGAATGAGGACCTCCAAAAAGGAAGCCACCCATCTTAGTCTTTCTAAAGTTCATACTTAAAGGTAAGCAAAACAACATTTCCAAATACTGCATCAAATGAAAGCCTCAATTTCTACATTTCTACATTTTTTGCATCCTTCTCCTCACACTCCTGACTCCCACTTCATGTTCTCTTTTCTGCAGTATTTCCTGTGGTCATGGACAAATGCTGTGTTCCTGTATTGCATTTTCAGTATCACATTTCTAGCCTTCATTTCTCACTTTCATATATCTCCAAAGACAACATTAGATCCACCTGCTGTGGCAACTGCAGTGTTTTAATATTTCAGAAGTTTTATTCACTCTGATTGCCAAACTATCTTCCAGGCTGCACTCCCCCACTTTGAAGATAAGGTCACCATTCACTCTCTATACATGCACAGTCTTGCACTGAACAGTACCATTTGTCTTCAAATGGCTTGCTGAATAAACCCGGTTACTCCGTTTGTACAGCAGTTTTTTGTCCATGGTTTTGCAAACATTTACCTGACATTGTGTCAACTGCTCTTTTCGCTGAGTTTGTATTTTCTTTCAGGTATTAGGATAGGCTTAATAGTAAATTTTATAGAACACACTAAAACAACCAATATTTATTATAACTTCCCTTAGAAAGTACTTGTGTCAGCTAGTCAGTTAGTGCCTACACATTTCGGTGTCAAATAGTAGATGTTGCTATACCAAAAATGATATAAGATCAAAATCACTACAGAGAATCATGTACCTCCATAGCTGCCTTCATCAACCAAACTTTTAATCTGAAGGAATGAAATAAATTGTGTTTGACAAGTTGTATTTTGCATAAAACTATGTTAACTGACATTAATTGTATTCCTACGCTTTTTTCCTCTACTAATTGAATCCTGTATCAATTTTTCCATTATTTCCCTACTATTACTCTTAAGAAGTCAGTGTTCCAAGTATTTTATTTTTTGTTTTATTATCAATAAAAAAATGGTTTATTTCAATGAGGGGGAATTGCATCTTTTTTTCTTTTGAGATCATGGAAGCAAATTACTCAGACTACTGATTGAAAATCCCTGCTGATTTATCTTCAGCCTTCAACAGAGTAGGCAGGATTTCATGCTTCTTCCAAGCGCAGGAGATAGAAATAGCTGGAATACTTCTAACCCTCCTGCATCAGCAATATCTTCACCCAATCCTATGCCAGATCTTGTTGGTCTTCTATGCCCCAAACTGCCTTGGTCCACCTAAGCATAAAATTTCTTTTGATGGCCTTGGCTTTCCTGAAAAAAATTTTTATCACTCAAAATAACCCATTTACACAGTTTTGCACAACTTTCTCCCTCTCCATTCATTTTGTATCTTCTGTTTTTTCTTCATCTAAAGCTCTCACTCATTACCATTAAGAAAGACATTTAAATCATCCTGGATTCAGAGCTTTGAGGACCAGCAAGTAGCTTTTTCTGAGATCACCATACACTCATAAAGGGCTCTGTTCCCAAGACCAAGCTGATCTCCAGTTCTGAATGGTTCTTATGTTTGCTTTGATCTTTCCCCTCTTACCCACTAGCAAGAATGTACTCTATATGCAAAATTATTGCATGTGCTTTTCTCTGTTTTTCTCCCCTCACCCCATAAAAATCCACGCTCTCCCCTGACACATGCACAGCTGCTGCACCCTCTTCCTTACGTCTGTTTTGACATTTCCTTGCCGTGTCTCCCTTTCTATTCCCTGACTCAGTATCAGCCCTACATATGATTGCAGGCTCTTGCTCACTCTGTTTGTTGTTTCATTCACACTCTCTGCCACCCCACAGAGATGCCGTGACGCAGAGAGACATTATTTCTACAGGCAGCAAATCCCAAGCGTGGTGTGCTGCTCTGCTCATCTCACAGAAAACAATAACGCTGGGAATCTAGTGTCCTTGCAATTGCTTCACAGCTGATGTGAAAAAGCCATTCCAAAAGTGTCTCTGAAGAAGCACAGGATGGCTCAACTTCATTTTATTGGCACTGGTGTTATTGCTCTATGAAATGAATGAAAATTATTTTAGGAGCTTTCCATGTTTTCCTGAAGTTTAAGAATGAGGTGTGGAATATTGCTGTTTCAGAAAGAGGAGGTTTGGGAGACACTGTGCAAGAACATGACAAATGGCACCTAAAGATAGCCTGTGAAGATATAAATATCACATTTGGAGGCTTTTTCTTTAAAGATTCCCAACATTGACTTACAGATATATCTCCCAGGGCTTTGATTGCTGCTGTGGAGACATATTTTGGTGATGAAATCAGTATAAAATATGTATGCATAATTTTCAAATCTAGATTTTAAGCTTCCTAGTATAGAAAATTCATGTTCTCAGAGGATTCCATATTTTGCCTTATGACTTTATTGATGTAACTCATCTGAACTCTTCGCTGACTTTGAGCTTGGCTCGCAGTTTTGTAAGGACTGTGGAGGCCTTTCCTGAAAGTTCATGACCAGGTATGTAATGGAAGGACACTGTCACATCAGGTTATTTGAGGGATTCTGCCAGTAATTAAAAGTTGGAAACATTTCTTTCTACTTTTCTTGGAAATTATAAACTTTCCAGCAGCTTGTGCTAAAATTCACACTTCCAAGAATCCATTTCTAGCAACTGGGTTTTACTAATTTCTTATCTCTAGACCTTATTATCTCTGCATACACAAACCTGCCTAGTTCTGGTAATAGACAGCTATGATTAATCTCAGTGCAGATCTTACAGATTCTTCACTGTAAAGGGATCATTCTGTTAAGAAAAAGTGATATTTCTACTTCCAAAGGGAAAACATAAATTGTCTCTATCAGAAACATGCAAGGTCACCATTAAAGCAACACCTGTTACTGGTCTGTACCATAAAGAAAACAGGGCCATGTCTTGTAACAAGAGGCCAAAGGCTTTCAGCTGAAACCGCCAGAGTATGTAGAGGTGGAACATGGATGAGAATAAAATGGTAACTCTGGCAGTGACTTGCAAATGCATACTGCGTTATTTAATCCTCTAACATTATAGGTGAAGTTTGTCCTAAAAGGTGACATTTATCTCCACATAAGCCACCTTCCCAGATGTCACAGGGAGCTTGCAGGGCCCACAACTTACATGATGGCAGTGCCTTGAAATGCAATACCACACAGCAACAGCTGACCTGCTTGAGCTGAGACAACTGCAGAAACAGACACATGTAACAGGCTCCTACAGTGTTCTCCTCACCCTAGCGAGACCTCAGCAACTCCAAATTATCTCATGTGTATGTTGTGCCAATGTGACCACTTCTATTCCAGAAGCCAAGGGATCTCCCTCCACACACAGAGTTAAGCAACGTGTTGCCTGCAGATGACCTCCCTTGGTGTCCATGCAAGGTAGCATTGCACAAACTGCACTTCATCTGGAGGGTTTCAGCAGAGACTAAATGGCATGAAGGGCCAGTCCCTGGCTTGGAGATTAACAGCTCTTGCTCAGCAAAGACCCCTGGCAGATGACCCCCTTCAGACTGCTTTGCTAACAGCTAAAGGAGGCACATCCTGGTCTGGAATACAAGGAAGAAATCACAAAAAAACCCTGGTTAAGCATCTGTAAAAACCAGTGCCTACCAAAAGGCTCTGGGCCTGGGGCAGAACAAGCAGTGAAGTCCCCTCCTGCCACAAGAGTCATAGTATGGTAAAAACAGATCCAGGACACATTTGCAAGGTCCAGCCTATGTGGGGACTTCCAGAGAATCTCAGATAACTTTGCCTCTAACTATAAGAACCTCTTCAGTAAGAATCTCTCAGGTCATTTGTCAAATAAATGTAATTTCAGTTAGATCCCATGGCAGAACTGAGTGAAAAGGTGACCCCACCACTCGCAGATATCAGCTTTATTTTAGCTGAAAAGCTGTTATATCTCAGCCTCTCTCACAGGCTAGCTGCTATTTCTAACCTGTCCAGTGATGCATTATGTCAAAGGTCATTATTTATTCAGAAGAACTAGAGGGTGAGATTGCATCTCAGTTCCGTGACAGGGATCAATAGGTGCTTTTCTATAATGACAGCAATTTTTTTCTTTTTAAGCCCTGATTTCTAAGCACTTAGAGTCTCATTTCTAGGGCTAAACGATTAGGGATTGTTAAAAACATCAAAGCACTACTAAATAATCTATTAAAAAATACTACTGTTGCAACTGCTATTATGCTAATCCATGTATGATTTTGTTATTCTACATAGTCACAAACTCTCAAAGCTAAAGAAAGACAAGGAAAATAGTTTCACTGAAAATTAGTTACCTGTTAGTATAGATAGTTTTATTTCCTTTATTTTAACTTCAGAGGCCAATAGCTTCTTTCTCTTGGTTGGTTCTGAAAAACAAGAAATGGAGACACAACATAATCAACTATACACAGCTGCAGATCTCACTTTCCCCTCAAAAAGAGGAATGACCACGAAAATCACACCATGCAAAACTGCAACCTTGTTCCTTGGCCAAGTAAAGTGATAAATCTATTACTTCTACTACTATTACTACTAATCATACAATAAAAATTGCCTTGTATGGGAGAAAACATGCAAGAGAGAGAAAAGTGCAGTTTATTTTGGAAAAGGAAAACTAACCAAACCCCAGAAAAAAAGTCCAAAGGGAGAGGAACAAATCTTGCATTTTTGGAATCTGGTGCAATACAAATCCCATCAAATCATTCAGCAACTCTGGGGAAACAGGGTCATCCTTAGATCTCCTCGAACATCATAAGGATTCTCAAAAATGAGTGAACAAGCTCAGAGGTCAAACCAGCATCAGAAACACAAAAGTATACACTTTTACTATCCTTCCTTTAAAGAGAATTTTAAATAAATAAAGAAACAAACAAACATAAATAAAAAGGCAATTCCATCAGATTAGGGTTCTGTATTTAATGCAGAGAAGATTATTGGTTATCACAAGATCAAGGGAGTAAGTGCTTACCCTCTGCTAATTCAATCTCTTCTATTAGTATTTTACAGTAGAATATATGCACAACAGTAACAATGGCTTTTTTAGTGCCATGGGTATGGAGACATCCCAGAGGAAGCTCAGATGTCCATTAGACAGGCTGCTATCCATACTCACAAGAGAGAGAGACTGTAAATAAATATTGTGAAGGCGAAAAATCCAGAGAACAGAGTTTCTCTCGTACCAAGCAAAGCTGGCAGCAAAACCTAGGAATAATACAGCAAAGAGGAGAAGCTGCAGGCTAGTGTTTGCTTTACTTTGGGTCTGTGAAAACCTTCTGCATGTAACAGAATGAAAAAAAGCAATCCAGTCATTATTGCTCCCATTGGTATAAGAACCTGCAAGCCAAAGAGAGCAAGGGTTCTTTTGACTCCAGTATCTAATGAAAATAAGGAGAAACTCAAATGTGAGTGTATATGAGATGGCACTTTGAAGGGGTAGGAAGAGGAGTAGAAGAGAATTAGGCACTGATTTGTGTTAGAAAGTTGCTTGTGACATGGCTTAAACATTGAGAAGATTGATTCTCTTGGGAACTCCATTCAGAATGGGCCAGGATGGAGAGGCAATACTCCACACAGTGTAATAGCAAAATCAACTAGAACTGTTCTCAGGAGAAAAAGAGTTGCACTCAAGAAAACAAACACATAAAATCCCAGATTCTTCCAGAACTGAAAACATTTCCAGATTAAAAAGGGCCAATACATGCCTCTAGGGAATCTATATGCAGATATTACTCAGGAAGCAGGCCCATGCACTCCCCACAGGGTGCAGAAGAGCCAGGCTTTGTGAGTAGCAACCCAGGGCAAGGATGCTGATCCAAAAGGTATACTGGTGTTAGGCATGCTGTCCAGGTGTAGGCAGAAATGCAAGGCTGTTGCCTGGTGTTCCACAACAGCTCGTAGGGAGACGCCGCTCTCCCTAACACAGGAATGCAACAAACTGCCTGCCCACCAGCTACAAAGACAGCATAAACAAGTAGCTCAGATCCTGCATGGTGCTGTAATCAAGTACAGGTGAGATGAATCCTAAACCTGCAATCATCCTGCTGCCCCCTCTAGACCTATTCCTCTCCAGAATAAAGGACAGCAGAACCCACTCAGTCAGGGATTAAGGCTGCAAAAAGACACTTATATTGTGAATTAAAGGCTGAGATTATTATCACCATTGCCATTAAGGAAGAGTTCCTGTCAAGGAGATGGTCACTACAAACTCAAACTTTGCATTATCTGTTTCTCAACACTTAGCAATAACTTTGCATTAGTGTATTTTTGTATTTAATTGCAGAACTTATTTTATTACTCAACTAATTATACTATATTTTTCACGAATTTATCTTACAATGGAATGCAATACTTTTCTATAATATTCCTCCCACTACATAACCTACTTAACAAATTTCAACTTCTTGCAACATAATGCATATAAAACTGATTTTAATTTTAAAAGCAGTGAGAGCATTTTTATTCTTTGCATTTTTATTGTAGACATTTTAAATACTTTTCACATACTGGAAATCAATAATGTATGGTCTGAGATCAAATACAAAACTATGATACTTCAGACTGAGCAGTTTTGCCTTTAAATTCTTAAAATGTATTATCAAGGGAGATAATCTGTTTTGTAAAAAAGAAAGAGTCTTTTGTTTCTAATGTTTTATTTGATCCAAATCTTCATTTCAAAAATAAATTGGCCAGCTGCATTATATATTCTTAAGCATTAATCAGCCAAATATCCAGTGATTTCTCATGCCCAAGAGTGCATACCACATCTGCAATATGCAGGTTTTTAGGGGATAAAATTGCTTTACTTCCTACAGTTGAGGAGAAATACTGCCACACTCTATAGCTGAAATGCAGGAGCAAACACCAGAATCGTAATAGCATATAGTAGGTTGAATAGGATCTATCATGATGGATGTGATATACACCCACACATTTCTGCAACAAATATATGGACCAGGCAGAAGGTGGGAAAAAAAAAAAGTTGAAGTATTTAAGAATGCCTGCTGACCAGCAGTTGCTGAAGACCATGACCTGTATATAGTTTACTAAATAACATTATCAATAAAATGTGTGTGCTCCTATATCAAACCAGCCTGGGGTACAAAGGAAAAGATCCAGGAAAAATATTTTGCAGTATTGATCTTCATACCTGTGCACTTGTCACTCATGAATTTGCTTTGGACAAATCCGTTACTGGCAGAGGTGCATAGTCCAGCCCTACTGCTGATTCTTTCCTACTTCAATTCAATTAACATCCTAGGAAAGGATAAGATATGCATCCTTGTCCCTGCCTTCAAAGAAAGAACTCACTACTGTGGACAACACCCAGCTGACGCATTTTTTTCTACAAGTAACACCCACCAGCATCTTGTCTTGGGCCATAATTTAGCCTAACATCTTCAGACATATACAAAGAGCTCAGAAAGCAAAGTTGTATGGGCATTGCGGATTTTTGAGCTGAACAGAGCTTACTGTGGACTCTCTGCCTCTGAAAAAAACAGAGAAGAACCATTCAACATATTCCTCTGTGGAATTACTGGTTTTACATTTAAATGTGATCTAGCAAAAAAAACCCAAAAACAAACCCCAAAACAATCAAAACCAACAACAACCACCAAAAAAAACCCCAAAACTTCTGGGCATGCATTTGGGAATGTTTTCAGAAGGTTTTGCTTGTTTGACCAGCGCAATGCTTCAGACAAGTGAGTTAAGTATTTGGTTTATGATCTTGCCTTTCCCACATCACAGTTTTTTGAACAGTTAAGAGTATGTAACCCATAACCTTCATCCCCCCCAAGTCTCAGAATAGGGGACCAAAGAGCTGAGTAAGTGACTATTGAGTCATTAGGATGCTTCTATATAGGTCTGCTTTCTCAAGTTTTCCTAAATTTTCCTGAAGTTTTTCCGGATGACTGCCATACAGTTCATGGGCATACTGTAAAAAAAGGATCCTCTTTCACCTAAAGCAAGCAAGAAGGAGCTTCTGTCAATGAAGATTTAGCAACTAATTATACAACCACCATCCAAAGGTTTCCACAAGATCAAGCTAATGCCCTCTTTTATTTTGTTCTTGTAAATCCTTACCTTGATTCTAATTCTTTTTCTCTGAAAATGTTATAATTAGCTCTCTGTTTGACTTCCTATAGCAAAATCATGAAGACTACAATAATAAGAGGAATTACCATGAGCTGATTTCTAGGAAAGCATGTCTTTACTGGGACCAATTAAGTCGTTTCAGTTAATCATTAACTGAGCATCTTAGTGAGCTGGAGAAAGTATCACACAAAAAAAGATTATAAAATTATTTGTGCATAAGAGGTTCAGGGGGATTTCCTTTTTGGAGGTGTCTAGGTTTTGATATAACAAACAAAGAAATTAATCCTATGAAACATCTTATTAGTGCATTAAACTTTTTTCCCAACAAATTTTGTAGCTTCTGCAAATTCATTGTGCATAGTATTTGATTAAATCTAGGCTTTGGTGAATAATACTGCTATGTTAGATATTTTTTCCTAATACATTTCAAAAAGCTACCAGCTGCATGAAAACAAAATCCATATAATTAGAAGTGTTCATATAACAGCATTTCCTTTCCCATATTCCTAAAGCACACATTGACAGTACAAGAGAAACTGTTTTCCCTGAAAGGCTTTACAATCTCACTGAGGGGCTGGTACCTGAGGGGGCCCATACTCCAAGCCGCCCAAGGCTCCATAAGCTCTGTGGCACATAGAGAGGCTTGTGTCTCCAGTGTCCACAGCAACCGGGCGGCTGAGGCTGAGGCTGAGGCTGAGGCTGAGGCTGAGGCTGAGGCTGAGGCTGAGGCTGAGGCTGAGGCTGAGGCTGAGCCTGAGCCTGAGCCTGGAGCCTGAGCCTGAGCCTGAGCCTGAGCCTGAGCCTGAGCCTGAGCCTGAGCCTGAGCCTGCCACACCACTCCACCCTCACCACTTCCATCCCACATGGGAGAGACGCCAGCCCCCTACCACTCCCGCATCGCTCCTCCCATCCACCCACCCTCTGGAATGACTCACAGCTGAATACCTCAACCAGGGCCATTAATAAGGCCAGCTGAAAAAATACCTTTGGGTGGGAATCTCTAAAGCTTGCAGTTTGATAGTTCTCATGATTGACATTTTTTTTAGTAAAATTCCAAATCTTAAAAAATAGAAAAATGTCAGTGGAAATCATTCTTGCAAAGGGCTTCATTCTTCACTAGACATTTTCAATATCAAAAAGTATAGGGTTTTGGGGGTTTTTTTTAACCAAAACTGCTTACCCAACATTGAAAGGAACTTCTATTTCATAAGAAAGGAGGAAACCATGGCAACCATAACAGTTGTTTGCATTTGGCTAAGAAACTAATTTTCCATTGAACGAGCAATTCTGGTAGAGGGTTTTCACCTAATTTTGAACAGGACAAGCCTTTCTACCTAGGGCCATGTGAAATAGATTGCTCACTTAATCATGTATCTCAGCCAACTACATGGACAAATAACATTCATAACTGGAGAACAGCTAAACTTACACAAAAATAAGTGTAGGATTAGTTTGCCCCTGGATGTTGGAGGATGAAAAAGTAAGGTGTCTAATAAACTACAGCTGTTACTCAGCCTCTTCTCTAAGCAGCAGTTCCTTCTCATATTTTGTATTATGAATGGAAAATAATAAAATAGGGCTTGCTGCATGCAACTGCTGGGTGGTATTTATTTATAGCTCTACTGGGGATAGTGTGACTGGCTTGGCAATGCAGTATTAATCATCTTTCCAGTGAGAAGCTGTAAAGTATTCTCAGAATAAGAATTAGGCATTAAGAATTGTATTGTATCTCTTCGGGAAAATCATATGCTCAGCAGGGTGGAGCCGGGGGAGGACTGTGCCCAACACACACTAGACATAGCATATGCTGCAGAGGACAGGACACTCTCCTCTCAGCTAGCCAGCTCTGGTGGGTGCTGCAGTGGACACAGCAGCACAGGAAGAACTAAGCATTGCTTTCTTCCCATGCCATGCCTTCCTCTTCTGGAGAAAAGACTTTCTTTACTGGAAAGAACCTTGGAGCAAAGGCGAAACAGCATTCCTTCTAGGGAACATAGGAGGCCTCTGCTTCACAGAAAGGCCGTGTGTGATGCTGGCTGAGGCACTGGTGTTGCATAGTGATCTGGGGATAGAAGAAAGACCTTACAGCTACAAAATGGGAGCTAAAGCATGAATAAACCTGAAAAATGGTCTTGAAGCACTGAGAGCTGTGCAGGGAAGGGCAGAAAAAAGAGTGGAGAGGGGACAGGAGGACAGGGGCCGGGAGGGGAGGGGAGGGAAAGGGAGAGGGGAAAAAGAAAATAGGCTATCACAGAAAGCTAAAGACAAAAATGGGCAGCTCAGACACAGCTGAAACTGAAAAGAGCTGGACAGGAAAAAATCAGCAGCTCAAACTGCAGCCTGAGGAGTCCAGTGCTTTGCAACCACAAAGCCCAGAGAGAACAGAACAGAGCAGTGCAGCAGAGGTGGCTGAAACCAGGGACATAAAGCAGTGACAGCCACAAAGTGATGCACAGCCAGAACAGAACAGAAAAAGGCCCCAGCTCTCACCAGGAAACCTGCCCTCTCCCAAAAGCAAGGATACTGGATGGGATTGGTGGCTCTACACAGCTCTACACGGATGAGGACTCAGGGGTACTAGCACTTTTGAAAACCAGAGGGAGTGGCATTTCCACAGCACCTGCCTGTGTTACAGGATGTCTGCTAATGCTGCAAGAATGCCCTTATTACCACTGCAGGCTGTGTGGTTTGAAGGAAGGCACCAAAACAGCTCACAGCCACTTTGGGCTCCTGATAGACTTGAGGTCCCTCTGCGAGCTGTAACCCAAGTAAATCATTGACAAAGAGGGAAGATGTGGACCAATTCTACATGGTCAGGCCTCTAGCTCCATGAGTGTTCAGACCCAGTTTCTTAATTTGATATTTGACCTTAATCAGCATATCTTAGCACACACTTGTGTCAAGCCTTCAAAGACTGCAGAGCTTCCCTGCTTCCGATGTGCACACCAGCTGTCCTCCCAGCCAGCATCAGGGAAGAGCCAGCTCTTACCCCAGCATGCCTGCAGAAAATGCACCCTCACCATGAAGCCACAAATCCCTCTGTCAATTTCTCACCTCATTTACCATGTGTTGGACTGCCTGGGCTCCCTCCCAGTCCTCACCCCCAGTATTACAGAAGTCTTCAGTGTAAGCATATCACCAGCACCCATCATTGCCCTTGAAAGCCCACATCCCAAAGGCTCATGGCCTGCTGTGCACAGTTGGAAAGTCAGGCAAACTTTTATCTCACCTCAAACACTAGTTCAAAGCCATAACATTGCTAGGAGCTTAAAGAAGGGCTCAATTTTTCAAGGCAGGTTAAGGGATGGTCTACCTGCATGGCTACGCTAAGCCTGCCCTCTTGAGATTTTGACATGGGCTGGAGGCTCTCAGGTGTTCCCTAGACTGCTGCTGAAGGTCTTCCCTGTGGTTAATGAATCAGCAAAGAATCAGACCCCAAATGTTAGGCTTGATTAGTAAGTAAGCATGAAACGAGAGGAAAGGGAGAGCCAACAGAATACAAGCAATAGCAATATAATTATGCAGTGATTCATCTTGGGCATGCTTGCACACTGGAAGGAGGGGGGCAGGAAAATAGGGGGAACTGAGCCTTTTCTTTTTTACTCTCTTTTTTTCTTTTTGGACAGGAGGGAAAACTGCAGAAGGTAATTTGGAGGAGTGATTTAAAAGAGACATAGGTGAATATACTGCAAGGATCAAGGAAAGTGAAGCAACTGTTTGATTCTGTATGAGCAATACAGAACTGTGCTTCTACAGTGTGCAGTGAACACATTACTGAGATCACAGATTCAAGGGGCTTAGCAGGCATTTACAATCCTATCCTCTCTCTCTGTAGCACTAACCTTCATGAAACATAGAAGCATTCACCAACCTTAAGGAAAAACTGTGGGATGAGAATTTTCGTAGGCAGCCCACCAGTAGCCTATAAATATATCTGAGTAGTGGCAAAGGCAGATTTTAAGCACATACAAAAGATGGCACTTGGGAGATCTTTACAGCATTGCAGAGCAGGTGAACTGCTTTGAAACCTCACATTGTCATTTTGAATTAAATGCTCATACCGACTGTATTTATCAAGGCAAATTACAGACAGTTGTTACTGGCAGCTGGGGAGAGTGATATAGAGTGCTCTTCCTGTGAACTGTGTGTGATCAGCCCAGTGGGGTATGAGTGATCAGAACTCAGGAACAGCATGGTTTTTGTACAAGTCCATCATTCAGTTCCAGCAACGGGGCTACCAATTGGCAAAGCAGCAGATTTACTTTCTCTTCAAGGGCCCCAGGCTCACTTCTTTGGCCATCCTTCTCTTATGGCCTCCAGCTTCACCCACTGTAGATCACCCTCAAGAGCTCCCAAGGGCACTGAGATGCCCTCAAAGCAGTAGCTCTCCCCCTTCACTTCCATCCAGCAGGGACATAACTCATACTGGCAGAAGTCACAGCAACTTTAGCAGCTCTGCGCAAGCACTCACCAGGATGGCTGGAGGTCCCCACACTGTACAGGCTGACAAAGAGTACTCCCAGTTTTGGACAAATGCAGGTAAAATTTACATCCAGGTCTTATGGCAGCATGTCTGGAATGGTGTGAGTGTTGGCCAGTTGCACAGGGCATGGCTCTTCTACCTTTGAGTTTTCTAAAGAGACATCACAGTGAATAGATGGTAAGTGAATAAAGGTTGATTTTTTTATGCCTGTGCCAAATTAATTATAAATGAGCAGCAAAATATATCCAAAAGACTATCATCCCATATACCAATCAATAAGTTGAAAGTATAAATAAACTAGAATGATATAAAGCGCCTGTGGCACACATACAAACCCAGTAGGCTAAAAAAGGAAGGAAAACATTTCCAGTCTTTAGCTGGAGAGATGCCACAGATTTCATCAGGCTAAGCTGAAGGGGAAGAGTTTTTGTAACTATATGATTTTTACAGACCAAACCTTCTCTCAGAAATCTGCCTTGGGGGGAAGTATTTTCTCATAGCTGCTAAACAACATTGCTAGTCATGTGCATGCACACATCCATCAAAACTAATGACCCAAGCAGTCTTAATGACTTCAGAAAGGACAAGAGGCTTATCTTGAAACATATAGAAAAGTGTTTATTTGGATCAGGGCCTAACTTAACAGAGACAGGCAAACCCAAAGAGAAGACATTGCATGTGTCAGTTTACAGCGAATTCCTAGTGCACGGTGGTTACAATGTGGTGTGCAGAAAGAGATGACCACGTAAACATCTTCTGCACAGTGAAAGCTGCAGTCTGCAAACAAATTTTGTGTTTCATAATCTAGTCCAAGAAGCACTTGAGAGGTGTGAAAGAAATGAACTCAAGTTAGCAACACTATTCCTGGTCAGTGCCAAACTACCACACTTCTCTTTTGGTAGAAATGAGTGACAGTTTAGGAACAATCTCCAGCTGTTGCAGAAGCAACCTGTGTGACACCCAGAGTTGCCTTTTCCTCCTTCTGAAATGACCGGCCAGTTTTCAAATGCACTCCCACACACACATCAGCACAACTACTAGACTCCCCCGCAGAGTCCATGCTGCTCTGGCCAGTCTCACTGAGACCCAATGGCTGACAGCTTCTCATGAAATCTGAAAAATTTACAACCATCCTTGTTTCCTATATAGAAACAACCAGCAGAGATTTCATACTGTGCCTGAATTTGCTAATGAGCTGTTCATATTAAACAAAGATAAACATACAACATCATCCACTGCAGTCATTCGCAAAACACAAGGCTTGAGGATGTTTTCAATAGTCCCAGAAGGCTCAGTTTCACTTTGTGTTAAATTTTTGCCTCTCTATTCTGTACTTCACCTCTAAGGAGTTCTCTTTATTTATGGATCAGTTTTTCTTCTGAAAGCTCAGCAAGGCTTTAGCAAACCAAGTGTGAACACACATATTAGTGTTCTCCATAATAAATGCAGAAAATTCATGAGCTGAATGCTGTCTGTGGTAAACTTGAGTCTGTAGCACAGACATATGCTCTGCCACTTCTGCCTTGAAGACAGACAAGCTGAAATCGCACACCTTTCCTTAGCTGCACCCCTCAGCTTTTGTAATTTCATCAGCCAGTCCCCACAAACCCTTATCACTTGGCTGTTACCTCCAGCCTCTTAATAGATTTTCAGAGGATTGTTGCCAAGCCCTGAGTATAGCAGCCAAACTGGACAAGATACAGACAGTGCCTACTTTTCATTCCAAGACACATTGCTCTTGGTCAGGCAAGTTGAAGAAATACAGCACAGTGATTGGTAATTCACATTGACAACAGTGCCTTACTCATTCCTCCAGCTCTATGCTTCCCATACTGTTCTCAGCCAAGGAGAACATGTGTGTACTTCCTTTCAGATTACTTTATATTTTCCGTATTTCAGTATCACTTTTGAAATTTTTCCTCCTTCCACCCCCTCCTCCAATTCTGCAATATCTACATGATGCTATTTCCCTATCCTTGTTACTCTTCACATATCCACTTTACAGCGAACTAGCCACATTATCCACATAAAGAACTGTGCTCTGTTTTCCAGGCAGACAGAAGCATCAGCTATTAAACACGTGAGATATCCTCATCATGTAGGTGCACTTGAACTGCTTATTTAAGAGCCACAGATTGATCAATGCCACTTCACAGAATGACTTTGTGTAAGGGGGCCCAAAGCCACCTTCCTCTCTTGTTTTCTCCTTCACCCCTCTCCTCCTTTCTCTCTCTCACTTCTTCCTCCCCTCTCTCTATTATCCACACTGTATTTTAAAGTCTTGCTTTGTACATCACTGTACTGCTGCTAGGGACTCACATTTGTACTTCATACACACAGGTCGGACCTCATTTTTTACACTTCTTTCATCTGTGTCAGTCCACTGGTATTTCCCAGAAACAGTTTTCATCTCAGTGCTACCAAACAAACAAATAATTTACCAACAGGCCACATCTTCCTTTGCTGCAGCTCAGCACATAAATCGTTTAACTTCACTGGAGCTGGTTTATGGCAGCTGAGACTATGACTTACTGCTAGCCATTTCATGAAGGTAGTTCTTGTCACCCCACAATGACTGTCTAGATGAACCTCCCTGACAGACTGCTATCATCACGCAACTAGCTGATCATACCAACTAACCTGTGTTCATCTTTTGGGTCAGAAATCCCAAACAAAAGCATTTTCCTTGTGATTCTTCATGGGCTCTAGGCTAGACACTTCCAGCCACCATCTTCAGCACCTCTGAGGGAAGGAAACCAGAGTCAGCCGAGGCCTTAAAATCCATGTGAAAGGAAAATGTGACTATTGCATAACTGTAATACTAAAAAGCAAAAGCAGAAATAATATACCAGTTGGAGAAAACATTCTTATATATAAAATTTTATGCTGCATCTTGGTACATGTGTATTCACATAAATTTAAAGTGTAATTTCCTACACAATTCCTGGAGTTTAAAATTCACCTACTTTGCCCAAGAAAGGCACCCCACAAAATTAGTTTCATAAAAATTTCTCTTTCACATAAACCAGTGATCTATGAAGTTAAAAAGTAAAGGATAACACAGAGAAAAAAAATCTATCAACTGACATTTTCTGGACAGCGGGGTGAATCAGGTGTCACCCCATGTCCCACAGGACACTAAAAGAATTAAAAGAAAGATTCAAGGTATGACAATATTAGATTACCTTAGCAAGGCGGGAGAAAAAAAACAAACCAGCCTGTGTCCTGCTTTTAGCCAAGGACCTGGTTAACTTTTTGTGGCTGAGGGACCATAGCCAGGGCTGAGATGTTATGTGATATCACCTCATCAGATAATATCTTGGTCTTGGCTACACCCTCTCAGCATCATTTCCTGGAGGGTGGGATGGGAGGAGAGAAGGAAGGGATTCTTCAGCTTCTGAGATGAAGGACTTAGCTTACGGTTGAACAAAGCATGGCAGGAGTGGGGAACCCATCCTCCATTGCTCATTGTCTCCTGGAGTCCATGGTGAGCATTTTTGCACATGAATCACCCTTTCTTTTGTATACCTTTTTATTTATGTTGCGGCAGTTACTGTTTGTTTTATCTCATTACTGTTTCCAGTAAATTGTTCGTATCTCAACCCATGATCTTTGCTTTTTATATTTCAGTTGGAGGGGAAGGGGAAAGCGAGCAGCGGCATGGTTTTAGAGGGACTACTAAATTGAAGAATACCATTCCTAAACCGTGAAAGCATGTTAAAAATGAATAGGAGAAATAAGCCAGAAGTATGCCATCCTGCTTCTCTCAGGGCAGAAGATCAAAGGGACATTCAATGAAATTAAATTTGAAATTCAAAACCAAATAGGATAAACTATTTGTTCACTTCCTATGTCATTGTGGGACAGAACTCAAGGTGAAAGTGCACTGCACAGGTTACCTAGGATAGTTTGATTTAGCATAATTAGTGGTAACACTTTAGCTGGGGCAAAGCAGAAAAAAACATCTTTATTAGTGGGCTGGAGAAGTTCATGGAGCAGACTCTTGTAGAAATCTCAGTTGATGCCAAATTGAACAGAACAGTCAATATAACACTGCCTAACAGTACCCCAGGACTTTTGGAAAATGATCATTGAGATGGGGCTAAGGACTTCTCATCTTGGGAGGATGAGGGACAATTGGCAAAAGTTGAACCAGAGTATTTCAGACCAGGTATAAGCAGAAGGGTTTTGCAGCAAAGAGGGTATGCAGTCTCAAGCCTTATAATTTTTCAAGACCTGACTGGATGAATACTGAGTGCCTTTCAAACTGACGCATCTTTCAGTCCTACTATTCTTAAGGATTTAAAGTCATATATACAATGAAGATAGGGCCTCAGGAAGGCTCAAGACACGAACATCTGCAGACCCAGTGACATCCTAGCCCCTCTGCTGCTGAGGCTGCACTCCAGAGGTGAGCACCCTAACAGAACTTGTTCATTGAACCTCTTCTCCTGTTATAATATTGGGTGTCCACCGCTGGACCTTTAGGGTGGGAAAGCCAGGCAAATGCCTTCTCTGTGTCCCAAAAGCCTAAGCACTGTTATCACCATGCCACATCGTGAGCAAGACATACAAGAAATCCTTTTGAACACTGCAGACCCATCCCTGAATTCAGGAAGAACGTGCTGTGTTTCTTCATTCCCTAATTAAGCCACAGTCACATGTTTTATTTTCTGGTAATTACCAGAAATTGTGGTTGCTGAGATGAAAGCCAAGAACAATAGGTGATAAGGTCAATTTCCAGGTAGGGGCCCTCACTGGATACATGAACAAAAAGAAGTCACTCTTGCTCTTACAGCCTGTTTGTTCATGATGGGTGATAGCAGATGATTTGAAATAATAGCTGTGTTCCAAAGCACTTTCAGTGCTCAAGAGAGCAAGTACACCTGAAATGAGAAAATAACAGTCAAGAGGCAAACAGGAATATAGCAAGCAACTGCAAACACAAAGGAACAGGGACTGGGTACAGACCTGATGGGTTCTATTTTCTCACAACGTCATAATCCTGTAAACCCATCCTAAGCACTCTTTGCCATTGTCACAAAACTTTCAGATAGCTTTTCTTTCCTTTAAACATAGCTAGTATTTTGCAATTGAAGTGGCTTTGCATAGATACTATAGTGTTCCAAAGAAACTGCTTTAGTAAAGCCTCGGTGCAACCTCACATTGGGACTTCTCAGAAGTGTAGGGATCATTCACATAGATCTAAAACATTAGTACACCATAAAGTGCTTTTGTTCCACCTAGGAACCTTTGGGAGGGCTCCACCTTTGAAGCCTTTGTGAAGACTTCAAAAATTCCCTGCAAGGCCTTTTCCAGGTAACAAATGTTGCTCCGAAGTTCAGGTGAACTTGCGTTCCCAAATCACAGAGCAACCTTGGCCAAACTCCTTGGGATACAATTCCTACCTGCATTCTTCAGGCTGTCTTCCCTTATATGTCACAAGTTGGATCTAGGACTCCAACAAGATTTTTTTCTACTGATAAGTACCTTTTTCAGAATGGAATTCCATCCTATTGTGAAAGCAAACTTGTGAAAACTAAATTTAATCACAATGTTAATGTTTCCTACTAATTCCTGGTCCTGCTGAGCTGAATGAACTGTGGAAGATTTACCCAAGTTCTCTTCAGCTGAACTATCATCTGAAGCATTGTTAATGAAGTACAAGTTGCAAGGTTAATCCCAGTAGATGTAGCTGCAAAAACACATGAAACCTGTACATGGAATTTAACACTCAGGGTCTTTCATGGCAAAATGACATGCAAAACTGAATCATGGTTTGACTTGCGTGCCCTACCTTGCATTTGGCTGGCTCAGCAAAGCACTTACTATTTCCTAGCTAAGTTCGTTTGCTCTGTCACTGAGCAACAGTCAGAGCTCTGTTCATCCTTTTCCCCCAATTTTTTCTGTAATTATAAGGATTACTTACACTTTAGACAATCCTTTGTGCCATAATGGAATCTGTCACAGTGTTTCCTAATTATCTGGATTAGTATGAAGCATGTTTAGAAGAAAGAAAGACTGACAAGTGAAGTTTAGGCAGCACATAAACTGGTTCTGTACACAATTAGGGTGAATTAAAGAGCGTGGTAGTTTTGTATCCATTGTGCAGCTGGTTGCAACACTGAGACTTTTTCACTGGCAGGATCCCACAGTGGTTGAGGTTAGAAGGTACCGCTGGAGATACCCAGCCCAAACTACCTGCTCAGAGCAGGGTTACCTACAACAAGTTACTGAAGGTGTCAAATGGTCAGATTTTGAATATGTCTGATAATGGAGACTCCACAACCTCTCTGTCCATCTTATGCCAATGTTCAACCAGTGTAACAGTAAAAAAACCAAACAAATGAAAAACCACAGCAAACCCATCAAAAAAAATTTCTTTTGTCCCCGTTATCACTTGTTTTTTCATTGGGCATCCCTGAAAAGATTTTGGCTCTATCTTATTTATTCCTTTCCAACAGCTCATACACTGTGATGAAATATACTCAATTCTTCTGTTCTGGAGACTAAGCAGCCCCAGCTGACTCAGCCTCTTCTCTTATGTCACATGATCCAACTTCTCCATCGTTTTGGTGGCCCTTTGCTGGACTCTTTTGAGTATATTCATGCCTCTCTTATACTGAAGAGCCCAGACTTGGATCTAGAATGGTCTCAACAGTGCTGAGCTGAGAGGAAGGATCTCATCCCTTGAATTGTTTGCAGCACCCTTCCTAATTCAGCCCAAGATGCGCTTGACCTAGTTTGCCACAAGAGCACATTGCTGACTGATGACATAGGATTAGAGCTCCATTTTCCACTTATTCCAACTTCCTGCCAATGTTAACTCCAGTGATTTCAAAGTAACTATGCCAACCTAATCCTGGACACAGGCACCAGTGAAGTGCAGCCTTTAAACCCAACAGTCTATTTCAGTAAGTTTAACTTTACAATGCAAATTGTTCCTACACTGAAAACTTATACCAAACTATTGGAAGAGGAACATTCCAGATGGGAACATATTCTGACTTCACTTGTGGATTGCTAGTTTGGTGCCCAAGAAACTATAAATTAGGACAGTTCAACTTGTGGTTGTGCATGTGCATCACTGAGCTGGCCTTCAAGCTTCTTCGGCACCAGCACCAGAGCAGCAGACTCACCTCACAACTCTTTCTCATCTTCCTGGTTTGTGGCAGGGTATCATGGCAAAGTGATCAGTGCTGTACACTTCTATCGAGAACATCTGCTAGGTGAGACTTCTTTTGTAGGAGAACGCTTCAACAACTTTTACCAGTCACTTAGCTCCAGGTGATTATATCTCTTTCATTGCAAGACTTTTTTCCATTCAGCTAAATCAGTCCACCAAATCTAAATCACTTTAAATTCACTGGTTGAAAACAGGGCACTTACACTGAACAGATAAATCCTTCATTAGTGATACAAATTATTCTGTGTAAGAAGGGAATAGGGCTCCCTCCTTGTCAGTTGATTGAGGGTTACCTAACATTTATGTGCTGAGATACCGAATGGAGCCTCTCAAGTATCAGAGTAACAGAAGTGATGGCTCTCAAGCCACCCAAATGAGTGCTGGTGTGGGAGAAGGTCCATTCTGTTGACAGCTTCCCACTGCAGCAATAGATGCACCTGCTTTTCTCTCTTCAAACAAGTGTAAATCAGAGCTGTAACAGATGTTTTTGTTGAATAGGCTGCAAGAGCTGAACTGAGTCAGCAGTCTCAGTACACCACACCAAAATTTCCCTGAAAGTTTTAGCTGGATGCTCAGCAATAAAACACATGTAACCACTTAGCAGGAAGAAGAATTGGTCATTAGGGATTTGGCTTAGTTTCTGTTCCTTTTGTTGAACATGCTTTTCCACTTTCTTCCACAAATAAGTACAACAAAGTTCTTCTAGACTGCCCCCCTATGACATACCTATGACTAATCTGGTAATGCATTTTAATTCACCTCTCTGCTAAGGCTACCTTTAGCACTTCTCTTGTACACAGCTGCTGTCAAGAATGAGACTTACCCACTTACTAGGCTCTGCCATTATCTGCAGACCCCTTCCTAGCAAGCAGGTAAGCAGCCACATTCAGCAACCATTGAGGAATCACAGCCTCCTCAACACTGAAAAAGTACATCAGTCCTGAATTTATGGATGGAAAACAAGGCTTTTGAAGCTGTCTCTCCTAACATTCTTGTAAAGAAGCTCATGAGATGTGAGTAAGATGAATGAACAGTGAGGTGGATCAACAACTGGCTGAATGGCAGAGATCAGAGGGTCATGATCAGTGTAGTAGAATCCATCTGAAGGCCAGTAGTCAGTGGTGGTCCCCAGGGATCAGTACTGGTTCCAGTCTTATTTAGCTTCTATTCAGTGACCTGAATGAAGGGACAGAATGTACCCTCAGCACATTTGTTGATGATATGAAATTGGGGGGAGTGGCTGATACATCTGAATGCCATTCACTGGGACCTTAATTTGGGTGGAGAGAAACCTAATGAGGTTCAACAAAGACAAGTAACAGGAAAGGTTAGGGACTGACCGACTAGAGAGCAGCTTGGCAGAGAAGGACCTGGGGGTATTGGTGGATGACAAGATGACCATGAGCTGGCAGTGTGCCCCTGCAGCCAGGAAGGCCAAGGGTATCCTGGAGTGCATCAGGAAGAGTGTGGCCAGCAGGCTGAGGGAGGTGATTCTTCCCCTCTACTCTGTTCTAGTGATGCCACATCTGGAGTTCTGTGTCCAGTTGTGGGCTCTGGGCAAGAAAAACGCAGAGCTACTGGAGAGGGTCCAAGAGGAGGGCCATGAAAATGGTTAGGGGTTTGGAGCCTCTCTCTTATGAGGAGAGGCTGAGGGAGCTGGGCCTGTTTAGTCTGAAGAAGATAAGACTGAGAGGGAATCTCATTAATGAACATAAATATCTCAGAGGCAACGGTCAATAAGACGGTGCCAGATTCTTCTCACTGGTGCCCAGCAACAGGACAAGGAGCAATGGCCATAAACTAAAACACAAGAAGTTTCACCTCAACAGAAGGAAGAAATTCTTTATACTGTGGGTGACAGAGCACTGGAACAGGCTGCCCAGGAAGGTTGTGAACTCTCCTGCTCGAGACATTCAAAACCCACCTGGATGTGTTCCTGCATATCCTGCTGTAGGTGCCTCTGCCTTGGTAGGGGAGTTGGACTAGATGATCTCCAAAGATCCCTTCCAACCTTAACAATTCTGTGATTCTGTGGAAGTCCTGCCATTCTCTGTCTTGCAGAACATGCTGAGAGTCAGCCCCTGCCTTGACACTACAGCCAAAATAAACAGGAGAAGGAAGATATATCTGGCTTCCAGCACTATACAAAAGAATCCAAACTGCATCCAAGAGTATACAGACAATCTAAAGCAAAGCCAGGAATGAAAGGCCGATGCATTCAGTTCAAGTGTAGCTTTTCACCCACTGGAGTTTTATTGGTTTTTGTGTAAGCATTGATAGGAGCAGGACACTGTCTGCCTCTCCATTCTAACCATGGTTGGAGGCCCATGGTAGTCGAGCTGCCTTGTAATAGCACAGAGAGGACCAAACCTGCCCTCCTCATAGCTTACAAACAGGACTAAAAGGGACTTGAAATTAATTCAAAGTTTTGTTTTGTGGGGGTTTTTTACATCCAACACATTTACCCAATTGTGAATGGTCAGCAACGTGTCCGGTTTAAATTGGTGTATTTCAATTATTCAGATTGATATTATTCCTTTTGAGACAGCAAGGTGAAAACCTGCTGCAGACTGGACTTGTACCCATGAGAAAGGAGCTTCTGCATGACTGCTCAGTATCTTCATGTATCCTGCCTGATCTATTGCTCAGCCTATCTGGTTTTGTCAACACCTAAATGGACACAGATGCATTCTGCTGACCCTTAGAACTGTATCCTTCAGACTTGGCTTAAGCAAAGACTTAAATATCCAGCAAGAAAGAAAAAGGAGGGCAAGTACTACATCACGCATGAAGTTATTTAGTTAGGACCAAGTGCCCTGCAAAAGCTAACAAGTAATAATATTTTGCACTTTCTACCACTACATCTCAGATACATCTCACATACTGCTAGTATTAAATATCAATAAATTGAGATGTTTATGTTGCATCAATTATTGGCAAACCTCTCTTACCTATAGAAAGAATGCCTTAGATTTGCAAGCCTGAATGTCTTCCAGATAAATTCAATTTTCTATTACCAAGTTACATATTCTCCTTGTGGTAAGTTTTTTAAGAGTCTTATTTACTGCCTTTAATAGCTTTTGTATCACTGCAAATCTTCTGCTTCCTAATAAGCACATTTATTTCAAGAGAATGCAAATTCAGTAAAAAATTGTTTTAGTTGGTGGAAGAAATATTGCTAATTATTATGACATTCTGCAAAATGTCGTTCTAATATCTTACTGCCAAGGTATTCAACCTGGACTTTAAACCTGCCCATGGGAAAATGTTGATGTTGCCAGTTGACGCTGCATTTTGGGGACATGCTTTTTGGCGACAGTTGGATTTTTTAGTACATAAAGTAGCTTAGTGATAAGCCAAGGCCTAAGTCAGAGCAATCATCTATTCATCTTCTTTTTTTCACTAACAAAAAAAAAACAACATCAAATGGAGCCAACCCAAAATAAACTGAAAACAACAAAAACCCTTTACATTTCTTGAATAAAAGATACTTCCCCCATTTCCTTATAATGAAATTATTGTCCAGAGTGACTCTTAAAAGATTGTCAGGTCCTGAGAGACTAACAAATGTAATGAACTTCTTGTGTTTTTAAACCTAGCTGCATTTCTAATGCCATCTTAAAATCCAGCATACATGGCCACATTTTCCTTGTCTTCTGGTGTTCTCTTTCTGCTCCTGAAAATAATTCTGCTCTCTACCAACTTCAACAATACTTGACAGAAAACAAAATGTAGCAAAAATTGTAATGTTCAAGTTTCAAAAATATCAGGCAAATAGAAGGTATAGATCCTAGCAGTACTTACTCGAGAGAAAAATAAAATGTAAGCTTGATCCTTGTTAAGCACTGAAGAATCCATGCAGGAAAATACAGTCAATGCCCCACCAGACATCAAAGAATACCAGCCTCTCTCAATGTCTTTGTAACACAGATCCTGTGGCAGCAAATAAGGCAGAAAGGAAAGATAATCTTTTTCAAACGTGGCCCTGCCAAAATAATCCATTTACATGTGGCTTCCCTCCCCTGTAGTAAGGAGTGAGACTGAGATGATACTCAGTATGATTTAGATTTTTTTTAAAAAGCCAACTGATCACCCAGCTGTAGTGATCTGCACAAACCACACATCATCGACTTTAACACTTTTCCTTTTTTCCCCTTTTTAGCAAAAAAATCATATTAGGTGACTTCACAAAGGCATTATAAGCATGGTTTGACAGTCCATATGGAGATGATCAGAGTAAATTAACCCTACAATCATCATGACATAAAGTATCATGGATCCAGGAAGCCAGAGACACACCTGTGAAGGAGACAGGCCAGTTCATGTGGATGTCCTGGATCATTGCTTTATGACTTATATGGGAAAAGAGGTCTCCAGGGGGATGGGGGGCAGGGGGAGAGGGAGGGGAAAGGTATTTTCTGCAGTGGAAACACACTGTCCATTGCACTGGACAGAATAAACACTGTCCATTTCTGCAAGGTCTTATGATCTCTTAGACCAGTGTTATGTTATCCTCCAGTCTTCTACAAATGGGACAGCCCTAATGCTTTTAAGCTGCTAGGACTCCAAAGATGAAAATTTTGCAGTGAAAAGAGAGTGTGTGAGACAGAATGCATGGAAGTTCACAAGAACAATATTGTATGAAATAAATACAGTAGAAGTTACTAATTTTCAATGCTAACAGGAGGACGACAGCCTGATACACAACTATACAGACAAAACGGCCAGGACAACATAACTTTCCCTCCCTCTCATGCTTGCCCTGAGCTGGCACAAAACCATTACTGGGAACTAGAGACAGCCAGTGAAATGCTCAGTGCCCAGAAACACAAACATCTCCGAAGTAGTTAAACATTAGTAAAAAGCAAATATCTGACAAAACTTACATCCTAGTTACAGGTGAGGGTTTTTTTGTTTGTTTGTATTTTATTTCTTTTTTTTCAACATTTTTTTGCAAGCAACTCTCCCTGTAAGGACAAATTTTGGGGAGCAGAAGAGAAAAGGAAGAAACCAAGGTGGGGAAAGTGGAACAGGCTCGCTCTCTCTCTCTCTTCTTCCTGGACCATGGATGCTGGTGTGCCTGTGGAGTTCCTGCACCACCATTCCACACTGGAGCCAGGGGGACCCAGAATCATGCTGGCATTGCGATGCCTTAGGATTTTTATGTATTTGTAGATTTTAATATTTTATATATTTGTAGATTTTTATATAGCTGTATAGTTTCTCACACTCCAGCTAGCAGCTAACAGTTTCTAACAGTTTCTCACAGTTGGTGCCACATTCCTGAATTTCTATTTTAGTCTTTTCAGCAGACAAGATTGCAGCAAGGACATTGTGTTTGGGACAAATGTCCCTGGACCAGAATAAGAAGACATGTTGTAATTAAACAAGATAGAAGACCCTGAACCCTTGGAAGCACTCCAGTGGGGCAGTTCTGTGGAACCAGGGTGGTACCAAGGCAAAGAGTTTGGGGTTGGATGTACAGATGAACACATGCAATAGAAAGATGAAGGCTTTTGGCCCTGAAGCTTTCATACAGAGGTTGTAGTGGCTGAGGTGTCCTTTAAATGTAAGAAAAAGCCCAAGAAGTAGGTGCTGTGAAGGGAGTACTGGAAAGGGAGCTGGATGTGGCTTTTGTGAATGAACCTCATTGCTTTTGGGGAGCAGTCTCTGAAGCTCTTTGACTACAGATTTAAGGATGCACAGAGGGCAATAAATTCAGATAGACAGCAGGTTTAGAGACATAGTCTATGCCAGGGAAGTTATTTCTTCTGACTCACAGGTACCATGGAGAAAGTATAGTTTAAAGGAACACTTTCACAAAAGGAAAGATTCCTGGTTAAAAAGTCCAGCATTATGAAAAGCCTATTAAAAGGCAGAATGAGTTTTTTTTTGAGTCTTACAGGCTATTTTAATGGAAATTTTATTGCCTTCTGAACCTAATAAAGTTTTATTACCTTCTGACATTCATGTGCTGACCTGTCTTGAGTCGTGAACAGCCCCTTGCCACCTCACAAGCATGCAAACTGGCATGAACCAATGATCTTGGCTTTTCAGGGAACAGTTCAGCAAGATAGACCTGCTCTAGCAACAGAGAATAAGGAGCAGCTCCCTGCAGAAATCAGCAGACTGCCTGACACCAGCAGTGGTTGGAGCCCATCTCCCATGGTAACTGTCCTGAGATCACCTAATAAACACTCTCAGATTCAGAAGAGAGCAGCTATTTCAAAATAGGCAGTTTTGTGCAGACCATGGCTCCTATTCTCCAAGAGCAACCAACATATGCAGCTTGGCACCATCACTGAGTGGCAACAGGAAAGTAAGGCAATTTAATAGAGGGTGCTGGAAGATGAGGCTTTGCATTTCAGATGATCTGACTGAAACTCCTCACACACCTGCACATCCAGAAAGGATATGTAGTAATAAGAAGAGCTTAGCCAAAGTGTTCTCTGAGGCTACATCCCTCCCTGTGGTGGGATAGGCCCATTTCTCAAAGGTTAAACTCAGCTGATGCTGATGCTAATTCTATGGGTTTAAAACAGCTTCTCTTTGGATGGCTGTGCTTTTACTGCAGTCAAACAGCACACAATGGACACAACAGCCTAAAGTTTAGTTAAGGTAATTTAGACATAGACTGACATCACAGAAAGAAAAGTAAGTAGCCACTAACCAAAGAAATATGAAACGACTATTCAAATTTCTTCAGGGAAAGGGTTGTCAATCATTGGAACAGGCTGCCCAGGGAAGTGGTTCAGCCATCATCCCAGGAGGTATTCAAAATATGTCTAG
>WBMV01005276.1:0-20907 GCA_013396655.1 Campylorhamphus procurvoides | reverse complement strand
TAGATATGGTGATTAGGGACATGGTTTAGTGGTGGACTTGACAGTGTTAGACTGATGGTTGGATTTGATAATCTTAAAGGTTTTTTCAGCTTAAATGATCCTATGGTTTTATGACCTTGCAATAGTTCCTCAACTTTTCAGCCTGTGATAGACCTTTAACACCCGACTGTTGGAAAAACAGGCAATACAGCAATTAACAGACTGTTGTTCATCAGAAGGCATCTCTTATTCCAAAACAAACTGTGATGGAGAAGCAAAGGAAGAGTCTGCTTCAAAATAGAAAGATAATAGTGTTCAATCAGTCTTTTATTGGTAAAGCAATCAAGAACTGATTGAAAGAAAAAGAAAGATGAAGAGTCTTTCAGGTACCAATTTTCAGATTACACCAGCAACTCCTAATACAAGCTGGGCAAACTTCTTGCAAGGTAGTCTATCCCAATGAATCCTGTTCCTTAAGGATAATGGTTATTTAAGTCACAGGAACAGCTCTTAAGAAAATTCTATTATCATCTACTTGAAAAAAATGCATCTGAAAAAGAGGAAAAAAAAAAAGAACTTCTGCAACCTTTGAAGTCTGGATTCACAACATGAGGCAGTTCCCTAAAATGCAAGTTTATAGTTTGAGGATCAGAAACACAAAGAAATTAGTGATAAATCCTGTTTATCCATGAAAAGGTCATTTTCAAAATCTTTAATCATATGTCAATTTGTGTATAAAATAGCAAAATATGAGCTCATGTGTCCAAAGGAACTACTTAAGAATCAGCACTTTAAAAAAAAAAATGCTGGTTCAGTAAGATGGCAAAGTAACTGACATAGGGGACTTTGAATTAACCCAAAATCTCTATCTAACAGAATGATGTTAAATTTGTAGGGCACAAATCCAGTCATTTCAGAAAAACAGCTGGATGCTGAAATGACGAGACACGTTTTATGGAGAGACCATTCATATTCTGAGTTGTGAAAATGTATGCTGATGTCTGAATTTAAAGTAACTTAATTAAAAGTACGCTTGTTCAACTTGAACAAATTAGGGATACAATTCATGCTAGAATTTTCTGAGAAAAATAGAAGACAAACAGAAGAATATTCGAAGGAATCATGGGGTATTATATTAACCCAAATCACTGAGGACCCCTTCTTTAGCTCTGCAAATAGGCAGAGCTACAGGTACCTCTGAAAGCACATGATTATCCTGCAGAAGGTTTCTGCTAGCTTAGCTTTTCTAAAAGTCACTTTCTAAGCTTAATAAGGGGATATTTTGTTCAGAAAAGTTTTTTTGAAGTGAAATCTTACAGTTTACCAATCTTTACATACAGCAATTTTTTTCCTTTTTAATTTCCTTTGTGCTTCAGGTTCCAAATTTCAGTGCTTTCTGAAAGTAAAGATTGAAACTAACCTTTGTGCCTCTTTATCCCACTACTGCACCTAAAGTAGCTGGATATTTTATAAAAAGCTAGTACTTTATAAAAAGCTACTCTTCATTGACACTTCTGCTCTTAGGTATCAATTGTTAGATTACTTGATCCTCAAAGAATAGGAAAATCATTATCCTTTTCCAACATTAGTTATAAAACCCTATTTTTCAGATCTTTTTGATATGCATAGTGGAAATTGTAATTACATGCACATAATATGCATATGCCAATCGAGAACATTTATAACTTCTGCTACCATAAACTGAATCACACTGAGTGAATGGGAAACCTTCCACCAAGCACAGTGGAAGTGGGATGACCATTGACCCATAGATCATTGAAACTATATACATGAGATATGCTAAATTGTATTACAGACATGGATTCTGAAAAAATCACTCAAGAATTTCTTCTCCCTTCTGTTCTGAGCTATATTTTATCTCAAACCCATTTTTGATAGATATAAATTGTAAAGGTCCATTAGTAGATTGCATTTATAGTTGTAATATTTGGTATGGAAGAACAGTTCTTTTATGACAGTATCAATCCGCATAAGAATGTGATATTTCAGATCTGGTAAAAGACGGAAATCCTCAAGAAAATATTTCTTCAGAGCACTGTTCCATGCTTCTTTTCCTTCAGAAATATATTAAAACAAAAGCTCATTAAAGATAAACAAAAGATAGCATATTAGATAAATAGAATGCAGCTCCAGAGCCATTTGATTCAGCCTCTATACAGTACCCATGAGTAAAAATTGCTCATGTTTTGGTTACATTCGGTCCCTCCTCTAAATGTTATAAAGGAGACATTTAATTTAATCCCAGAGAAAATACACTCTTCTTGACTGTTGAAGGTATACTTTATAGTACTTTCTAGTTCTCAACAATATAATTTCTTTTCCTAGAAAACAGAAACAAAAAACCTAAGAAAAATCCATCAATTCATCTAGAGGCATGAAAAACATAAAAATATCCTCACAACAAATAAAAGTGGGACAATACATCAGGCATTGATAATTTATTTCTTTCTGAATAATTCCAATTATTTATTTTAGTCTATAAATAAAAAAAAGAGCTAGAATATTTGTTTTCTCTAGAAGAACACAAAATAATATTACAGGGAAATGACAGAAGAACAATGCATAAATCACTCATGTGAAATATTATGTACAAATATTCACTGCTGTTAAGGTGACATTGAAATACTTACCCTGTGTCAGTCTAAATAATATAACAGAAAACAACATGAAACAATTATACTGAATTTTGATTGGAACTCCATCTTGATAGAGCAAATTCTTTTCCATACTGCACAGGTGATTACTTATGACAAGCTCAAAACAAATAGGAAAAGTATCTTGAAATCTTTTTTACATCCTTTTGCATGGATGGAAAGAGAAAAGAAGAGCAGAATGAGCACATAGAGTAGTGGTTCTTTTGTACTGATCAGCTAAGAATATTAAGAAATGCAGGGACGCATTTCAAAGCTTCTGTTTAGCAAACTCAATATACTTCATTTGTCACGGCAACTTGCTATCACAAAAAATACAACACTGCCTATTAAGATCACACCTCTGAGTATCTTCATTGTCCAGTCATCTCCTAAAATATGTCTATATGTCAAACTGAATAAATTAGCTTGGTCATATTTAATAACTTTCCATATTTTATTAAGCCCCTTAAAATTTTCCTTTTCTACAGTTGAGATAATATTAATGACCTTCTGAGGTTCATTTCAGGTGTCTGTGATCTTATAGACAGAGCCCATTTCAGACAGACAGCCTGTGTAACACAGTCTTTTGCCCAGTAAGGTGTGCAAAACAGAGATTTTTTTAATTGTAAAAATTTTGATTATAGAGTTCTGTATTAATTACAATATTTGACTGGCATCTGAACTTCATTTGTGTTCAGAAAAATACTTACATGTTTTACAAATTTATCTATAAGGTTTAGACAAGTGCTTACTAAAACAGTAGAATATAATTTCTTCTTCTTTTTTTTTTTTTCCAAAACAAGGAATTTTATACTTAGGTCATCTTTTCCTCTATACTGACACTAGCAGCAATATAATCCTTAATCTTTTCTGTGAACACTGAGAAGGTAGGATTGTAAAATATCCCTCCATTGCCATACTTTGCAGTCCATGCTGTAGTTAGCTAATGCAAGAACTGCAAAGGCAGAGAGAGGTTGGCCACAACCCTCTGTAAAACATCAAAGTGAGAGGTGAGCTCTGGTGTGCAGGTAAAACCTGACTGCTGTCCTCAGTATCCCTGAGAAGAACTCTTCTCTTCTTTAATATTTTTCATAGACTGTTCTTCCAAATATTGGCCTTGGGTAGCTCACATGAATTCCAAATACAGAAATCTTGCAGCGAACTCTTTCATATAAACTTCTTCTTCCTGTCTACACACTCTTGATCAACTTCAATTTCTTTCTGAAATCTTCTCCTATGAACTGCCCATTTTTGTTAGTATCATAAGATTTCTTCATATACTGAGATATTATATTTTATCTGCTTAACACTCCAGTAAATGCTCCACTTTGCAGTTGACAATGCAGTTATGAAAGCCCCACTCACTGAGTTACTATTTACCTAACCAACCAAATTATTTAATTATTATATTGTCTGTCCCAGGTGATCCTCATGACCTCCCAGGAGATCTTGCGAGCTACCAGGAGCCCTGCTCCCCAAAGCACCAATGCCCTCTGATGATTATTTCACATTCTTCTTTCTGTCAAGCCACTGTGACCACAAACTGATTTCTTCAATCACAGCTGTTTAAACAAATCTTCTGCCTTCTCAGTGACACTAATCCCTCAGAGGAAGGTTGCTTCTCCTCATCATTTTCCATATTGAGGAGAGCAGTGCCATCCACAAGGCAGAGGATGGTTTGTACTTTGACTTTATACTGTCTTTGACACAACCTCTTATAGAGTCCTTACCACCAAACAGGTGAGATATAGACTGGATACATGAACAACAGTGGGTAGAAACTGCTGGTGACTGATAGCCAGCAACATCCTGTAGGGATCAAGACTGGCACAAAGAATGTTTCATGTCTCCATTATTGACCAAGATGCTGAGACGGTGTCTTCTGTCATCAGATGTGTGAATGAAACCAAACTGTGAGGAGTGGACAATTCACTGGTGGGAAAGGCTACCTTACAGAGGAACCTGAAGAAATGAGCTACAGGAACCTTGTGAAGTCTGACAGGAGAAAACTCAGTCTTGTTTCTTGGATGGAATAACCCCATGAAACAATAAAGACCAGGGCTGACTGTCAGAGAAGCAATGCTGCAGAAAAAAGATCTTAGTGTCCTTTGGACAGCAAGTCAAACATGAACCAGCAGTGTGTCCTTGCAGCAAAGATGGTCAGCTGCATCCAGAGCTGTACTGGTACACGTGTAACTGGCAGGTTCAGTAGAGTGATCCTTCCCCTTTCTTTGGCACTTGCAATACTGCATTTGGAGTGCTGTGTCTAGTTCTGGTCTCGCCAGAACATAAAGGACATTGACAGATTGGAGTGAGTCCACTGGAGACCACCAAGATGGTTAGGCATCAGGATACATGATTGCACAAGGAAAGGTTCTGGAAGCAGGAACAGTTCATCTTGAAAAAGAGAACTACCTGATCAGAGGTTATAGAGAGCATAGAGCCAGACCCTTCCCAGCCATGTACAGCAACAGGACAAGAAGCAATGGATACAAGTAAGAACACAGAAAATTCTGATAAGGTAGCAGGAAATATTTTTTGCCATGAATGTAATTAAATATTGACGTAGATTGCCCAGAGATGTTGTCAGATTTTCATCCTTAGATGAGGTCAAGACTTAATTTGGCATGGCCCTGGGCAATCTGATCCAATTAAACCTGCTGGATTTAGGCAGTTTTTGGGCAGAACAGTCTGCTGCTCAAAATATATTTGGTATTAAGTTTACAGCTTGTACATTACTCTTTCTAACAGAGGCTACAAAAGAAAGCAAAACAAATCTCTCACATCATTTTGGGCTTCACATTAGAATTATAAATGATCTCTCAGATGGTTAGGGGAACTCACATTAGACTGAACACTGCAAATATTTTTCTTGATAAAAATGTAAGGAGGTATTACTACTCACATGCATTTTCCAAGGCATTCAAAATAGCAAAATAAAGCATGTCCTAGACATCGTGCCTCTTCTGTATGAACTGAACACATATGCACCCTAGAGAATTGTACCAGTCCACTCACCCAGACTGGGTCTCATCTCTCTGCACTTGCCCAGTTGCATTCCTGGGAAACTTCTCCCAGATGAAGGAATAGGCTTTGATGAGAAAGCTATCAGTGGAAAGATTTTTACCTTCAGGATGTATCACTTCAGAGTCCTACCAAAATCTTGCTCTGGCTCCATCAAGCTAAGGAATGGAGCAGCTCTGCATACTAAGGCAGCTCTGGTTAAATGAAGTACTAGGGTATTCCTGCTTTGCTGAGCATTGCCTTTGTGCAGAATCTGTGGGTAGGCTCTGACATGAGACAACCATGTTTCAAACTACATGCTACTTGGCAGTGCTTTTACCACGGAGTCTCAAATTGCCAATAAATTCTGGAGACTTTCTGTTACCTTTGTTAAGACCCCCTTCCAGGTGGCCCACCTGATGCTCTCCTAGATGATGCCACACTAACCCCCTGCTTCCCACTCAGCTGTATGAGAGAATAAATAGCTCAAGAGACGATCCTTTTCCATGGGCTACAACCATGAGCACACTGCTTTGTGTGTACAGGACTCAGTACCTCCTGAGCCTTTCCATGGATCTGTCAGGGCACAGGTCTGACAGTATTTGTAACTGCACACAGTGTGGTGCCTGCCAACCCATTCAAACTAACATCCTCACAGGGCTCAAACTTTATTTCCAGGTGTTCACCTCTGAAACAAATTCATCCACGGTAAAAAGCCAAGGTTCAATGGGTTGACCAGCCCTGCACTGACCTTACTGTGTTGCCACCTAACTTGGTTCTCCAATGAATCATAATGTTTACAAAGTTTGACTAAGGAAGGAGCACAGAAATCTACAGCATTTTCCTGCCTGAATAGGACAATCCTGCACAGCGGTGATGCTCTTTCTTCCTGTTGCTTGGCAAGAAAATTTAGAAGTTGTGAATTTTAGTAATGTCATTGCCATAGAACCTTAATAAAAATCACAGTATCTGCAACGAATATCTACATGCAAGGATAATCCAAATGTAGGCCCTGTTCATTAAAATGACATAACAATTACAAGTTTTTCTTCGTTCTGAATTGTCATTTAAGATTTATAGGATTCTGTCTGCTTGTGTGACCTTCTTAACAAACAGGGAGGTCCTCCTCTTTCACTCATACATTATCCATCAGATGTTTTAACTATTCAGTAACTCTAATATGTGAATGACAAAATAATAATGCTTTGAATAATAACGATAACCATATATGAATAATAAAACCCTTTTTTGAAGATTTTGGATAACATTTGCCTCCATAGATACAAATTGTGATTTTCAATAACCAGACTTACAAATAAAATCATCCTTTCTTTAGGTGTCAGACAATGCAAAGGTAAAATTAGTGATGAAGGTGAAAGAAACTAAATTTATCAACCACACCAACTTTTGCCAGATTTGCTCTAATCTATTTTGGAACTGTGGAAGAGCAATTGTACACATAAAAAACCCAAAAGAATTATACAGATACAATTGCTATTAATACAAAGCTACAGGCTATATTGATAGAAGCTGTACTACTAAAGTCTTGTATTTGGGGTCTAATTCAGCTGTCACTTCCACGAAGTTCTGCTGATGTAACCTGAGACAGAGATTGGCTCAAATCTTTCAGTAGTCTCTCATTTCCACTTCATGACTCAAAGATAAATGATAATGTTTTCTTCATGTTATGACTTCCATTCATTTAAGAAATAATTTTGAGGTTATTTGTTTCTTTGTTTTCTCTCCAGAAATAAAATTTCATTTCATCTTTGGTTTTATATGCCAAAGATTTTGTGATTTTATTCCAAAAATTTATGGGTAAGCTTTGGATACCTATTTTAGTATATATAATGACATTTTTTAAACCTGTTTAAAATACCTGACAGCTTTCTTTTTCCTCTTTGCAGAGCTCAGATTCAAAATTTCCCCACATACTGTTCTTAAAACATGTTTATGCTTCAAGAGAATGTATCACACAGGAAAGTTAAAAGAAAATCTGCATTGCATTTGTTTTTTACCCTCTTCTTAAAAACTCTTGAAAGACTTCTGATTTTTGCTCGTTTCTTATGCTATCAAATAGAATAATTTATTAACAGAGTCATTATCATTGTAACATAAGCATACCCACTCTGAAAAAATAAGTTATATCTTCAGTTGAGAACAATTAGGCATTAGAAACTATGTCCACAAAATTTCCAAAGCTTTTTCAGAATAATTTTAAGGAAGATGAATCTGGGAGAAAATAATGTTGTTAGGGCTAATCCAATACTGGCATAGCAGAACTATCAATATGAAAAAGATGACACAATGCAGGAAATTTATTCTTGCAATACATGGGAAAATTTATTAATGGACAGAAAATGGACAATTTGCAATAGGTTCAAGCAGCATTAGCTATTCTCACAGTATTGTGTGAGGAGTCAGCAGGAAAAGTATTTAACTTTCTCTGGAAACAGTTTTAGACCTTTTCCGGTGCAGTGGCCCCACTCTGATCTCCTGTGATACAGCGACCCTCTGAACAAAATCTGAGTGCCACTTTGCAGCTGTTCATCCATGGACAATCCTTGATGAATCCTGTTTCGCAGAACACACTCTTCTTTTACTGTTCTCTTCTGAGGGTTTGGGGTTGGATGTTTTTTTGTTTGGTTTTGTCTTTCCACTGTTTTTTCAGCTCAGATATACATACATGACATTCAACTGTTACCTATGCCATACGTATCATGCTATTCAGCACATCCACAAGCACATCAAGAAGGTGAGTCCTTCCAGCATGCCCATGGTTCAAAGCAAGGGCACACTCCACCATCCCAGGCATGCTGTGGGATGGACAACTGAGTAATGCCTCATTGCCCCCCAACATGTAAGAGCTCCTTGCAGGCATGGAGGGAATAACAAAGAAACACGGCAAGAGATGTTGATGAATGCAGTGGAGCTGAGCAGGGCTTGAGTCTTGCTCTCAGCCTGCCCATGCAAGGAATGAACTCAAAGTATGACACCAGGTTAGATTAGCAAGAAAGTAAGTCTTCTAGGCAAATCAGGCAAATCCACGGAATGAAATGCAGCTTCTAACTTCAGGGGGCCCTCAGCCTCTGGAAGGTCCTGTGTTGGGAGCTGGGGACTGTGCTACGAAAGCTCACTGTATATTTGCCTGTCTCCTAAGTATTCACCAGTGGCCAACAGATGGGTTTGAAGCACTCTCAGAACCTTTCAGTGTTGCGTCTCTCTGAATCTGTTTTCGGTTTCCCCTTTCCATTCTCAGATGAACAGTGTGGGTCAGACAACAGAAGCTGAATGTAACTGGGACAAGAAATATGAAATCCATTTCAATCTCCACATAAGGTGCAGTCCCAGAACACAAGAACACGGTTGCATTCAATGTTTTAGTTTCCACAGAACAGGATGAACTGCAAATATGAGATACTCCTTTATCTGGGTTCTTCCAAGAACTATTGATACTTATCTTGCACCAGATTCTCATAAAAACTAGCCTGAGAGGTCCACAAGGAACAGAATCAGCTGAAGCAGTACAGAGCACAAAGGCAGAGAACTTCCCTCTCAGGCTGTCAAAGGGGTTCCAAAGAGATCAATACTATTTCACTTGATTGTATCTGGAGATGGCTAAAGCAGCCAGAATATAACATTTTCTCAGGTGGGGAAAAGGAAAAATCCAAGCAACCACTCATTTGTACATTCAGTACAAACATTATTTCTAACTGAAGAATAAACATATGTACCTTAACAGAGGTCCCAAGTGCCCAGCCATGATCTGTGACCACAAGCATATGAGGACAGCAAGAATGATGTGATACTCCTCTAGAAGCTTCTCAAGCCAGAGATGGTGAGCTGTTGTGTAGTCTTCAGCAGACCTTTCTATCATGACTTTACTCATCCGTTTTATGAGACTGTATTAAACGTGGGTGTGAGCTCCTTAGAGAAATGACCCTGTTTGGCCTCAGCCACTATTAGTTAAGGTCTCTGCAAGCCCCCTAGTCTTTGGACAAGCAGTGAGTTTCCTCTTCTCTTTTCTGCATGCCATTTATCATTTCATAGCACTTTGTGTGCTTTACAGGTTGTCAATTTTTAAGGGGCCAAGTTAATAGAAGCTACTCTTTATTTCATCCATACCACCACCTTCTATACCTTTGAGTCTTTCACCGTAACCCCTGTAGGATTTGGGGTATAAACAATGGCATGAAATTTTACAAAAATAAATACCCTATTCTGCACCTGGTACAGAGTAATACTGGACAAAAGTATAAATTAGTAGAAGAGTGGTTGAAAAAGGAACCTGGGGGTGCTGACTGGCAGCAGGCTTAATATAAGTCACCAGTGTGCCCTGGCAACCAAGAGGGCAAACCACTTCCTGAGGTGCATCAGGCACAGTATCACCAGCTGGTCAAAAGAGGTGATTATCCTGCTGTATCCAGCATGAGCGTAACCTCACTTTGAATAGTGTGAAGATCTGGGCCCCACATATTAAGACAGATGTGAAGGTCATTGAATGCACCCAGCAGAGGGCAACAAAACTGGACCGGAAGGTATGTCCTATGAGGAGCAACTGGGGATTCTGGGTTTGCCTAATTTGGAGAACAGAAGGCTGAGGGGTGATCTCGTTGCTCTCTACAGCTTCCCAAGGATGGGAAAAGGAGAGGTAAGTGTTGATGTCTTCTCCCTGCTATCCAGTGACAGGTCATGTAGAAATGGTTCAAATCTGCATTATGGGAGGTTCAGATGTGACATTAGGAAATAATTCTTTCTCAAGACCATGGTCAAACATTGCAACAGGCTTCCTGGAGAGTGTTCTATGCCTGTCAGTGTTTAAGAGGTATTTGGACAACAGTCTTAATAACATGCTTTAACTTCTGGTCAGCTTGGATGTGGTCAGGCTGGGGGACTAGTTCATTTTAGGTCCCTTCTACCAAACCATTCTATTGTATCACTAATTAGGACAGTGCATGGTAGGAACAAGCTGGGGAGCACCATGAAATTGTGCAGTGAAATAATGGTGTCTGCCATTTAGTCTTCTACTCCCTTCCAAGTAATACCCAGTGCTATGTTGTTCTGTGCCCTTATTTGCTTATTGCTGCTGTGCATTGAACTGACATCTTACATAGCTCCACTATAACACCAAGATCTCACACCTCATTAAAAATAATGAGTCCAGAGTCCTTTATGTGTAAAGCTAAGATTGTTCTTCCCATGTGTTCTCCTTTACATTTGCCTACACAGAATTTCAGCTGCCTTTTTATGCTTCGTTTGGTCTCAAGACATCCTTCTTTGATACAGTTCTTATCTTTAGAACTCTGAGTAAGGTTAGCAGTATCAGCAAACTTTCCTCTCCTGATTCACTTCCTTTATCCTAATGGTTATAAATACATTCAACAACACATGCCCTGTCTGACTCCACTGGTGACTTGATTCTAAACTGAAATCCCCAAACTGAACATTATTTCTCTCCTCTAATACCTAGTTTAGTTGCTTACAGATCCATAGAACACACTGGGAAAAAAGTAAAAGTGCTACACTCTTATCTATAAAATTTACAACTGTGCTACTGACTTACATATTTAGCAAAGAAAGGCCCTGGTCTAGTCACTAGACAAGATGGTGCTTGGGTTAGTAGTAACCTAGTAGTAACTCAGGTTAAAACATGGCAAATTTCAGAACTCCTGCTCTGGCAGATGAAGTAAATGTTGTTACTTTATGTTGTCCTCTAGAAAACATTCACTATCACTAAAGGATTCTTAATGCCTGAGCTGGCAGGATTGCTGCAGTCACTGAAATTAACAACATGCATTTTTCTGTATAAAAATAACCTGGGTTTTTTTCTGACTAAATGCCAGAGTTGCATACAAATATCTAAGTAAAAATGATCAGATTTCATCTCATGTGCCTCCCACTATAGAGCAAAAAACTCATCTACATAAAATTGCAGAGGCCTGCTCAAGAAAGCAGAACAATCATGTAAGTACATTTTAAAGTTTGACAAATGCTTCAGCCACTGAGAAGAATGACTATCCATGACACTTAGTGACACTTCTGTCCCTAATATCTTGTGTACACAGAGTAGCAATTGCCTGGAATAAACTTTTACTAGGACTAAGACTTCTAGAAATAGCCAAAAAAAGCCAAAGCCCAACTCGTGACCAAAAATAAAGGAAAAGAAAAAAGTCTTGTATCTGAAAGCTCATGTGGTACTCAGCTATGTACTTTTCTTTGTCCATTGTGCTGGCTAAATTAGTAAAACTTAGTACTCACACCCAAAATCTTGCCTTGTGTCCTCACACCATCCCAACTACAACAATACTAGGAAGACATAAACTGGCCATCAGTGTTTTTAGCCCAGTGAGGCAGGGCATCACAAGACAGCTTCCCTTTCCTCAGAAGCAGGACCTGACGAGTCTGTAGCAAGTTCAAACAACAAAAATTGCACTACTAGAAACTGAGTGAGAGCTGGTTTCTTTAAACTGTTGGTTAAACCAACCAAGGTCAGCTTGACTAGCATGTTGGCAGATATAGTCTCCAATAAGCAAGGGAAAACATGCCTGCAGCAAAATCTGTGTCACAAGCTGTGCTGAACTCTGGTCAGATTCACTTTAACTTAGAAGGCTTTTTAGAGCATTAGTTTACTATCCAGCCAGTAAATATCTGTACCAATCTGCCTGCTTGCTGGCACCAAGAATCCAACACAGCACCCAGTTCTATTAAGAAAACTTCAAAAATGGAAGAAGGTGACCTTTTTTTCTGATAGGACATCACAATACAGCCTCCATCAGCAACACCACTTTGTCATCAGCCTGCACCTGACCTCTTCCTGTTCATCCCTCCTGGACAACCCTCATCAGTATATTATCATTCCAGCAAGGACCCACACCTCCCACATAGTCTTCTGACACCAGTGACCTGGCTTTGCAGAACTGAAGTTGGACTCTCAGGCAATGAAAAACAGAATTGCCAGAGGCTGGCATCTCTGCTGAATTCCACATACCACTTGAGAGACCCTATTAACAAACATATTTCACAGCGTCCTGGCCCTTCCCAAGAGCATTTTGCTCCCTAACCTTCTCACACTAGTAAAGACAAACTGGAACTTTCCATTGTAATTGCTTTAATTGGCAAGGGAGTACTCAGAATCACAAAATCCCAGATTGTTCTGAGTTGGATGGGAGCAACACTGGTCATCAAGTATAATTCTTAAGTGACTGGCCCATAGGGGGATCCAAGCCATGACTTCGGTGTTATCAGTGCCACACTCCAACCTCTACTCAGTCAGTAATACACCAGAGGAATGCCATCACAGAGCAGCACCCCTTCTTCCATATGCTCTGTGCTTCAGTGTGCCTGTAGTGTACTAAGGATTTTCATACCAACAAATTCTGCAGGCATTAACATGATGTGGACACCAGCATCTCACGCATACAGTGACTACAGGATGGAGTCCTGGTTTCTCATCTTCAGTCTGTGTTCCCTTGCACAGAGCAGTACTTCAATCAGGGTGCCCAGACTCAGGACAGTTATTCCCAAGCACTGCAATCAGCATCAAAACATGATATTCACTTCATCTCTACGTTCCTTGACTTCACTGCAAATCTAGAAGTGGCAGAATTTTTCCCACGTGTCTGAAAAAAACCTGAGGTCTACAGGCTCAAAACTCACTATGCAGCACAAGTGAACATGACTGATGTGACACAAGACAAAACAAACAGCACAAGGGCCTCACCTAGGAGAAACCTAATTGATTTTACAGTGACACAGTAATTCGAAGACCAGCACAGATTTATTCTCCTCCTGTCACTTATTTCCCATGGGTCTTTGGACAAATAACCTTTCTACCTGTCACACTGGTGAAATGGATGGTATTTACAAGCCCAAGTACTCAGGTTGCTCTAGCGTAGAAAGACAAGTTTCTGGTGGTGTTCCATTATGATGGCAGTATTCAGAAACCATGAAACCAAAGAGCACAGTATTATAGTATTGCGTCTGGCTGAGATGGAGCTCATTTTTCCCACAGCAGCCCTCACAGAGCTGTGCTTTGTACTGGTAGCTAGAAAGGTGTTGATAACACACCAGTGTTTTGTCTACTGCTGAGCAGTGACGGCACAGTACTAGCCGCTTTTTCCAGCATTACTTCCCTAAAGGCCAGTGGGCTCAGAGTGCAAAAGATCTTGGGAGGGGACATGACCAAGCTGACCAAAGGGATATTCCAACAATATGACATTTGCTCAAGCAACAAAAGCTAAAGGGAAGGACAGATAGCGGCATTCATTGTTACAATGTTTGTTTTCTGGAACCACCACTTACATGTACTGAAGTCATACCTTCCACAAAGTGGCTGGACATCATCTGTTGATGGAACATGGAGAATAAATCTTCTATTCTACCTTGCTTTCACATGCAGACTTTGCTTTTGCTTAATTAAACTGTCTTCATCTTGACCTATAAGATTTTGTGTCTTATTTTCTTTCCCCGTACCTTGCTGGAGGGATAAAGTGCTTGTTGGACAACTGCTATCCACTCAAGCTCAACCCACCACATACAGAAGTTACTACAATCCACCGAGAAAGGGATCTGAGGCAGCACCAATGCAATGTTCTTTATTCCCTTCTTACAGGGAGAAAGCATAGCCCCTCCCCAACACTACACTACAGGGAATTAGATGGAAGTGAGAGAGGGAAGGTAATATAAATGCAGCTGTAAGGCTGCACAGATGCTACCAAAAACAGAAAGTACTGGAAAGCCAGACATCTGTCCTCATTACCTGGGAAGTTCACTCATACCTCTCTTACAGTGTGGCAAGAATTGGTTCCTGTTCTGTAGGTCTTGCAAAAAAAGTGGCCTGCAAAAAGAGTGGCTGGTGTTGGCCACCACTTTGCCTGTGCCTGCTTCCCTATATCCACCAGGACCAATGCAAGCTTCAGGTGAACTTATCCAAAGCCTTCTCTACAGGTACCATATTCCCCGTGGGGCTTCGTGCTCCAAAACAGAGAGATCTCCCACAAACCTCTCTTGAGGTGCCGCAAATAATTGCCTTTATCCCCACCTCTGAAAATGCAGTTCATACATTCAGACTGGTCTTACATCTGTTGCTGGTTTTATCCTTATGTCACTTCTTTTCACATACACAAAGGCACACTCAAGTTTTGCTCATCCCTGAAAGCGGCTTTAGGACAAGGTCAGAGAAATTCTTCCCAGTTTTATCAAAAGAGGGTCTGCACATCACAATGAGTGAAAGCTGTTTGCTGGGACCATAGGAAGTTCCCAGTATAAACATTAGTGAGATTTGGAAATGAAGTCCTTCACTAAACAAAAAAATCAAGCAGAATATAATTGGAAAGTGCCAGGCAGGGAAAATAAGTGGGGTTCATAATGTTATGTCCTTATCAAGGCTTCACAAATAGGTGAGATTATCTATTCTCTTGCATGTGCTGCCTTTGCTTAGAGAGTCAGGCATTATCTCAGCATGTAATTCCACCTAAAGCCTCACTGTCCAAAAGCACACATTTCTTTTAAGCAGTCAGATTTTTCTGTTTGAGATGTGTTTTCCCCTGTGCTTTCATGATGTTTTTTCCCACAGGGCAAGAAAAACCAGTACGACTGACCCTGCAGAGTAGCACGAATACACAGCCAGGTGTTAGTGGCTTAAGGATTGTATTGCAAACAAAGGCTGTAAACAGTGCCCTTCTACACAAATTGAACAGGAAGGCAGAATTTGGCACCCCACTGAATTCCCAAAAGCTCATGCCCCCCTTCGTTTCCTGCAAGAGTGACTCAGAGTGAAGCTGTTGAGTAACACAGCTATCCTACTCACCCACTTCATGGCCTAGAGTAGGTGAAGAAAAACAGACTGAAGAGTGTGGACAGAAAAATGTACACCAGAGGAGCAATGCCATAAACCAAGGTGGCAGCAAAAAGCATCACAAGCAGATAACCCAGGACTGCCAGTGAAGTACATACTAATTTCTTTCAGTGGCTCTGACAGTTGTGTTTCATAAAACTCTTTGAAACCAAATCCTGCAGTCCCTGTTCAGCTTTTGTTGGAAGCAAGCTTCCCACTGACGTCAAAGACCACGTTACCTCATAAAGGACTGCAGGGCTACTTGCAGAGACATCACTCATTATTCACTGTGACTGTATGCCTTGTGTAGGAGTAATGCATCTTCATTCTCCCCTCACGCTTTTCTTTGGAAACTAAGAACAGTCTCCAGTGGTGTAAGCCCATCTGCAAAATCAGTCCAGAGGTCAGAGTGCTGCCTTCTGCTACGCTAGATTATATAGACACATACAAATAAGCACTGCCTACCCTGTGATGTAGGGAGAATACATTTAATCTCCAGTTACTGGGACAATTTCTCTTCTATATGCAACAAGGTTTTCTGCAGGTTTGGTGAACTATCATAAAGTGTGCAGCAGGCTCTGTTCACATTACCAGTTCAGTTGGCATGGGATAACTACAGTTTGCAGGTTTCTGTCCTTTCTTCTCTGCCAGCTGATGAGGCAGGCTCAATGTGTTATGTACATGCTCTCCAGCTGCCACAGTTTAGAGAAAACATTAAGAAAGAAGTACCCACAGGGTGTCTGCAGGAGGTATACCTTCCATGCAGCATCCTTCTGCTGGGGTGAGAATGGTTGCCAGAGAAAAGAGGCAGAAAGCAAGGGGAGAAATAACCTTGAGCCAGATGAAAACACGATGCTCAGTGCAAAAGAAGTACTGCATGCCAGACTTGGTGAATTATTAGTCAGCAGAGTTACTGCAAGAAGCCATGTGGGTAAGAAATTTCAAGAACTAGATCAAGTGCTTGATCAAATAAACATAGACCATATGAAAAAAGTTTTCTATATTCAGTTTGATGTGCCAGCGTAACTAACATAATAATCAAGAAAAAACTACAATGCAGGGCAAAAGTGAAGATGGAGCCAGAGTTGGGTATAAACAAAACTAGATGATAGTTTTTCCATAACATTTGGTCAGACCTTTATACAGTAATCTGCCTCTTAGCAAGCAAATGGATTTAAAATAGCCAATAAGTTGAAGAAAAGCAAGAATATCAGAATCTAGCTTGGAATTGTCGTCATTAGAGATAAGAATCACAGTCATGAGGTCATATTCCAGGATTCTTGGCACAGACCACTCAGCAGAAGTTACTAAAATAAATAGGTGAAGATTGATTGGATATTTCATTTAGATTCACCATTTACAACTTACTGCCAACTTTCTCTGTCTGGCTAGACTTTGCATTCCTACAGCTGGAGTCAACCCAGTGTATCCAGAGTTTTTAGGTGTTACATCTTGGTTTGGCAGTTCAGGTCAATTTGCCTTCAGGAGTTCTGTATCGATACTTTGTTGTACACATACAGCACCCTGGTGGGCCATTGGGTCTGATGCTGAAATCCAAGAGGTTAATCCACTATCATACTTTGGCATTTCTGGGGAAGGTAGAGGCCACATGAAATTGTTCTGCAGACTACTTCCTTTCTGCACCTAATATTCTTTGATTCATCTGCTCTGTACCATGGTGACATAAAAATCCATATAGAGTGACAAGATGTAGCTACTGCAGTCATAAAACTGAACTAATGCACACATAACTTCATCTATTAATTATTACCCAATCACAGAATTAAAAGCAAAGCTGACTTCTTGCCCATTTTGAAAGAGTCCTTGGTAACCTCAGCAACTGTATCTTCTGGAAAGGCAGGGGATGAGATATGGAGCTCTGCCAGAATCTGTATGAGGAAAGCATCCCTTCACATAGCATATTTCGGCTCTTTACTGACAGCTCTATAATCTGAAAGGTAAGTCCACTGGCAATTGCACAGCTGGCCCTGGTTGCCAGCTATGTTCTTCCTTGTGTTGCTGATCACATGCCCATTGATATCCTTTCCTTCTGCCTCAAGAGAACCAAAACTTGACAAGTTACAAAGTTTCACGGGTTATTTCAGGGGATTTCCTTGACGTCCCTCACAATTCATTATCTTTGAATAGCCTTTGCTAATGACTGTAAATAATTGGTCTACCTATTTTATCTTTGTAGCAGCTACAGTTGTCTTGTCTTTTCTCTGATTGAGCATATCTGACTGCTTGAGTTATTCTCCTCCCAAAGTCCTCCCATTTTCACAGTTCCCCTCTGTGCTGCTCTCTGCAGTGCACAGGGACCTAAGAACTGCACTGGGGGTTTCCCTGTGGCAGGTTTGTGTGTGTCACTCTTTGCTGTACTCTCAGTGAACTCTGATTTTCCTTTTACCTTCTGGGCCGTGATGTCATGGGTTTGCCTCTACTTCTCTTCTGTAGATGCACCTGCTGGCACAGATCCTTACTACTGCCTACATTTCCCACCAGCTCTTCAGCTGATCTCTTCCAATTTCTTGGGCCTCATCTGGACAATACTGCTATCTGCCTCCCCCTCCTGCAATATTGGGTCTGCTTTTGCATACAAAGCAAGGAATCATCAAATACCAGGCAGAACGGGAAGGAGGGGCAGGGGGAGGAGAGGAGGAGGAAGGCACAGGTTTCTGCATTTTTCTAATAGTCTACAAATAACCCCAAACACTATCTGTAGCTGAGAGTCCAGGACAGCCATCAAACCACTCTGCCATTACTGACCCTGCAGCACCACATCCAGACCCACTCCTCTCTCTGACTAGCACCAGCTCCTGAGTTTCTGGGGCTTTATGAGCCTGGAAAAGCAGACTTAGCAACAGCTTACTTTAAATGTAGATGAGTGGACAGGCACAGAGGTCGAGCACCTCATCTTTCCACTTGTTAGAAAGCCAGTCTTCCAGCACCCTTTGTTCACCACTAAATACTAAACCAAGCACCTGTCACTCTCAGTGGTAACATTTCTTAGCTAAACTTCCTACTTTTCCCTGCTTAATCTTCCCTCTGCATCCTTAACTCCCCTCAGAACAGTTTTTCCTCTTTTTATCAGGTCACTTGTTCACTTCTTTTTTCAGTTCCTAATCCCACATGGATTCCTCCCTGAAAACAAAATTTGCAATAGAAAAGGTCAATGTACATCACTCATGCAGATGCCTTTCCCGTGCCAGTGCCCAGCATTGTAGCTCCATGCTGATATGCTGGACACTCCCCAAACCATGACACAAGTGACACAGACATACAGTCCAGGCAAAAAGGACCAAGTGGATCACTGAAAAAAATACTGGCAGTAATCATGAACATTTGCAATGGCCTCCAAATGAACAGCGTTCTCCCTGCAAGTTAAGCACTTTCATCAGTCACAGGGTGTAACTCAGTGACTGCTATGACAGTGCCGGTGTGAATCAGTAAAATGAGTAAAAAAAGAAGTGAGCTTCACAGGGCCACTGTGGAGTATCTAGCCATTTACTGAGGGGAAAACAAATCTGAAAATGTTCTTGGGGAATGCCTGCTCTTTCTTTGACCGCTCCAGCTTTTGAGGAGAGGCAGTTTTGGAGATGAGATATCACCACTGTGCATCATCACTACTGCAGCAGGAAGTCTCTTGAAACACAGAGGGAGCAAGTGTGAGGTTTTGACATTTGTGTGACTGTGGGATTTCATCTCAAGGAAATAATGACACATCTGTAGAGCCTGTCAATGCTAAGTACTTACAAATGGGCAGAGTATGAGACAAACAACAGAGAAAAGATGCTATCTCTTTTACAAACTCCATCTCCACTGCTGGAGATCACTGGAGAGGAACAAGCATAGAGAACACTAAAAGGGCAGAAACAAACACCCTGCTGTGGAAACCAACACAGGTCTCAGGAGCTGTACTCAAGCAAAACCATCAGCAGCCCAAAGTCACCCTATAACCTTTTTGAAAGCTGAAAAGAAAATACATAACTGGCCTCTATTTGCCCAGTGGAGCTCATATATTTCCCTGCAGGAAAACTATGAACATTTTTCAGCCACATGCAGATGCTGCATCTCTAGACGTCTCTGAACTGCTGGCCTGCATTAGTGGAATTGGGAACAAGACACCAAGTAATGGGTGACTACAATCCAAGCTTGTTGATAGTTTTGCTGACTCTGTTGCTGGCAGGGTTATTGTGCCACCTTCATCAGTGCTCCAGACCACCGGTGGTTATTGCCTTTGTGTGCTGTTAATGCCACAACTTCTTTCTTTTGTTCCCCTTCCTCCTCTCCCAAAATTACTCATGGAGACACATCACTTCTGCACGCTCTGCAGCACTGGCCCAGGAGAAAGGTTAAATATTTGCCAGGTGCAGAATACCAACAGAGGAAGCTGTTGGCTTCTTCACAGCCTCAACAGAATGGCGAGCATGCAGACTTCATTTCAGCAGTACTGCCTGTTGTGATCCCCAAGTATTTCTCTGTTAGGAAAACCAGATTTGGTTGTACATACACTGGAGCTCTGCTCAGCCCCATCTGGAGACATGGGGAGCAAAGACCACTGCAAGCTCCTTCCTATTCCAGCCACCAAAGCTGTAGGGATTTTCTGGCAGCAAAAAAGTGCACATTTAAAAGGCTGCTCTAAATTCTGCAACAAAGATTCCATGAGTGAAGTCCCATGTTGGCTCACTTGTTGAACACACACCTCTCTAAAGCTGAGTACGCTTCAGCATTTAGGGAGTCCTACCTTCACATCCCTTAGTGCTGTTTTCACCTAATGACATTCAGGGACATGGCCTGGTTCAGGTTCTCCTCATATGAAGGGACTCTGTTAAATTCTTTTACCTTCTGCCTATGCGTGCCACATGGCAAGCACATTCATACTTCATGTACCAATATCAAATGCCATTGAAGCAAATTAAAACGATAAATACAGTATGATGAAAGGGCTAATTTCAAGACTTCTATTAGAGTGCATGATGTTAATCTTGAGTCCTCTTTTTTGAAACCTTTTTTCCTCTCTGCTGCTTCAAGTGCACGATGTCCCTGACAAAGCCACAGGAGGAATTATTTGACTTCTGCAGACTGCATTGCTAATGAGAAAATTGTTTTGTTTTATTGCAGTAGGATGTATATAAATATTCACAGCAGGATAAAACTCTTGGAAAAAAAGTTTCATTTTCAAAGTGTCCTGAGACACAGTAGGGAGCAACAAAAAATTATATCATAAAAATTTTGACAAGAAGGCATCTCGCACACCAATTCCAACAACAACAACAAAAAAAATCCAAACCATGCAGACATTCCCATTTTAATTCTGATAGAGGCAGGCACAGAAAAAAAAATAGAAGCACGTGCAAAACTCCTGTCCAACAAAGAATGGTTCCTGTAGTAAGAATGTTGTTCTTTAAGAAACGAGGGAAGGTTTGGGAAGGTTTG
>WBMV01005275.1:190268-244915 GCA_013396655.1 Campylorhamphus procurvoides | reverse complement strand
TACTAGCTAACAAAAGGGGTGGCCAATTGCTTGGCATTCCAACTTGATTTCTGGGGGGAGGCAAGGGGAGAGGGAGAGAGGTTTCTTCCTGGTGCTGCATTCATTTCGTTTTGACCACTGCTGTGAGTAGAAGCATCTTGGATGGAGCCCTTTCAGCTTGGCTCCTCTTTCCCACCCTCCAGCCCCTGACACTGGGCTCCTGTGCTTCAAAGACAGAGAGAGAGAGAGAGAGTCATCGCTACCTGGGGTTTGCTACAGACTTCCTGAGGGGGCCGATGTCATCGGCAGAGGAGGTGCTGGCCCCTCTGCCCCCAGCCCAATTTTCTGAACAAAGGACAAGGAGAGTGTCTGCACTGCCCCATGGAAAGGGCTCCACACCATCCCTTTGCAGTGGCCAGCCCTACATGAGTTTACTCATCGCAGAGGGAGCCACCAGCGCCTTCCCCAGCCTTTTGTCTTTCCAGTCACTGGGAAGCCCACCCCGATGTCAGCCGGGTGAGACATCACTGCCTGCGGACTGTAGATATAACTGCACCAAAGCGAACAGAGACTCCAGTCGTTTCAAGGTTTTGTTGTTCATTCGGTTCTGGGTTTTTTTGGAGATATATATATATTGTAGTTAAGAATTGTTATCCTTCTCTATACATTTTCCTAGTTAAAGATTGTTTTAACTTTAAAAGTGTGTGGTGGGGAAGGAGGCCTCTTTTTTCTAGTCCGAATAAACACCTTTGTTTTCCTCTAAACTAAGACAATTCCCTTAAAACATATTTTTATAGTAGACATCATCACTGACAACCTTTCAACCTTATTAATCGGTCACAATTGGTATTAATAAACAGTGTTATTCCATAAAGTGAGTCCTTTCAGTCGCCAGCAGCAGAGAACACCTTGACAGGACCTGTTGAGGGGTCTTCACTCTGTTGAGGCCTCTCTAACAAGAGTGGTCAAAGTGCCCTCTGGCCTTGTGAATCTGTTGCTGAAGAGTCTCATTACAGGCGCTGGACAGGCTGTTGGACAGGATCTCAACTTTCCAGGGAGTAGTGACAGATAAAAATCTAGACACCCACCTTTCACATGACAGCGGGTATTGACCCTCTTTAACTCTCTGGTCTGTCACAGACTCCTGAGCGGAAAACTGTAAGTTAGACCATGCAGACTGTATTGCTCCTAGAAGTGCTTACCACCACGTGAACACCTATTCATTGCATCAGTATAAGGCCAACTGCCTTGACTTTTTGTACATACTTAAACTACAGTTGACACTCTGTGAAACAGCTGTAGCTATGTTTCTACTAGTACAGCTCTCTCAGCCACATACCCATCCCTGGAGAGCAGCAGTCTACAGGGTCCCACTAAGACCAGTTAAATGACAGAGTTTGAAACAGTTGCCAGTGCCATCCATATTGCTTAAATTCCAACTAAAACAGAATCATCCAGTTCTTCTGCTCTTGATGGCTGTCAAATCCCAGCTTCCTGTGTTATAGGAGAAAAATTAAATGTGATAACATTGGTTGTGGGTGTTTTGAATACAGCTCAAGCTTTTCTCCAGTGACTGAAGCATCACTAAGTTCCTGGGAATCTTCTGCAGCATAGATACCAAACTTTTTCTTGAGAACAGCCTTCAGACATTCCTTCATACCCTTACCTCTCCCCCAGGAATACCATAAGGCAATGAGAGCTGTTAGTTGCTCAGATGCCATGAAAGTCAATCAGTAGAGCGCCAAAGATAGGAAGTCCAGTTGAAAGGAGGGCTCCAGTTATTAAAGAAAAGCTACATTAACATCTCTTATTCTGTCTTTGGGGGTGGAGAAGCTCTGAAATACAAACAATTGAATTGAAGGTTTTTCTTGGGCTCAGGCTTCCAAAATATTTTTACAAATCATACTTTTTAAAATCTCCCAGAAAGAGAGCAGAATGGGGGAGGAGAGTTGATGCCAAAAGACTTCTATTACAGATTATGGCCAATAGAAAAATGCAAGCAATGTCAGCCACAAATAGAAAAGGGATGTACTAGTCTACAAACAGACAAGTTTACCTTTAACAGAGGAAATTCACTGAACTCGTGATATCCAGATTGTCCTAGCAGATGATCTTAGCTGGAAGGTAAAAAAAGCCCAAACAAACAAACAAAAGCAGAAGTCTCTGGCATGATGTTTTGTAAGAAATCTCTTTTCTGACCCACTGGAAGCAGCTGGACCAACCTTGCATGTTTACATGAGGGACACAGCAGGAGGATTCATTCCTGTGCTCTCACACCAATCTCCATGATGCCAGCTCTGGCATTTTTGTTTTGTTTTTTTTGATTTTATAAAAGAAATAATATTGTTTCCAGGTTTGAGACCCTCACTACATTTTCATATGCCACGTGTAGTACTGAGATAAAGTTTGAAAAGGAACTATAGTTGTAATAGATAAGTCAAAATTCTAGTGTGGTCCCAGGGCCAATGAGCTAGGTGTGCAGTGCTGGTCTTGCACAATGGGGAGGATGGGATGACTCCTGGAAGACTAGGTGGTAACTTGATCCAGGAGTGCTGAGCTGTCTTCTGCAGGAGCATTTCTTCTCTGTATTCTGCCACAGAGACATAATAGGAACACAAGGGCTTTCTGCAAAGCAGAGCAGCACCAGCAGGGACTAGAAGATTAACCATGCCTTGTCTTGGGTACTGCACATTTCCTTGGGTGACGACTCTTTGAGAAGTGCAATGTGGTCCTTCATCAGTCAGGAACACATAGCCTAAAAGGCAAGAGGGAAAGGCTCAGTGAGGATATGTTCAATACAGTCAAGGAGCAATGTTGAAGTGAAACACAGAGTATATCTGACAGAAGATAGCAAAGAGTAAATTAGTTCACCGACTTGTGCAAAGTGGTACTGTCTGTATCTTCAGAGCTGCTGTAATACGTTGTCTAGTTTTATAACATACTTCGGCAGGAGCATTAACTGCATGATTCATTCATTTTTGCATCCCCTCTATAATACTTTTTAAGCTTTGTGTGTCTCCTCTGCTACAGTGTTCCATCTGAAAAGCCTTACTACTGGCCCTTCTGTCAAATTTGATCCTTTCTGCTTTTTCCATAAGGAACTTCTTTTTAGGACCTTGCTATCACTGGGATCCTTGAGGAAAGCCTTCAGTGCAATAAGTGATTCAAAGGACATCTCAGAATCCTGATTTCTTTCCCCATACGTGTTGGACATTCCTGATCATGGAAGAGCTCCAACAAAACTGGACTTTAATAAATCTTAACTTCCAAGAGTGGAGTATGCTGATGACACCACAGGACTGAACTCCTGGAAAATGGAAGCATAAAAATGTCCATATTTCCTCTACAATTTTCCCAAGTGGCTCTTCTCCTTTTTGGAAATGGGTAGAAAAAGTTAATTACATATTGGAAGTATATTCTTCCTGTCCAGAACTTGACCCAATGTGGCTAAGACATCAGCTGTAGCCTAAAGCCTGGAGTTCCCACCTTTGTTTCTTTTCACCTTCCTTATTTCTTATCACTTACCTGAAAGCACTTGAGCAAGTCGCTTTGAATTTTGATTTGTACATCCATAACATGAGTATTAAAAGGTTCCCATATGACGAATGGGTATAATAACAAGACAGACTGTTGTATGGCTGCCCAAGTGCTCAGAAAAGTGTTAGATGAGAAGAAATAGCCAGGAGAGAATCTCATATTATGTAACTGTTGCATATTTTTGGATAGGTTCAATTCACTTGGTTTAGAAATGCTTGAATGAATTCAAACAGAGTATGAAAACTTGCAGAAATAAAAATCCTTGTGTAATCATGGAATCTATTATGACCACTGATTACTACAACCTAGACCTATGAAACAACTTCAGATCTACGAAACAACCAGTAATTCCCAATAACAGACAGGGAGCTGCCAGTGTGGTTTATATTCAACATATCTATCACCACTTTTTCTTCACATTATTTAGGGCAGCAAAGCCTTGTGACTCTTTCAGCCATGCTGAGGAGAACTTCTCTAACCTTGCCTTCAGGTGTGAAATGTTTGTTTGGGGTGGTAAAATTAGGCCTGTGTTATTTTCTGGTGTCCTCTCTTAATCCCTGCTCTCTTTATTCCCCTTTGCTTTACATATTAACAAATTCCTCATCTTGGACTTTCCCTTTGCTGGTGTGGTTACATTTCCCTTTCCCCTTCCACTTGCTCCACAACACCTATCAGTCATAGAAGTAAAGTGCATCTCTGAGACTTGGACTTATTGTCCCCAGGTGTAAATACATCTTTTAGTGCTTCATCCTAATGCATGGTGGAATAAATCTTTATTACTTAATCATACCTTTTTCTCAGATAATACCTAAGAGAGACTCAATCTCCTAGTACAGAAGGATGTCACATAAGTACTTCTCTCTTTGGATGCATTTCTGTTTGCAATCAAGGATATATTTAACAGGAAAAATGGAGTAAATGCCACCCTACACATGAACGTACAGCAGCATGAACAAGAAATCTTCAGTATTACACTGCATTAACAAAAATTGCTGTTAACAATTTTTCCCTCTCTTCCAAATAATAAAGAACTTCATACTGAAGTTTCCATAAATGTATACATTGAATAGTATAATTATTGCTTTACTACAAGCCTCAGGAAAACAGGCTATTAGACCTCCTTAGCCAATCAAAGGAAACACATTTATGGTACCTAGAGCAGGGCACTTCATGGTTGTTGAAAGAGCATGATCAGTAACTTGTAGGCTACATTTCCTGTATGGCATCAGAGTACAAGTACAACTGCTTATTTTTGGATGTCCAGAGGAATTGGGCTGTAAAATGAAAGGTACAAGGCTGCTAGGAGGAAACTGAGTTCCCTCTGCCTTGGCAGTGGTGCATGTTTCCTCAAGAACCTCTCTCTTTCAACCTGCTGGGTACACAGGAAAATTCTCACTTGGAAAATTGTTTCCAACACATGCCACAGTGTCCAGCATTATAGACCACCAGCATCCCTTCTGGAAGATGGGCATCACTCCCCTCAATCTTAAAAGAATGCTCCAGGAAGTAAAGAACCTTCTTGCATCTGATTGATATCTCCATCCAATAACAGTTTTTGTACTGAGGCTGGCGAGTAATTTTCAGTTCTGACATCCCTCCGGAGGGCTGAATTTTGGAGACGTATTCCTCATCCACTGTATATGTCAATAAAACCAGGAAGCACAGCACCAGAGGCTGGTGCATGCACTTTGCCCCCCACTCACACCCCACTCCCCTAACCCTGCAAAAGAAAAGGCAAGTTGAAAGGATTATGTTATTTCCTCCATTTCTAATCAATGTGCGCAGTCAGCTGCTGTTGGTAAGTCTAGGCAGAAGTCTAGTTATTCTCCGCAGCAATTTGCAATATGGAAGCTGGTACTGGAATGACAACCCTTCAGACACAAGCACTGCAGAGAGCAGACAGAGTCTTTATCCTGTGGCCATGCCAGATGTACCACCAGTGGCTGTCGCCTGTGATCAGTGAACACTGGTTCTTGAAATGGGAAATGGCCCTTAACTACAGATGTTATGCTTGAGGGAGAAAACTACTATTTGAGTGTGGGTTTTAAAGTTAATGATTAAGAATTCTTTCTGGTGCTTTTTCCAAGACATTAAGTACTCACTTGGAAAGATACGAAGTTTTTCAGTTATTATGCCTGCTTTTTCCATCACCAGACTACAAGACTTTAACTCGTATTTACATTTGTCCTGTGCCACCTTCTTAAATAGTAGACAGAAGTCTTGCAGTGAGAACAATATTTGTATTCTAACATAATGTACATTAAGCTTACAGTAGCCGTTACGCAAATAATGTGCTGCAGAGATCTTGATGCCCTTTGGTTGTGAATGAAAGAACGCTGTGAATACCCAGAACAGTTTCACTGAAATTTACATTCAAAAAGTCCAGGCTGACTTGTCTTATGATTTCTTAGAACCAAATGTCCTTTCTAATATGACTCACCTGCATTTCTTCAGAGCTCCCTGTGTCAAGCATTGAAGGGATATACTGATAAAAAGACAGTAGAGCGTGAGCCAGGCAGGATAAGCATCATACCACTGAATAAAACTGTGGTTTTAGAGAAAAAATGAGTGAAAAATACATTCTGGCAGAAATTCTGGAGCAAATTTTAAAACAAATTTTGCTAGACAGAGAAGCCTGGTGAACATTATTGAACAAGGCTTCAACATTAAAATTCCATGCCATGGCTTTGAATACATCAAGCTTTCAATTCAGGCTCAGTTTTACCTGCAGAAATATCCACTGAAAGGATAGTTGTCTGAGGGTAGGCAAAATGGAGATAAACTTACCTTTTGGCATGCCGCATAGCACAGAAAAAACAGCCGAAGCTAAAGCTATATAAAACAAAGAAGAATAATCAGTGAATTAGGCTTATGCAGCCAAGTAAAAGCTGAAGGAATTAGAGAGTAAGACATGAGAAATAAATAACTGGTTACTGCAGGGGCTGTTGTGCTTTCCCTTACTAGGCTAATTGGTATGCAGCTGGGTTTATCATGAGCAAAAAGAAGAGAACAATTTATTGGTTTTAGCAAGGGTTCAGTACCAGGAATGCTGGAAACAATGACCAAGAGTCAACTTTTGGAGGCAAAGACAAGTACAGACAGTCACATCTGCTTCACTTGTGCGACTGCTGGCTGCAGGCCAGAGCCATGTAAAGGCATTACTCAGAGCTGCATGTATACTGAATGAGACTATTCAGTTTCTGGAAGGGAGATAGTTTACCATCAGCAAGGGCATACATAGCAAAGATGTGTCTGCCTACACTGCTTGTGTAGGTGCCGCTGAAAACGACATTGAGGCCCTTAAGGAGAATTAATGGCTTGCTTTTACAAATATGGACATTTTTCTGACTGTTTCTGCAACAAATAAAGTTTCCTCAAGTGATTCTTAGTTCTGACTGAGAATATGACAATTTAGTCCAACCAAGAGAAACCACAAACTTTGATATGAATGTAATTGTGTTGTGGTACCTGCCAAAGCTGCACAATAAATCTATACTCACCTTGGTACCTTAATTCCCTGAGTATTCTGGTGATGATAGCTACATTAGTTTAGAAAAAAAAGCAGTCAGTCTACATACTTGAACAAGACTAATACTTGCTGAGCAGAGTGAGAAACAGCTAACAGACAGCAAAAGAGAAGAAATGTTAAGTGACATACTGCATCAGTGGAATGTATTTGGGCTAGCTAAAATTGTTTCTATATAGAGAGAGTCCTTTAACTACCTAATCTTCCTTTAAACCACCTCCTGCTCTTCAGATACTTTCAATAGTAATGAAAGTAAGGAAAAGAGGAAGACATGGTTTGTGGGGGATAAAAAAAGGCAATAGCTGTTTCTGAATTGAAGTATTTGGTGTTTTCTTTTATTGTGACCGGGAGGGATTTGTTTTGCTTTGTTTTGTTTTGTTTTTCTGAACACCTAAAGTCATCATCATAATATGTTATTTTGCATGGTAGTCTGTTTTCAGTAGTGTTTACCAACAGGTACAGCAGCAACTAAGCGTTGCTACATACTCTGCTAAGCATTATTAGAATGAAAAGCTAGCACATCCCCAGAGAAAAATTTTATTTTTTTAATCTATGCTCAATTTTAATTTATGTGTTATTGCAAACACATGAGAAAATAGAATTCAAAACAGTGCTTTGAATCTTTAGACTATTTTATAAATATGCACATATGACAAATAATGTGTTATTTGAAAATAGTGGTGTAACTATATGCAGAACCATGTTTGTATCTGTCATCCATATTATTTTCTGAGAAAGAAACAAAAATTATCATAAATTGTTCATTCCTTTCCTACCTTACCCTTGTTCCATTACTGTAGCACCATCACTATTCATGTAAATGTTAAGGCTCTTGTCTGGTTTTAGCTCATTGCAAGCCTCCTCTTGAAAAACAAAATCTACTCTCCAGAATTTTTCAGTTACTGCTGCCTGAAATGTCATTTTATGCTGCACAACATCTCGCAAATAGTGTTGGAGATCTTCTCATACAGTGGATTATGCAGGCTTGTCCTATTACAAGAGTGTGGATGAGAGGGAAAGTGTGCCTTAAGAACAAGGAGAAAATATCTTTATGGAAGGAGACAAATGGAGGGTTTGTTTATGAAAAGCTTTGCCTGAAAGTTTCTAAATGAAGCTAGAGATTTGCACACATTACCTTGTTCAGGACAAAACTAAAGAAAAACACTTTGCCATGTCCTTATTTTGCACCATCCTTGATCAATATTATCACTGCTTTCATTTGGGCAATTCATGGATCATGGCCTAAACAAATATCCTCGTCTGTTATTCATTGCATCTGCCTTCTGAATAAACAGCTTAAGATATCCTGGGACTTTTTCAACAGCGTGATCTGTTCTCTTAAATATGTGACATGGGAGTTAGCCAGAGCATGTATTTTTTGTTTATTTTTCTTTTTGTGGCAATCAGGAATTCCCTTCTTGCATGTTTGCCATTTTGAACTGCCCAGCTGACCTTGCTGAGCTCCCGCTGAAGTGAGTGGGAATGCTACTAGAAACTTGCTGTCATTGAGGGAGACACCATGACAGTTCTACAGAACATATGCTTCCACTAATGGAAGCTGGAGCTGATATTGATACAAAAACTGCAGCCAAAGGAAGTGTTGCAAGGAAATTAAGGGTAAATCTAACATCCCACTTTAACCAAGTACCATCTGTTAAGACTGGGACATCTTCAAAACAGCATTATTGGCAACCACTCTGCGCATCGCTGTGGCTAACATTAGCTACTTGCAATTTAACTGAGCAAGCAGGGACATTAAGATGGCAAGACGGAGCTAGCTCTCAAGAACAATTTTATTCTGGTTTGCCTTATTAAAAAGTTTAAATACCAAATTTGATTCTTCTGACTTTTTTTTTCCTTCCTATATACTTGTATGCCATAGCTTGGCTTAATGAACTGGATGAAGGTTTGCGTCCCTATGTTGTGTTGTTAATATTACCTTGCTGAAATATACAGACCACAGCAAGGCTTGGCAAGTAAGGAATAATTCTATTCTCTTGACCTACAAGTATTATCTAAAGGATTGTCAGGTAATTCAGCCAGAAACAAGTGAGTTGTTCTGACATGAGGAACTATTAGGGGTTTATGCAAGTAGATGCAATGTAAAAATGGCAAAAGACAGAAACAAAGCTTTCAACAGGAGAAATGTAAATTTGACCTTCAAATTTCCAAATTACAATTTAATACACAAATTCTTTTCTCTCAAACTAATTGCATTTCAGATTATTACACAGTTTGTTGAGAGGGAAGTGTTGTGCTGCTGTTCTTCACCTATTTTTCTGATAGTCAAAGTACTTGTGAAATGTTTGAATAGTTGTCAAGATTCTGACCAGCCCCACTTCTCAGGCTTTGTTCTGAATTTTAAGGACTACATCATATTGACTCATGGTAAATTACAGTGAGGAAGATATTATCTGCTACAATACTTACCATTTTTTTCATTGCAGCTGCCTTCTTATCATTCAAGAGGTGATCATGCATAGCTGAAACGCGAGGATACAGACCTCAAAGCTTATAGTTGCCATTCTGGGTGACCTAGCACACTTAAGGTACATCTGCAAGCTGACAGAACTGATATGAGAGCCCTCCCAAAAAGGAAATAATACACATAGACACACAAACAAAACAAGCTAGGGGAAACGCACTGTGTGTGCCTAGGGCTACCGTACATACTGATATAATACCAACTTCAATATAATATCAAAGACAGTGATATAGTCTCCCGTGCTTTACATTTCCCTGATAAGACCTTGAGGTTGTGAATGGAATCCTGCTGCTGTCATGCACAAATTATCCGTGGTGTACAGATTTCGTAGAGTTTGTCAGTCTCTCTTGGTGGCATCAGCTTTGAATGGACATCACAGTTAAGTCTGTACAACTGTAGGAAAGTCAGTTCCGGTAGCCAGCCTGTGGGAAATCAAGTCTGTGTTTTAAAACAGATAAAGATTTCTGCGTCATTCATGAGTTCTGCAGGCACACAATCACTTGTTTGAAAGAAGAGAGCAGATCAAGGAGCTGAGGTATAGTGATTATTAGCATTTCTTTCAGCAGTAGCTCATTATTAGATGAGTTTATCTGAAGTAAAAGCCATGATTTTCAGCTTGGGGAAAACCAGTTTCCCCATAGAAGCTGAAATATAACTAACTGGTCTTGCCTTGCTGACCAAGACTTTGATACTTACCATTGCAGTTACACATTCTGTTCCCATTTCTATGGTGAAAAGTCAGTATCTACTGATAGACATGACTGATTAACACTCTTGCTCAAGACAGCAGTATGTTTGCTTACATTCTAGGAACAGATAGCTGTCCTAAAGCTTTCTGTTTATTTTTGCACTAGCACTCTTCAGCTGTTTTTTATTTTTTTCATTTTAGTATATGAAGAGTGGGTACTTCTAACTGGAAATAATCCTGAAATCTGAATTTATTTTTTTTCTCAGATGATTAACTAAGCTCAGAATGGCTAACCTTACAGATACAAAGATACCTTCTTCAACATCAGTATTATAGGAAGAGAAAAAAATTAGTGAAGATTATCCTGGTAGTTTGGTTCAGACTGTACACAAAACCCAAGTAGCTGGATCACATACCTTAAATAAGCAGGCAACTTAGACTGTGATGTATAGGTGTACAATTTACAGGCAAAGCAACAGTTATGTCAAAGAGACATAAAATCATCATACAGTTGCTCATATTTCCAAGAGCTTCCTGGAATAAAACTGTGTTGTGAGAAGCTTGAGATTAGTGTCAACTTTAGCAAACATATGATAACTATACTAGTGCTAACAGCAGTTTTCTTTTGATAATCCTGAATATTTTTAGTCATGAAGAAGCAGAGTACCAACTTTACAGAATTTATATTTTTTAATATGCACACAGCGTGAGTAGTAAACAGGGTTAACTGGAAGCACTGGTCAGTTCCCAGAGCCACAATGCCATTGGTGAGACTTGGTGGGATGAGTCCCATGGTTGGAGCACTGGGATGGAGGGTACAGGCTGTTGAGGGATAGGCAGAGTAGACGAGGTTGAGGTGTTGCACTATGTATAAGACAGAGTTCGGAATGTTCAACCCTTACAGTTGGTGATTATATGGCTGAGAGCCTCTGAGTGAGGATTAGGGGGATGGGGAAAAAAAAAGTACTTGTTCTAGTGAGTGTCTACTACTCACTGCTCAAGAAGGATGTAGGCACTGCTAAGTTATTCTATAGATAATTAGGACAAATGTCCTGGTCAGTAGTTCCTGTCCTTATAGGAGATAACCACTTCCCAGACATTGACTGGGAATATCATGCTGCTGTGACAAGAAGCTCTTGAAAATTCTTGAAGTTTATAGGAGATAACTTCTTGTCTCAAGTTCTCAGTGAGCCAGAAAGAAAAAAAAAAAGGCCCTTCTAGACTTATTGTTTGTGAATAGAGAAGGACTCCTGGCAGAAGTGATGGCAGGTGGATGTCTTGTCCACAGTGATCATGAAATGTTGGAGTTTAAAATTTTCAGTTTAATGAGAATAGAAGGGCAGCAGAGATGCTACTATGGACTTCAGCAGAGCAAACTTTAAGCTATTTAGGGGGTATTTAGCAGAGTTCCCTGGAAATCTGCTTTTGAGAGCTTAGGAATTCATGAGTGTTGGTCAGTTTTCAAGAACCACTTTTTGGAAACACAGGAGTGGGCAAATCCTCTGCGCCATAAGTCAAGCAAGAACAGCAGAAGACAGTTTGGCTGAACATGGAAGCTCACAAAGCACAAAAGGGAAAAGAAATTGTATGATCTCTAGAAAAGAGGTCAGGCTTCACAGGAACATTACAGAGCTGTTGCAGCAATACAGTTCTGTGACCATAGCAGATGTTGCCACATGTATAAGGTTTTTAAAGTCAAATAGTAGAACTCTGTGGGAAGAGCTGAAGCTACTAAGATGTGTACAGCATTCAGCAGTCTTGTCTTCCTGCTATACTTGAGAACGATGTATCATTTCTGTTAACAAAATATTCACTTATTACTGCTAGACTGGTGTACAGCTGCAAGAAATAGAACAAACTAAAGACTTCTAAAGCTTGGAAATGCAGATTCTGGTCTAAAAAAAGAGGGAAGAAATTTCCTGAATCTTCTTTTGATAAAAAATGTGGCTTCTTCTATTACTCTGTTGCCTCAAACAATAAGACTTTGAATCTCAATCTCTGGTGGCCAGCTACTGTACTAAGTTGAAGCTTTTATATGAGCCCACCAAATAGCCATTTAGGCACAACTTGCAAAAATGTTTTTAATTCTCCCGTGCTCATGATCCTCTTGAGGATTTTTAGCCAGACATGCCTTAACATAAATCAGGGCTTCTGTGCTACTGCAGCCTGAGTGAATCCTTGTTGAAGATGTCATAGCTCAGCGGGGGAATTTTACTATCTCCTTGAGGTTTCCATACTGGAAATTCAGGTGGTGAGGACAGAGGAGACAACACGAAGATAGAAACAGAATGAGCATAAACAAATCCAAAAATATTTTTTTATTGTATAGGACTCTCCATCTATTTTTAAATATTCCACCTTTCCAGCAAGTAAATTCAAGCCATTGGACCACTTCTCATCAAGAAGAAAGGAGAGTCCAGTTCTGAATCTTAGTTCCTGGTCAGCTTCTCCTGTATGTGTTTTACACAAATTATGTGTTGAAGATCAAAAGTAAAAAAACCCTTTTTCTATTTTAATTAGAGGCAGCAGCTAATTCTACATTCAGCTTTTGATACTGACTTGAACACCTTCAAGGTAAAAATGGTCTATTTGCTGACCAAAACAGGGGTCTTTATCCAAATGGGAGAATGGAATGGAAGAACCATTTCTTCAATTAATATAAAAGTATGTCCAAACTTTCACTCCGATATCAATAAAAGGAATTTACAAATGTTATAGCTGACATTCAAAGAATCTTAAGTGGAGATTGGTGTCATTTTACTCTTTGTTATTCTTGTGTTTTTCTCCTTAAGGCTGGGTTCATGCGTGAGGACATTTGTCTTTCCAATCAAAAGAATTCAAAAATATAAACAACAGGGTCTGAAGATATTTGTGTTTGGAATAACAGGGTTTGTGGCACAGTTTCTTTCTTACGTAATTCAGCAGCTGGCAGGAGTCAGCAATAAGATCAATTCCTAGTTCTCCTGAAAGCGCTTGCTTTTTCAGGCATGTTATCTTTGTGGAATCAGACCTGTATCCAATAAACACAGCATATGGTTATGTCATCAAGATCTGATAATGTTTGACAATAAACCACAAAAAGACTAGACTGCTTGACCGAGGATCTCATTAATCTGAATGGGAACCACATATTTAAATGCTTTTGAATATCTGGGCCTTGAACACCAATCTCATTGATACTATGTTATTGCAAATGCTCAGCCATAGAGAGATAGGCTGCCTTTCTGTGAATCAAATTCTCCAGAGGGTTATGTGGCCTGTTATATCAGTTTCACAATAAATTACAGTTCCTTTGACAAACTTCATGTTCCGTTCAATACCTGTAAATCAAAGAACATTTATGTGGAGCATGGGGCTTGTTAGGCATCATTTTCACAGTCCCTGAAACAGCAGTTTGGCTTCACTATAGTGCATCAGAGGAATATCTAACTACAGCACTTTTATGGCAGCAGTTTAGCACCATCAGCACATATCTTAAGCATCTCAGCAAGCCCCAGGAAATGCATAACCATCAACCCTTTAGGTGAGACAAAAACGGTAATAGAGACTCTCCTTTTTCTCCCCAGGGGACTGGACAACTGTTTCTGAAAATAGGAAAGTACTGACCTCTCAAAAAGAGCACAACATCAGTTTAAGCTCCATTCTGGGGCAATCTAAATTCACCATTTCCTCCTGCCTGGAAGAGAAGATAGTTGTGCCTGATTATCATTTGAACACAGATGTCTGAAAAGGGGAAGTGAAGCAAAAACTTGGTGAACAGATGAAGTCAGGAGTGCTCCTCTGACAGCTTCAGTGACACCATCCTCATTCTGACAGCTTTTCTGGAAGCTGGCAGGAAAGGCTGGACCAAGGTAACCAGTAGTGCCATCAGGGTTTGGTAGCTGGCCTGCTGGAATTATGCCCTTCTCATGACCCTGGAGAGACCCAGCTTGGCCATTCAGGAATGGCATACCTCACAATCCAGGTATAACAGGTCCAGCAAGGATCTCTGAAGCTTGTTGATGGAAACAGAGGCACAATTGTTAAGTGGAGGCCTGGGATTCAGACAAAGCTGTACTGCTGCAGATCAACAAGTTATACGCTACTTGAACAGTGGAAAAAGCAATGCGTGCACTTATGGTGTGCACAAATAGGGGTTCAAATAAGCCAAATGACATCAAGTTTGTAGCAGGCTAAGAGGTAACCCTTCACCAACCATGACCTAGTGCCTTTTGCACTATTGTTATCTACACTTACACCACCATAGACCTGAGCCCTTGGGAAAAAAAAACACAATACCTGCCCTCGGAAGGATTTGCCAGCAAGCAAATTTGGCAAGTACTCCTGACATTTCTGGGTGCACAATACTTTCTCTGGTACAGCATAGCAGCAGAAAACCTGGGAGCAGCAGGGATGCTTCTAGAATCTGTGCCCCTGACAATATGAAATACTCATGTATGAGACCATCTGAGCTTCGAAGGAACCTGTAAAACAAAAACAGGCCAACGAAACCACACAAGTGAAAGGTCTTTCACAGGTAAAGGAATGAAAACCACTGGACTGAAGACCAAAATTAATACTGCAGATTTTAATGGTTGCAATACTTTAATTGAACACAACAGGAAATTTTGGCACTGAACCAGTCTTTCACATACTATTTCACATGCTATCAGTATAGAAGGAACTACTCTGAGTCAAAGGCTAATTGCAAACAGAAATTGACAGAAGAAGGGACATGGTAGCAGTAAGCAGTAAATTTCTGGCCACAAGAAGGCAAGTTATGGTATTTTCCTGATTGTCTTCTTTCAACAGAAAGGAACTGAAATGCTTTCAACTGGAAAAAAAAGGTATTTGATCTAAAAGTGATAGGAAAGGAATGTCTTCCCATACTGCACTTCATTAACCTGAGGAACTGGCTGCTGAAATATCTCCCTTCAGCTGACCAGAAAGACAGATTAATTATTATAAAAGATCTGAAATATTTATACATCTAAAAAAAAAACCAACGAAAAAAGCATAGTTACATGAGAGAGGACAAATATTATTTATTGAAAAGATAAAAAGACTTCTGCCTTGTCATACAAACTGACATTCTAAGTAAGAGACAGAAATTTCTGCTCATATTTAGTCATTGTTTACTGTGAGGTTTCTTGCAACTTTAGCTGAAGTAACATCTGTAGTCACAGTCAGAGATGGAACTTTAGTCTAGAGAAAATATTAATACCAGCAATTCAATCTGATCTTCTGTTTCACTGTGCTTATCCTTCAAGATAAAATGTCTGAAAAGTAAAAATACTACTCAAAATTTCCTCAGGGCTAAACATTCCTTCCTAAGAGAACAAAATAACAAAGTTAGCTCAAGACAGCATTAGGGCAGTAGTGTTAGCTTTTGGAGTTGTTTTTCTAATTTATGGTCACCTAAAGTTTGGTAGAAGAGGGAAAGAGAATGGGACCATATTGTAGACTTAAAAGGTCAAAACACTTATGAAATCTCAAAATAAGTGTCTATATAAAAAGTTAAAGTAATTTAACTGAGTAAGGTTGATCTTGCTAAATCAGTACCAGGTCTTAATATGCTTGCAATGGACTTTAATTAGCTGAGCTTAGTTTACTAAATAAACAAGAAAAATTAGTATGAATGCAAACCCAACAGTAAATGGCTTTGTGTTATCTACTGATATTAACAACTACAAAGTTGTAATTTCTCAGATGAACTGAATCAGTCAACAATATACATTTTCTTTGCCTCTTGCAGACTGAAGTAACATGTCAGTTTATACTGCAGTCATGAGGAGGCATTTCAACTACAAAATAAAAGGCACATGGTTCAGCCAAAATGTGATTTCAGCATTTCAGAGCTCTTATTTTCAATTATCCATACCTGTATCTAACAGGGGAATAAAGTTTTTCTGTGATAGATTCAGAAGCATCTCAAGCTTAAGATATCTATGAATGTTTTCTTCCTTAGAATTACAGGATTGTGGAAAAATTGCACGCCTTAATCTTCTAGCTATTTTCTTGGTGAGGCAGCCCCAGGCACACTTTGTTCCTCTTGCTTCAAAAGCACACAGCAGGCTCATGTCTGGGTTACAGGACCCTTCTTGTGCTAATCCCAATGGATCAGCACATGACTGTATTACTCTAACCTGTTAGTGGTAAGCACTCTTACCTGTAGCCACATTTGGGCAACTAACAGGTGTAAACAACATGGGGAAAAAAAAGAAAAGAGGAAAAAAAAGACAAAGGGAAAAAAGGAAGGGTGATACACTGAAATAGATGGCAATTTCAGTCAGTAATTCTATGACATCAAGTTCAGATAGACAAATGACAGTTGAGACATCTGCTGTGCAAATTCTTATCCCTGGACAAATTGCAGACATTTCCTTCTTATTCTTGAAAGCAGAACAGATATGTGGGAGGATGCCTTTCATTTCAGCCCAATTGCAAGAGAGTTACAGAAAGATGTGGGAGCACCCTAGAAAATAGATTCTGCTAGCCTTGGATGTCATGTTGCAGAATAGCTAAATTGGTCAGAGAAATTGTATCCTATTTCTGTCTGTCTAGAAAGGGAGATGAAAAAAAAATAGTTCAAGACAATGTTTTTGTTTTTCCTGCCTTATTCTCCTTTGAATGCAATCAGGTGATACAGATCTGCAGGCCCAGTCGAGCTGAGAGGATCTCAGAAACAGTCTTGAGATCCTCTGGTGCCTTTTATGTAACCTCTGAAATGCTTCCCCTTCCTTGCTCTGCTCCAGCTCACTTGCAGATACAGCAGCAGTTGCACACTCAACTCACTTCCTGCTGCTGGCAGGACTGGAGTCCCTGGCCTTTTTTCTGCAGAGCCCCTGAGACGTGCGAAGGGAGACTGGAAAATATCTAACATTTAGAAGCAAAATTGAATAAGCAATGACTATATTCTACATTTGGGCTACCTTTCATGTGATAGTAAAGGTCCATTAGGGGAAACCAACAGGTCTGTACTGTTCTTGGGCCACCACTGAGCATGAAAAACCAAGGCCAGCACACCTTCCCAGTCCAGACTGTAGAGGTCCTCTGCCTGAAAGATAGCAAGCCATCTGCCATCACTCCACACAACATAATCTTAATTCCCTTCGTGTTAATCATAGCATATCTACTTTTTCCTTGGATCTTATGTGGATTTCATGTGTGACTTGTGACTGGATCACAAAATCATTCTAGTCTTCAGATTAGAACAAATTTGACAGTTTTTCTTACATTCATGAATGTTCTTTATGTGGCAGAATCATGGAATCACTGTAGCTGGAAGGGACCTGTGGAGGTCATCTAGGACTATCTCTCTGCTAAAGCAGGTTCATCTAGAACAGGTAGCACAGGATCATGTCCAGACAAGTCTTGAACATCTCCAGAGAAAGAGACTCCACAACCTCCCTGAGGAAACTGTTCCAGTGCTCTGTTATCCTCAAATAAAAGAAGTTCTTCCTCATATTTAGGAGGAACCTCGTGTGTTTCAATCTGTGCCTGCTGTCCTTTGTTCTCTCAGTCAGCACCACTCTGCAGAGCTGCTTTCCAGCAGCTTAGCCCCCAGCCTGTACTGGTATCTGGGGTTATTCCTCCCCATGTAAAGAACTGAAGAACCCTGCACTTGTCTTTGTTAAATTTGAGACGGTTCTGTTCTGCCCAGCTCTCCAGCCTGTCCTCATCTTGCCAAATAGCAGCACAGCCATCTGGGGTACCTGTCACTTCTCCCAGCTTTTTGTTGTCAGGGAACGTCCTGAGGGTGCACTCTGTCCCTGCCTCCAGGTCACTGATGAAGAAGTCAAACAATACTGGACCCAGTACTAACCCCTGGGGAACCCCGTTAGCTACAGGCCTCCAGGTAGACCCTATGCCACTGATCACAACCCTCTAAGCTTCGATGTTCAGCCAGTTTTCAATCCACCTCACTGTCTTCTCAGCTAACCCACAATTCCTGAGCTTACCTAAGACGATGTAGGGGAAACAGTGTCAAAAGCCTTCCTGAAGTCAAGACATCCATTCTGTTCATTTCTCCCCAGTCCATGCAAACATACATAGTTTTGATAAAGCCTTCATTCATAGGTTTTTTTCCTTGTTTTGAAATCAAATTAGAAAAAGCTTCTTAGAAACATATGGAATTGTTTGATAGCTAGTCTTGTGTTATACATTTCTGTTACTGGCCAGTATAGTCTGCTCCAAAGGATTACTCATGCCTTCATTGTACAGATATTCAGGTCAGCAGCTACTTCCTGCTTTTACCATTCACTGTTGTGAAATAGTTCTTTTTCATGGAGAAAATAAAATTTAGATGGTGCCACAGTACCTACCTTGGTGAAGCTAACATATTAAAACATTACTATTATAGTGTTATAATCATGACTGGTGATGTATAGTTCCTACAATTATAATGACTTACTAGTCACTACTAACTGCTGCTTACCAAGTTGGTTCATTTTGGGTTTGCATGGAAGGGAGATCTGAACTCACACCTATTCCTATATTACAAGTCTTCACTCAAGATAATAGCACCACTTGCAAGATGAAAAATAGCACCACTTGCTTGGCCAGCAAGTGAGAAACTGTAGTTATCAGGGTTAGAAGGATGTGTTCCTCTTGTGAGAGGACTACACAGCCTTCTCATGCAAAAGTAACCAAAATCCTATGAGTGTAGAAGGAGTTAGAGGACTTCAGGAGATGATTATCAACCCTTGTGCATGGGGATGTTGTCAGTTCCTGGTCCAAGACTACAGTTGAGTAAGGACTCACACAAACACAAATTACATCCCAGAGTTAAAAAACCTGCATATGGTACCTATGTCTGCTGAGCAATGTTATGCAAAGCACTCTATATGTGCAGCAGCTACATAATCTGGAATGTAAAAGCAGGCACTTCAAACCCCATTGCTTTATACGTTCCTCATATATGGAAGAGAAAAAACACCTAACCATTTTAAACAGCTTAATATTTTTAGATAATCAAGCTTTTTCTTTCAAGGTTCAGTTGGAACTCTATTCCTGTGTATGACTGTAACAGCTTTTTAATGACATTTCTGTTAAAACTCAAAGACCGCTCCTATCCCAGTGTAATTTCAGCTTCTGAGTTACAGACATTTTCTCTACACAGTAAAGCAATGGATCAAAGAATTTAAATGCAGACCGCTGGAATATTTCACAGTCCTGCTGGAGACAGAAACAGTAGTCAGACTGTAAACAGCCCTCTTTCTTTGCAGTCCTGTCAAATGCCATGCAAGTACTTACATCTCTCTTTAGCCCTGAAGCCCATAAAACACACGACAAATGTAAATGTAAGCTGTGCATAAGCACTTTCAAGACTGAAAGATGGATATTTAATGTCAGCAAGTGTATATATTTTAGGAGAGTTCTTGAGCATCATGGTGCAGCAAATAAAATATTGCAAACTTTCTGATTCTCACTGAGAAAGGGTCTTTTGGTTTGCAGTGGGGTTTTCTGTTTTGGTTTTTTTTTTTTTTTTATTCTTTAACTAGAGGAGCTTCTTCTAGGCAATTAGCCAAACTGGAATCTTCACAAGTTAATTTTTAAATATGCACAAGACCACAGATAGCATCATGGAAGATTATTGTCCTGGAAATGAAAACTATTGCTGACTGATTGCACTTCACTGTAACACAGCTTATAGAATGAATATGACAGAAAACATTGCCTGATAAACTATAGGCTTTGTTTGAGAAGTCAGTGGATTTTATAATACCAACCAACAGTCTCATTGTTGCTCACAAGAAGGCCTCCCCCAAAGTGCCTTACTCATGGATAGAAACAAATCTCTTTGTAACAGATTATAGCTTCATTTAACCCTGTTAACCTGTAGCTAAGTAGTTATGTCTTCCTGCAAGCAGACTTCATTCTCTGACTTGCTACCTGCATGAAAAAATAACAATATTACTCTTTCCCTCCTTTGTGCTTTCAACCTGTTATTACTTTCAACATCATCTATCCCTGCAGAAAGTCACTTCTCCACTCCAGTCTCAGTCTGTACCAGGTTCTGCCTGAATCACACGTTTACTTACAAAGAGCTCCAAAGGTTTGCAGCATAATAGGTGCTGTCCCCAGTTTAAACTTTGCACAACAGACCAGCCAGAGATTATTTGGATTTCCCCCACTCCCTAGTGCTTAATCAGTTGCATTATCAGTCACACACGTCACTATGACTCAGAAGTGTCTCCCACTCTGAACACAAACTCCTTTAAAACAAACCAAGGAAAACAAACATGGCCTAAACAAGTCTGAACAAGTATCTCTCTGCATGTATTAGGCAAAACCATGAAGAAAAGGTATGTCACACTTTCATGTGAAAGCTGAGCAAAACATGTGCTAGGAAAGTTTCCAATATGGATTCATGGCATACGCTAGGGATCCTTTTCATATCAACAAAACAGGTTGATTTTGTAGGTAACGTATTCAGCTGACATTTTTCCCACTCAGGATGTAAAAAGGGTTTTATTAGTTTGCTACAGTGGCCATGAACCTCAGAAGATTTTCTCATTTTTATTTTGAATTCTTCTAAAGTGTTTGAATGCTTCTTACTAGCAACAGGGCTGGCTCCCTTTTTTTAAAGGCTGTAATCTTGTCTTTATCATTCCCTAAACAGACCTTCTCATGGAATTCTGCAGTGCTATAGTGAGAATGACATAAGAACTTCACAGGTCAGTATAATCAGTTTACATGGATCAGTTTAAATTGGATTTCCCCACTGCCATTGTTGGTCCAGTAATATTCTCAGGAGAAGATTCTTTATACTAGACTCAGTTCAGGCTGGACAATATGCTGAGCACTGTGGCTGTAATCAAACATCTGAAAAATAGGCATCTAGATTAAATGAAGAGTCAAAGTTCCCTCTGAACTACCATCTCATCCAAGAGGGCAGAATGTCAGTGCAGGGATGGTATTTGTCTAAATTCTCTGAGAACAGAGTGATTTACCAGCTGTAGATAACTAGAGCCATAAGTTTTAGTGGTTTGTCACTTGGGCACCTGATGTCCTTCCTGATTTTATTTTGAAATTGAAATATAAAACTTTGTACCAAATGACATCCATCTTCTCAGCCAGCATCAAGCAGTGTCAAAAAAACTTGGGATCTCCATATTTGTTTTTAATGTTGATCAGTGGTAAGTTTGTAAAAAAGAATACATTTCGAAGAATGAAAGAATGCATCTCATTCTAAAGTGAAGCAATTGGCACAAAGGTATAATCCAATATCTGCAGGACAACAACATCCAGGGATTTGAAGAGAAATGCACACCATCAGCTAAACAGATTTCATTTCATTAGTTTGTACTGAATGACAAAACCAAAGCAATTTCAGGTCTCACATATGGCTGCTCCATACTTAAATTGCTACTACCTTGTGCCATAAATTTTAACGACAATTGTGGACATGTCATCATTTTAAAAGACAAGTCTGAACATAAAATAGTCTCAAAAGATTATCAGGCTTTGGACAATAAAAGGAGCATCCAGATGGTGTGATCACACCAGTCTTTACAAATATCCAGTGTAAACAGATTCAGTGTCATGGTCAAGCATAAAAATACAATATCACTGCCTATGAACCAGACTTCCTTGCTAAGTGACATGATAAGAGGGCCAGCTTCCATTAGTGCTTTTGCTTGAATCACTTAAAGCAGGCAAAGGACTATGCTGGGGATCTTCTGCCCATAAGTGGAACACAGTACAAAAGTACCCCGGGCAGGTGTCTAGCCATGCCAGTTTTATAATGATCCATTGTTCATCAGGCTCTGCTATTGAGTTGTGAGTTAGTGTGTCTGCACTATGTTTATCCGTCTTGAAGAAACTACATGATGGAGAAGCACAGTCTAGATACTGGGGTGTACTCTGGAAATATGACTCTGACAAGTGATCACTTCATATCGAGAAGTACAGAACAAGTTAAGTAACCGCAGTTTCACCCTCAGATACTCTTTATAGGAGACAGAATATAGAATCACATAATGGTTTGGATTGGAAGGGACCTTAAAGATCATCTAATTCCAACTCCACCTGCCATGGGCAGGAACACTTCCACTATATCAGTTTGCTCAGTTTTTATTCTAACATGTGACAAGATGGCTTGACCAAAGCACAGACCTACCTCTATCAAACTCTGTCATGAAGAGCAGAATCCCTAGCATCAGGTCTATGCAAAAACAGGTGGAAAAGAGTGTTTTGTTTGGAGAGTATAAGGGGAAATGATTAATCAACACAGCTATTCAATACAAAAAGAGATTCAGGAAAGAAGATGCTGAATGGAATAATGAAGGGGAACACTTTTTGCCTCCAGAACTCTACAAACAGAGGAAGCATCCTGGGCTCTGCTTCCTGCCCCTAGATTCAATATGACCAGGGCTGCAGACATGGCAGTTCACTTCTTTAATGCCTTTAAAAGTTCAAGTTAGTCTCATTTTCTCAAGATTTCCTGCTCGTAATCCTACTTAGCCACACCTCTGATCCAGTAAAGTATCATTGCTATTGTGAAAATATTTAAGAAAAATTATATTCTTTCTCTTCAGGTTCAGATGTTAAAATTGCATCTAAACAAAACGTAAATTTATCCTGCAGTCTTGGCCAAGATATTTTTTCTGTTTAGTAAAATGCAATGAAATCGGGTTTGCTCTGTTAAGGTGTAGATGAGCTGCCTTTTCTCTGAAAAATCCCAGTTCATTTTAGGAGATAGCATTTGTTCCCCTCCCTGTGGACAATGATGGACACTGCACCTATTGTTTTTGCAGGACAGAAATGTGTCTTTTCCCGAAAAGAAACCTACCTCCTACATCTTCTCCTCTCTGTGTGCCAAGAGCTGACTAGAGCCAAAGAACAAGGCTCAAGAATGCAACCTAGTCCTTTGATGACACGTCAGCTCTGAAATGTAAAAAAAGGCCCCAATGCAAGTGTCTTAGTCTGTGTAGCATATGTATTGCCAAGGAAACAGTCAAGTCACATGGAAAGAACTGTGAACAAGAACAGAGTCTGGCCCATTTTCAGTGTCAGTCTGTGCACAAATGCTTTTCTCCAAGAATAGCAACAGCCAGACATCAAATCTCTTGAGCAAATATTCCAAATCTCTGCCATAATCTGAAGGTCTTAATGCTGTGGTTGCAACATAAAAGCACAACAGCAAAGTTCTAGACCCACCCCCTTTATTGATACAGTCTCTTCTGACAACTACAGATCTCTCAGAGGCAAGATAAAGAGACAGCACTTAAATTAAAAAATTTACAAGCTTGACTGTCCCCTTGGAAACACTAGGACACAATACTATCACAGGCAGAAGATTCACTCTCTAAATGTAGGATGAAGACATAGGTGCTCTCTGGTGTGGCAGAGATGAAGTGCAAGAGCTCAACCCCATGAAAATCCTTATCACCACTAAGAGAGGTAGTCTTATCTCATGCTGCAGCCCATTGCAATGCAGTAGGTTCTCCTTGTGCTAGTGAAGTTTTACAATAGCTCGTCTGACAGTTTAAAAGTATTTTTAAGGATGTATTTCAGCTGATCTGTTCTTAGACCTGGTTTACTATTCTCTTGCACCAATGTTATGCCAGTAGAAGCATAAGAGTGGGAACCCATAAGAGTGGGGAGAAGGTGGGACCTTCCTCTTGAGCACCATTGTAGGTATACAAAATTTTAAAGTGAACAGCAAACCACAGGGATTTTTTCTTTTTAAATGGAAAGTAATACCTGGGAAAGAAAACATCTTATTAATATATATAACCTTGAAAACCAGACCATGTCTCTGAGGTTCCTAAATATAAGCTAAATTCTTCAGAAAAACACTTCACTGTCCTTCAGAAAACCACTTCCCTTTTCTTTCCCTTTCTCTGCCTTCTCGTAAGCTTAACAACACAACAAAGCAAGATCAAAGTTGAGTCCTTGACAGTTTGACAATATTACAACAGAACACAAAGCTGAAAATTATACATTAGAGCTCTGTAGTCTCTATGACTGATCCCTGATTGTGGTTTAAGAATCTGTATACCAAATTGCAGAGTCCTTTAAAGATAAACAATGAACAGCTGCAAAGAAGTAAACATGTGTTATAGTTTCAGACTGACTCTGGAATTCCTTCCAAATAGCTTGGAGCCAACACCCCAGCCTCGGTGAAGATGTTTAACAAAGAGAGACAAAAGACATGCAGATGCGGACACTTAAGTACTGTGGCTAGGCTTTTTGTTGGGATCTTCCCCCTAGCAGGGGGGAGGGGGGGTTGGTTTCTCTCTGACTTTCTGCGCAGGTCAGGGAGCTCAGTCTGTCGTGGGAGCGAAGAGGACAGGGACACAGAGACACTATCTCAGCATCACTGGATATTGGATTTTGTGTTCCTTTTCTTCCTNATATATTTTATTTTTTTTTTCCTTTTCTTCCCTAATTAAAATTCTGTTTTCCTAAATTTAAAGGAGAGAGATTGTTTCTTGGCCAGCATAATATCTTTGTTCTTGAACTAAGACAACATGCAACAAGGGAGAGCTGTTATGAGAAAAAGCTTAGTGGAGGAGTTAGCATAATTAAGAAGACTTACATCTATGCCTCCTGAAAATATGTTTACATAAGTAGACAATCATTCTGTATTGCTCTCTGTAAGAGACTGTCAGGATAGGGCAACTGGGATGTGCCTTCCAAAGAGAAAGAATTTTACTGCAAATCTTTCTTTCTTCTTTGGCTATAGTTGCAGAGTCTGAATCTTACTTGTAACATCCGTGCATGACTTTGCAAGTCGATTCTCCCAAATTCTTAAGCGAAAATTGGAATACATGATTGCAAGCTTCCTTATCCAAATGTGTGTGAGCAGTTGTCTCTGGCAGTGGGCCTCTGTATGCTCTCATTGAAGAGCTCAAAGCTGTGCTTTTTGGATATGGATGGATTAATGGACTAAGTCTCCAAAGATGAGTACAGAAAAAAGGGTCCCTGCACCTAATGAAATCCTTCTTTGAAATATGCACCACAGGCTGAAGGGGAAACAATTTTCTGTTTGGGCCGCATCCAGCCTTTAGGTGTAGGAAAAAGTGACCATTATGCCTCTCATTCATCTAATCCCCCTAAACCTAGGGGGAGTTACCTGTCTAGTTTAACCTTTTCAGAAAACTTTATCTGTCAATGAATCCTAGAGCAGACTTCTGCAAGTTCCCTGACTTATCAGAATCAAACAGCTCACAGTCCACTTACCAATATAATGTTACCCTCAGTTTCTTAGTAAAGTAGTACTTTATACAGTCAGAAAACACTACAAATGGAAAAAGCATTAGCTTCTGGAATATGGAGAATATAGAGATTATCTGTAAATGCATCTGTGGACCATTCTTGCCTTTTTATTGCTAGCAGATATTCTGTTTAAAACCAAGAGGTCCATGTTTCATCACATGGATATAAGCATATTGGAGTTTGTAGTTTTTGCATGGATTATTTTCTGGACTTCACAATGTAGCTAGTGTTTATTGTTTAATGCACAGGCTCTGGACACTTCAGGGCTAGTGGAAAATATCAGATTTTCATCCAACTTAAAATATTTCCAACCCTATCAGCAGACAGCTTGAGATCATCAGACTCACTAAGATCCTTGAATTCAGGCTTGACCATCTAAATTGCTGATGACAGAAGTCTGCAGATCAAGGACAGCCATAATCATCATAAAATACATATATCTCCATAATGTACTAAGTCTACAGGGTTTTCCTGAACCAGTTTGGAGACTGCCTCATTTCAGGGGAAGCTGAGTTCCACCAAGAGATTTTTTTTCCATTATGAAACACACATATCCAAAGATTGCCCTTCCTATTTGCAGATATTTCTGGATTCATGTAATTGAGTTATCCTGATCTGCCGTTGTGTACACATGTGAGAAAATAATTATTTTTCCAGTACCTTCAATTTTCAAAATTTGTTTAGGTATTCTTTTATTCTGCTATGTGAAGTGGACATGCTCTGAAATGTCACCAGACTTATGTTGAAATCAGCAAGCACTTTTATATGGACTTCCTCCCCAGTGCTCATTTCTCGTTCTTGAAAAAACTGTTCAAAGACTGTAATATAAAGCATCTAAGAACAGTCAAACTGTATCACACCAAAGGCCCATATGGTCTTGAATCTCAGCAACACCAAAATCACGTACTTAAGAATCCATTAAGGTCAGGACAGACCTGCAGTGATACTACTCCAGAATAGTATCACAGTTGTGTCAGTTTTGTGGCTCTGGAAATGTAATAAGCCACAAGCATTTTTCTGTTAATTGACTGTCCTACACGGGGAACAGGACAAATTGTCTTCCGTTAATTTGTTCTGTCTTCTGAATCCCTGCAAAAATCAATGGTACAAAACTTTTGGAGCAAGGAGGCCCATTGCTCACCTACATAGTATGTGAAGAGCCAGGTTCCTCTCCTTTCTTATGAACATGCTACCTTTTGGTCTCATTTGGGGTCCCCTAATTCTTTTACTATGAGAAACACTAATTTCTTTATTTATTTTCTCCATTCCTCTCAGGATAGAGAGTATCATATTCCTGTCAGTTGACTACGCTTAAAAAATCCTGCTTTGTTCTACACCATCAAAATCCCAGTGTTATGTACTTGCAAAGCACCTCAGGACCCTAATACCAGTTGGAGACTCTAAAACCTACTGTAGCACAAATATAATAGATAGAAAAACTGACAAAAGCAAAAGCAAAACTAACAAAATCAAATCTAACATAGTCCAGCAATATTTTTACAATTAACTGGAGGAAACAAAAGCTATCAGAGTATCCACTTCTACAACCTTCACTCCTATACAAGGCAAAAATCATGCTGCTTCCCTTTGCATTTCAGAAGGCTTACTTTTGGAGAAATGTGTGGGTGTGGCTGTAGATCAGAGAAGACACTATCTGCTATTTTAGCAAAACCTCTGGTCATTGCGTCAAGAAATCACCTGCATACAGCTAAGCATCAGTAGAACAGATGATGCTGTTCTGGGCTGAACACATCAGCCTTAACTGTCCCACTTTTCCCTCTGGTAAAGTATGTTTGTAGGATTTGAAGCACCTTGGAAACAGCAAAAAGTGAATCTCATTAATCATAAAATCCTCTTATGACTGGACTGACAGCTACCATGAGAAATGTCAGCCTAAAGTGACGCAGACACAGAGAAGAAGCTTGTAATGGAAAAACTGCCTCATCTGTAACTAGAACATCATGAATTAGAGGCAATAATTGGCCCTACAAGAAGAGAATAATATCATCATTATTCTTAGTACATGTCACTTTAAATCTTGGTATTAGATGATGCCTTTAAGATGTTCACAGCTAAAAATTTCTGGCTTTGGTCCATGTGAACACATTATCCCCTGTCTGTTTGAAGTGGAAATGCAAATAGTCTCCTCTGTCTGGAGGATAGGACCACTATCTGGAGTGCAATTTCACTGTGAGAAACTGGCATTCTCTGACTATGGCTAGGCTTACGATGAAGTCAACAAGGATTTCTGTGCACTACAAAATTTTGATCTTTAAAAGGATGATGACCTTCATTTTCCAGTTAGATTTTTATCTACTGGGAATAGGTCTTATTGCCTGCAAGAACAGAAAATCTATTACCCAATTATACAGAGTTTTCTTTGTGTAAAACCAACACTTCAAATAGCTCAAATTTTTAAGGTCAAAAAAAGAAAAGTGAAGAAGGGTTTCAGTTAAAGTTTGTTAGCATTCTCCAGGATTTCTGCTATGTGAAGGCTTCTAAATGTAGTGCACCTGATATGCTTTAAATTCTCCGAGGTGAAAAAGCTCATATTACGCATAAGTTCTTAGAAGGAGGCAGTTAGCCACTGGAACAGGGATGACATGACATGACAGCATATTATGTTTCTAATAGTAATTTTTTCATTAGAACATGCAAGTGTGATGCAGAAACTGCTGAGTGAACTCACAAAGCCTGTTTATGCTGGCATTCATATTACATGAGCATACATTTCCTCTTGCCTAGAACTTTACACTCTGATTTGGTGCAACAAAGACTTCAGCAAAGACAAGAAACAATAGAAAACACCTACCTTTGACATATGTACAGAGCAAATGGCAAGATCTCTAGAGTCAACATCACTCACTTCTGCAGAAAATACAATAAGCTCCTGGTAATAACCAAGATTTGGCTATGAAACTCACTCAGATGTTGACCTCTTGCCCGATACTGGACTTTGAGCTGACATCATCCTCGATTTGAAAAAACTTCTAAACTCTCTGGGCATGCCTCTCAAATTAGCATATTTTTCTTTGGTGCAGCCCCTCATTAAACTGGTCTGTACAAACTATTCAAATACAATTCTTCTTCGTGAGAAGAATCCAGACCAGCACAGATACAGCCAGAACACCTCTAAATGTGCCCACCAAAAGCATAATGGCAGTTAACAGTGTAATCTGACCAGGACAACTGAAAGTTAATTTAGAATAAACTGTAGGTGTTCAGGACTATGGTATCACTTAACAAATGTTTGTTGTGATGCTTGGATAAAACACTTATTTGTCCATGGGTGCAAACTTTTTATCTCTGCCCCTCTCACCACCTCTTGTTTGGCCAGGCCCAAATCACTTCATTTGCGGGTTGCTGAGTTTTTTATTTAACCATTTCTTTCCCTGCTGGTTTCTGAGTACTTTGAAAGATATTATCTCTTACTAAGAGGATTAGATCTATCATCTTCCTTAGGCATCTAATATCAGCGAACTGAATCATGGTGATTTTCCTGGAAGTGCCAGGTACAGAGTAGATAGGTCATTCCTTGAACAACTGCAGGAAACTTGCAGTGTGAGTTTTCAAACCAACATGATGGAGAACACATTAACACCCTCTAGTCTCATCAGACTACCGATAATAAACTAAGATAATACAGAAAGCTATCTTCTGCCCTCATTTGATAGTGTCATTCCTTTTTTTCTGGGTAATAATACCCATTTTTTACCAAATGGGCTATTACTTGAAAGTCTACACTCAGAAGTATAACGGAGAGTTCGCTATGTCTGAACTAGGCCAAACAGTACCTATTTGCAAACTGAGTGATCTTCTTTCAGTAGTGAAGCGGCTGAAATCTAAGCAAGTCTGTACATAAAGAACTGAGAATTAAAGAGATTTAAACGCAGCCAGTATCACAGTCACCAAATAATTACTTCCTTTAACATGCAATTGCATTCCATGAAAAATGGTGAATCAAAACTGGTTTTGTCTAACCTCCTTGCTTTTTTATTTTAATGGTTTTCCCCATAGAAAACAAAGAGGAATCCCAATCTGATGAAATATAATTAATCACAAGGAAAGTGTGTTTTTTCCAAATCCACAGAGTTGCCACCTAAGATAAAAAGCAAAGACTTCTGACTAGCATTAAAATGAATTTCATTAAAATCAAAGCAACAGAGAGCTGCACAGTACTCTGTTGGAAACCTCATTTGCAAGAAGGGTTCTGGGCTAGTCAAGAACCAATGCAGTTAAAAGATTTTTGCTGGAAGAAAGAGAAAATGTCATCAGCCAACCAGGCTTCTTAAAGCAATTTATGAGAAGACAGTGGCAAGACAGGCAGCATCATGGTCTGCTGTCTGCTAGTCTGCTTCACCTTCTGACCTCTCAGCCACTTCATAAAACTGCAATTTAAATACACAGTACCTCTTCCTGTATGTATGACTGGTGTGTAGTTCTAGAAGAGGGACAAAAAGATATTAAGAAAGCAAATTTTTTTACCATGCCTCCTTATCTCTGAACAGTGTCTATAGTGGGTCAGACACTATCTAAACTAGGTTTGCAACCATATAATATTTCTTTGGGAGAATTTGTGGTATGATAACAAGGTGGGAGTAGGAGCACTCAATTTCCTTAGGCTCCTTTGTAAACTGAAGCTGTCAAAACTCAACCCTGAGATAGAATTACTATCTATATAGTTAAAAGAAGAAAAATTTCTCCCATTTCTGAAAGTCTTGACATTTGAGATTGCATAGATGTGACCTGGCAAAATAAATCTATTTCCCAGAGGAAAGGGCATTCTCCAAATTCCTTACTGAATACACTTTTCTTACTGAAAGTGTTTTTTATAGCCAAGGTATAAACATCATTTGAAACAGAGGAGACAGAGGTGGGAGGTTCAGCTCCTGAAAGTACAGACTATGAAGTAAGGAGTCTGGAGAAAAATTATTTTTCAGGGTCTAGAGTGTGACATGAGAGAACTGAAATACAGATTCACCGCATGACTTAAATGTAGCCCTGGCCAGATGGATAGTCTCGCTTCAGCATCAGAGGATTTTCCCTCTGTAATCTTTCACCTGTTTTTCTCACCTGAATATATCCCTCTTTGGATAGCAGGCTACATGACTCAAAGAGATGCCTGTTATAATGTCTGTCTTCCCATTATACTGCTTTGTTGGTGATACCATAAAAGGCTGAGGGTATTCTCCTGTAGTGCTCTTGTTAGCAAAAGTTATGGTAAACCCAATCATGGACAGCACATAGGTTTGTGCAAAACAGGGCTCCTTCGCTAGCATTCTTGAAAAAGATACACATTACTCACTCAACATAGTACACCCTTCTCTTCACCTTCCTCTGTGGGCTCCCATCTCTTTGTAAATCTAAATATAAGCTGTCTGGGTTCCCTTTAGAACATTTCTCAGAGCCTACTTGTGGCCTAATGTTCACCTCACAGAGTACCTTGGGAGTCATAGCAGTCTCTCAGGACCACTGAAAACTTCACTGTAACAGGATTTCTAAGGATTATTATGACTGAGACTAGTCAGATGAGAAGATTTGTCCCACCTTCAGTCATCAATATCTGCATAATTACCACATTGTTCTTTTCAGCACTCCCTTGGGCCTCCCAAGCTAAGCTTCAGGGATAACACAGCAGGTTTTGCCACACTAATCAGTGTTGTCTCCTTGTTGTGTGTGCTCTTCTGAACTGTTTGTCTGTCCTTTGTGCTTAACACTCAAACTGGATGTCTTCTGGAGCAGGATGCTTTATTTTGTACTGCCCGTAGAAAACCACATAGCAACAACATAGACAACATCAGGCACTTGATCATAGCATATCAGGCAATTTTATAGTGGCAGGTCTTAATTTCAAATATGGTTCATTGCAGGTCTGATTCTCTTCAATGCTGAGAACCTTCATATCAAATGGGATCTGGAAATGTGGATAAAGAATCTCACAAAAGCACACACCCTCATGTCTGTATTGATGACATGCTAAAGGCAGACACCTAATAAGTCAAAATGTTCAATGGATCTATTTCTTGTTTCAGTCTTTCATAATCCAGCACTGACACTCCTGTGATATTCTGAGTATATATTTCTAATCCAGCTCTCTCGGCTCCTTATCCTCTACCCTGAGGATAGCAATCTCAACCACTATGCCCAGATGCTGCCAGAGCATGCCTGCTTACAGCTGAAGAGAAATCAGCAGTCATAGTTAGCCAGTGGCAGAGCACATTCTGCTTTTTCCTCCCATGCCCTACAGCAGAGCATGTGCCTAGATGTTTTCAGGGAGAGACATGGTAGCAAGCAGAGAAGTGTCCTGTCGTCCATTCCTGTGCATCAAAAATAAGGTAGAGAGAACATTCTGCACACTATGGTTTTCCATTGTTTTTGAATTTTGTTTGTGACAAGTATGGACCAAGCTCTGGGCAGGGACTCATGGTAATACAGAAGGACCATTTTGCTGTAGGTGCAGTGGTTTGTTGCCTAAAATCAAGGGAAAAACTTCCAAGACAACATTAGTACAGGTAAAGTAGAGAGCAGTTCTTTAATGAAAGCTTTCAGGTGCATGAAGTACACAGGCGCACACCCAGTGTAAGGTTTTTACAAATTTATAACACTATTAAATTATCACATCTAATGGGTGAATCCAACCCAAAAAGCTTTTGCCCCTGGTACCACCCTGGTACCTTCCTCAGAACTGCCCCATTGGAGCACCTCCAAGGTTTTGGGGTCTTCTATTTTGTTTTGACTACAATATGTCTTCTTGTTCCAGTCCAGGGACATGTGTCCCAAACACAATGTCCTTGCTGCAATCTTGTCTGTTGAAAAGGCCGTTAAACAGAAATTCAGGAATGTGGCACGAACTGTGAGAAACTTAGAAGCTGTTATTTGCTCTTTGTTATTTGAGTGTGAGAAACTGTACAGCTATATAAAATCTACAAATACATAAAAATCCTAAGGCATCAGTTCACCGAACCAAAGTAATGGCCACCAATGGAGAAACCAACCTTTAATTTGCCTACAATCTCAGTAATAGCTAAAGCATGACCAGGAAGTCAGGGAGTACTGTAAGCAAGTATTACCCATCTTTGAGACCTGTGGAAAGTTCATGTGACCAGGAACAAGGAGGTGAAATCTGTGAGCTCTAAGTGGTTTTTAACATGGATGAGGGGTCTGTGAAGAGAAGACCCTGATGGTGGCCCAGCCTTCCTGTTGTTTGGAAGTCATGGGGGGCAGACTTCACCCAGTCTTTCAACCCAGACCCCCCTGCATTTTTAACTTCTCTTTCTACTTTTAGAGATGAAAGGACAATGAAGGATCAGATGCATGTGACACATTGCGATAATTTAAAGTCACTTGAGAAGAACTGAAACACACAAATTTTTCTAATTTGGACAAAACACTTAACAACCTAATGTATTTTTGACAATCTGTGGAAAGGAATCAACTTCCTCAAAGTTCTCAAAGAAGTTGGAGCCACTTAATAGGTGTTCAGAATTGTTTTGGTTTGTGGGTTCACTTTCAGTTGTTTGCTTTTTTTTTTTCTGGTACTGATTTTATGGGCTGCATGCATTCAGAGTATGGTGTGCCCTGCCTGTTCTGCTGAATCAAACACAATCTTATACCTGTGGTAGGGATTGCGCTAGAAAAAGAAAGCTCTCTGGTGAACTTTTCTCATGTTATGAGGCTAAAACATGCAGACTTTGTTGTCTTCCTAAAAGCTCCTTCAAACTATTGTGGTTATTTTTCAATTTCTGACTTTTCTCCAGAACCATGATGGAGTTTTGATTATTAAGACTTCAGAAGTCCTCACAAATGTATTCTTTGATATCAAAAAGTACAAAAACTGTAATAATTGCCAGGAATGAAAGGTAGTGCTTGAATTAGCAAAGAAAGTAAAAATAGCTCTTTTAACATATGAGCAAATCTGCAGTCCAGGGGAGACCTGCTGCTTTGTCTTTGTTAATTCTAATACAGGACATTATAGCTGAGGGTGTAAATAATATAATTCTACAGGTAAAATCAGAGTTCCTGCTGCAGAAAAAGAACATTCAAGATTTTATTAGCAAGAATGCAAAGGATGAGCAAAGCAAACAAATGTTTCATTACAGAAAAACTGATGACTGTGCAAATTCTTCAATTAAAAGATCAAAGATAGAAATTTATGAATAATTTTTGGAATTTATTTACAAACAACTAAGCAGTTGCATGAAAGAAACTAAACTACTCCTTGCAACAGAGATAAATGATAAATATTCAGCATTTTTCCATGACTACCTTACTAATCAAGCAACAGTTATTTTCTGGACCCACTGGTATTGTTTATTTTGCATAGTTAAAGAGACTTGCCTTAATGCTGTCAAGACAGTGCTGAAGTAATAGAAAGTTTGCTAGTAATATCCTGATGTTATAAATATAGAACATGTTTTCATTGCAAGAGTAGAGTGATTTCTTTGAGGTGTACAGTAGCAAGCACTACGATATATTCAGCATTAGAAAAATGCATGAGAAAGAGATTTTGAGGGGGATTTTTTGCAAAATATCCTTTTACAAGGCTGAGTCTGATTTCACATTACCTTTGCCTCGTGTTTTAGCTTACAGACCTACAGGGCTTACAGAGTACTTAGGCAAATATCAAAGGCCCATTTTTTGACCGTCAGCATGTTGCTATGTAGTTGTTAGGGATGTAACACTGCTTAGGTAACAGGTGTTACAAAAAAGCTGTTCAGTTATTGGCAAAAAATTCAAAAAACACAGCTAAACAGATTCAAGAATATTTGCTCCCTGAGTCACTACACCCATCATCAAGCAATGTCTCAGAGAGGTCCATGGGCCAAGAAAGACCCAACAGCCCTGAAGATGCTCTCCTCATTTATGCCATTCCACCTCCACCCAGAAGGGAGACAGGCATGACTCTGCCCTGGGAGATGCCTGGCTATGAAGGACCTACAGGCACACCTGGGACCAAGCTCTCATGACCAGAGCCACCATGTTCAGCACCCTGCTCCTCTCAAATGGTGAGATGCTCTGCTCCTGTCTGCAGGGAAGATGAGGTACAGATAACTGCTTTTAGCCAACTTTGTAATATTCTTTGCTTTAGTAACTTTGCAAATACAAAATTAGAAACTCCTTTTCTAATTATGGAGTACTAATGACCATGTGTACTTATTCTGTCCTGACTCAACCATGACAATAGGTTCCAAACACCTTACACAGGAGTAACAGTATTGTATGAAACAGCAGACAAAAACAATCATAGTTTTGTTTCTTAGGTAATATAAACAAAATTGTGTCACTGCATGGAACGACATGGTAGGAGACTGATCAATATCATGATTTATAACCCACTTTTCATAAAATTTATCATTTCTTGATTTCTTTTTTCCTGTATTTTGAATTCACATGGCCTCAAATTTGTATCTGAGAGGTGGACAAAGCAGTCAGGTGGGATGAGTATTTAAAACTTCATCTTATAGCTGAAGGTGTGAAGGTAAAGACTATTCAAAAGATTTATCCAGGGTCGCAGCGAAACTCTAGGAAACTGCTGGTAAATGTCCTGAAACTCTGGGCTGGTCTCTAGGTGGCTTTCCATAATCACTTTTTAACACTTGCCTCATGTTCTGTTTTCTTGTAATGAATTGTTTCATGAAACTGTGTCACTAAAGCACTCTAGTTGGGGCAGGATCTGGCACTGCTCTAACATTTTGTCTTAACTTGCAGATTATTCCTCTGAAGTTAACTCTCAAAGCCAAAACAAATGAGAGCCACTAGATCTACACTGACCTTTTGGGACCTTTGTGTTTAACAAAGAAACTAGCATGCAGACACGTTGTTGTGGCTTTCATATTTATTATTGTTTCAGTTGCCTTGAAATAGTACCTAGATGTTCTTCCACAAACACTTGGAAAGGTCATTTAGATAATGCAAACCTCTGAATCTTCTGTTCACTAGCTGTGTCTAACTTCCTCAGATCACTTTCCTGCCTGAATCCTTTCATATTGAAAAAATATGGGTGGAAGAATATATGTCCTTATGTGTGTTTATACACATATCTGACAGATATACCATAATTCAGAACTACAAATTACACAAAAAAAAAATTATCAGGGTTTTTTTTTTGTAACACTTCTTGTTTTTCACATATTCACCATTTTCTGGGCAGGCATTACAAATAAGTAGAATATGATCTGTATCCTGCTGCAGTAAAATTCTTTGACTTTGGACCTTTACCCTGGGTAGGTTTATGTGCTTAGTTTGCATCTGAGCTGGAGTTTACCCACAGACTCTACCTAAGGGTATCTCTGTGCTACTCCCGCAGGGAATTTAGCCTGGATACAGAAACATGTTTGCCCTTATTAGTGCAGGAATTTGCTTTGTTTGTCTCTCCATCCTCATGTGTAAAATGACATCTACAATTCTTCACATATGTTTTTGAAGGAATCTCATTCCCTTAGGATGAAAAATATCAGGTGAATACAAAGTGGCATTATGCTTAAACCCAGATGTGGAGAAGGCCAAAGCATATCATGCTTTTTATTGCAGCTGAAAGTTTCAGATGACTGTAAGTGGGAGGTGTAGGCTTGTGTCTTCTGGTCTCTTTTGAAGCACCCAGACTAACAATTTCTATGTAAATCAGTCTGCTGTAATACAAAATCCTTCCAGGAATATTTCTTCTTTTCCTAGCTAGGCATTTGTTGTCTTCCTTCCCAGTGCAAGTGAGCTGGTCACTTCTGCCTTCACAGGTGCTTGATTTGGAAATCAGACAACTTAATTGCACATCTTTTGCCATTGAGATTTCTGAACAGATATTGCTAAGACAGGAAACTTTAATACATCACAGTGGGTCTTCACAGTACTGCTACTGTGATCAGAGTCCCAAGTAGAAGTAACAAAAAAAGTTTTATCTAATTTATACAATTGTGCAGCCTTTCCATAATGCTACGTACTTCTTAAGGAAGAAAAGACCTTGCAATATTCAGAGAATATAGAACAAAATATTTTCAAAAAACCAGTTCTTCTAAATCAATATTGATGAAAAAATAGTAACGAGACATGGGGACACCATGACTCCATAAAAAATTCTGTTCATGAAAGTGTTCTTCTCTATGACCTTGACCACAACCTAGCCTCTTTGCTGTGCCTTGATTTCCTTTTCTCTCTTCAGTTTAGCTGGAGAGATGTACAATATCTAAGCACAATGGGGTCATGATTGTTCTGAGGGATTCTTACAGTTTTTTGCAATAATGGTAGTTTCTTCCTTTCTAGTGGTAGAACTGCATAAACTGTGTCTAGCTTTAACTTGAAGCTTTATTTTTTTATTATTCTGTTGCCATTATAGTCCTCTAAAGGTCCTGCTGGTTTGTTTTTTTTTTCTGGATAGCTAACATTGTTTTGTTTTTACTGAGTATACATGGTCAGTGGAATTCACAAGTGGATTTATCCCACTGTCAGCCTATATCTGTAACAAAAATGGAGCACAGGCTCTAGCAGAGCATAGAAAGATGTGTATGTTATTGCTTCACTCCTCTAGAGGGAACTCTTACTTTAAATCTCTTCATGCATTTCTCTGTAAATACAATGATCTGGCCAACATGAGGGAAGAGCTACAACCTCTTTTGCCAAAATGAAACTTGGCAGAAATCAGAACTTGTTGTCTTCAGGTGACAGTGATTTCCAGTTTTTCCAGAGCACTTTTCTTAATATGACCTGGATTCTTCAGCCCTATGAAACATGCAGTATGCAGTGCTAAGGATGCCCCAGAGAGCTGGATTTAGATCTTCTCCAGTCCTGTGACTGTGTGTGATACATCAGCTCTTCAGGCTGGTAGGTGAAATTTGAAATATCCCATTTGTGTATTGGCCTCAGACAAGAGAAAACTTTGTCCTGAGTGTTTAAAGCAAGAAATTGCCCGGGGGAGTGGGGGAAGACTGGGGAGATGTGCAGAGTACAGCAACTGTACTACAGATACTTCTAAGCCACACCATCCTTGAAACTGCCTTATCAGCTGCAAAGGCTAAGCCCACCTGAGGAAGAAACCCTTCTTTAACTCAGTACTGTCACTTTCAGGCCTGAGTCAAGGTCCATGGGTGGCAAATAAAGAAAAGAGGACTTCTCTGGGGGTGGGACAACTTCTGCATTTAGAGGAGTGTGGAGAGTAGTATTTGTGAATATCATGAGGTTTCTGTTTTGGGCTGAGCTGGTCACATTGGATGAGTGAAGTTGTGTCACAGGACCTCAGAAGAATGACTGGATAATAGGACAGGTTCCCTCCCACTCCCCTCTTCAGTTCTGTGCTTTTCCTGAAGACCAGTGTCAATCTACCAGCTTCTCTGATTAGCCTTATATGGAAAAGTAATAAATAACCACTTCTGTTCATATTGGTGCAGTGCCAGCCTTCCTACACTGCCCACATGTCTTTATAGCGAATAAGCCATAACAGAGTGCAAATACAAACTCGCTGGTGCAGCTTTGACTAGCTTACCTCTAGAGAAAGGGCCAGCTGTGAATATAGAACTTTGGTCTGTGTCAGCATCCTCAACAGCTAGAAATTGTAAAAAAGAAGATGGAGAAAATAGGATAGCTAAGTCTATTGGCACTACATACCTTGTCTGCATTTTACAGAATTCTCCAGTCCACTAACTGCTCTCTCTTTTGAACTGCTACCAAAGCTCTCCAAGAAACAAAGCATGTTCCTGCTCATAACTGAAGTCACAAGCAGTTTGAAGTCCCCCTGGTTGGCTGGATTGTTCAGGTGGTGTATTGGAACCAAAAAGCAGCACAATAATAAAACCACAGCTTTCTGTTCTTTCCAGATTTTCTTCAATGAGCAAGGGTCTGCTATAGGAGGGATTTCTGATTTACCAGCTATGCTCCATTAGGGAATGGCATCCAAACAAGTTAGCTAGGCAAAAAAATATGACAGAGCAAAGAGAAATTACATGTGCTCCTTGTTTGTAGGTAGCTATAACTGACAACTGACTCATGCTAGTGCTGCCAAGGAGTCTCAGTATGTGACAGATTCAATTGTAACCACAGAAATAATCACAAAAACTAATCTGTTTCTGTGACCCCCTCACCTGAATAAAGTGAATGACCAAGGAGTGGATAAGAACTATACTAAGTGGCACTTACACCATGCCTAAAATCTCAAATTTTCTACCTCCTGATTCCCAGATTCTGTCTCATTTGTTTCTGCTATATAGGTCCCCTGAAGATATTGTTCATGTACCACAGGGCACTTAGTTCTCTCCTAGTGCTGAACACTCTTCTGCTCTGCTGCATTGCTCTGAGAGAAGTCATGATAGATAAATGCCAGAGGAGTACACCCTTCTCAAGGAGCAAAAGTGGATTAACAGAACAGAGCTGTATTAGAAAACTGATATTCTAGGAGGAAAGCTGCTTTGACTATTTCCCTTTTTCTGCTCTAAACTGTTTAAACCATTCGTGCTGCCTTTACAAGAGAGGATAGGACATGAACCCAAGACCAATCCCTAACTGGTGTCAACTCAGTATTTTTTTATGTGGAATAGTTTCATTTGCACTGTGTATTGAGACCATATCTCCAGGACTTTACAAATAATTACAAATAATGTCAACTGTGTTTGTTCTGAGACAGTCATTCCTATTCTGTAGCAAGAAGGGCCTTTTGGCAGATCAACTTGATGATGTTATGTTGTGAGGTATATATGCTTGAAGAGGACAAAGAGAGATTTTGAGCATGCAAGTTCTGTTGAGGCAAAGCTGACGGACTCTTATGTATGTGCAGTACAGTACATAGTCAGCCAATTTAGACCAAGCTGTGCTCACAACAGCTATCTTTTCGAGGGAAGTCCAGAAGCTATATCAAATGTGTGCAATATGATCAATGAGGGCTTAAGCCCAGGAGGGAAATGGGAACTGAGCCAGTAGAGCAGTTGCATACACACACTGCTAAAAGGCAGTACGCATACACTCACTTTTCTGTGTCAAAGGGCAGCTGGCTTTGCTTTCTACAATTGCAATTTCTCTGGAAAACCTTGCAGAAGTAGGTGGCACAGTGGCTGCATGTTTTGCAGAAGTGAACACAGCAGTCATATATGCCATTTCTAGTTTGGTGCAATCTAACCAGTACTCCCTGTGCTTGCATGGATGTGCTCTTCTCAAGCTGACAGGCCATCTTTCTTCATAATCTTTCAAAGAGGACTGATGATCATAAGCATGGGTGGCTGTGCTCCTTGACTTTCCAGGGGAGATACAAAGGGTGGAAAGTTGTGTCACTCTTCTATGTGGGCAACACCAATGCATGACTTCCAGAGCGAGGGAAATTCGTGGTCTCAAAACTTATATTTTTCTGACACAACACCATATCCATCACCTTCCTTCTGTAGCACAGAGGAGGAAGAAAGTTGAAACACAGAATAATCTATGGAAACAAAGAAAATAGAAAAATGCTGGATTAAGAAGGCCAGGTTATCATGTGGCCTACTACTGGGCTCCTGCACAGTATCCTATTCCTACACCGTCACAGGCACAGCATCTCTGCCTGCTGAGAGTAGAGGGGAAGAGGACAGCTTCCCATGATAGCATCTGATACTTGGCACTGGGGAGAAGTCTTTATGTAGAGCTTTTGGAACATAATGGTCAGATTTCCAGAAATACACTATATTTGCCACAGGAACAGAAGTCCCTCAGCATGGAACAAATGGGAAATGGTATTTTGTGACTTCAGAAACCATTAAATCAAAACCCACCAAATGTGAAGACATTCCCTAAACTATTAATTAGCCTCTCTCTGCCATGTCACTGTCCTGGTATCTGAGGTACTTTTAATACTCATTTATCCAGGGAGACACTTGGGCTGTGTCTACACTGTAAGACAGCACAGGTATCAAAGGTTGCATTGTAGGACCAAGACAGTGAAACCCAGCAAAGATTAATTGAAAAGCCTTAGCTTAAAATCTAAATCACTCATCATGTTAACAAATGAACATTCAAGGACTGTGTACCTTGGCCTTCAGTATAAACAATTTAGCAACAGTTGGTATCATTTAACATGCTTTGTACCTACATACAGTTGGTGTATACAGTTAGATACAAAAATTTTACGTACCAGTTCATCTAGAAGCCTTCACTTTTTCAACTGAAACCCTCACTGTCACTACTCAGTACTTTGAACTTCTGTTGAAGCAAAAATTATTAAACCAGTTAGAACAGAAAATCAAAAGTATTATTTGCTATTTACCATCTGGGAAGTTTCACAGTTTAGGGTTTTTCACAATGAAAACAAACAAAAAAAAATTAAAAGGGTCCCCCTACAGCCCTTTTCTAAGCCCCATTAGCTGAGAAACACTTACACATTTACAGTTGTTTTTAACAAATTCTTTGGAGTACTGCTAAGAAACAAGACACTAAAATACATATTATTTGAGTGTACTAGAACTGCTCTAATTTGAAAGGTGAATAGTATGTAAATATGACTATCAGCTAGAATATAAGAGAACGTCTAGACTAGGCAAGAGATTTGCAAGCTGGTAATCCTTCTCTGACAAAGTACCCACAGAACAAAGCTAATGTAGCCAAGTTTTAAGACATGACTTCCTAGCCTTTAGTCATATCATGACCAGATATATCCCATACTACAATCAGTATTGCTGTGCATGATAGCCCTATACAGACTTTTCTTCAGGAGTGATGTCTGATCACTTATGAACCACACAGACTTTGGCATCTAAAAGTCTTTTGTCAAGATATCACACCTTTAAACTACATGTTCTGTGAAATAATCTTGTATTTAATCTTGAAATTTTGGGTGTATCAAAGATAATCTGAACCGTAGTTGTGAGGAGGGAAAGTTCCCACAAGTGTACTCAGGACACCACAGTACCTTCCAGGCTGCTGTTTCAGTGAACCTGCTATGTTTTTTGGCCACATTGCATGGATGTTGTATATTGTTGGTAAGTAGGATGAGAATAATAAATCCCCCTTTCTTGAGAATGTCCTGAAAGGTTTTCCAGACAAGAGCACCTCACATAACAGCAGCACAGCTGGGAATACCAGTCTGTGAAAAGGTGCACATAAAGAATTTACAGAGCCTTTTCTCTTCCACCTAGGACTTCTGTGATACTCTTGAGGTCCATGGTCTCACTGCAAAGTTTTTTGCCTGCAATAGTAGCGCAAGGAGTGAAAAGAAAGAGGAAGAAGACCCACAGCCTAACAGTGAGATAGTCAAAGCACCTTCTCCATGGTTAAGCCTAAATTTCATTTGCAGTTTACCTCAAGACACTATAGATATATTCTTTTGCACTCCTCAGTACAGTACTGTTCACTTTTAAACCCAAGGAATGCCGTGTTGATGACTTCATGAAGTGATGTACTCATCAGGGATCAGAAATAGGAAAGAAGGGTTGTAAAACAAGAGTCCTGCTCTGTTTGCTTTTCTTTTCTTGGACTCAACTTGCTCCTGAAAGTGAACCTTGAACTGTTTTTTTGCCATTGTACCTTTTTACAGTGATACCAGTTTTTAACACACTTGAATCTGAGATAACTGTAAAATTCTTTTCAATTCCTAATTACATTTGAAGAGCCTGGCAAGAAACAGACTAATGAAAGAATTTTTCTGAGCACTGAGGCACCTGCTTACTATTGATGAAAATCCATAGTCCTGTAGGTGAGTCATTTAGTCTACTCCATTATCTCTCTTTTGCATTTCTTAAATATACTCCAATGAGAGTAAAACTCATTAATGATTGTTGGACATGCAAGCTTCAGGAAGGTGTGGGCCCACATAAGTCTAGATAACAAAGTGGGGGAAAAATGGAGAAGGAAATAATATGTGAGTTCAAATCCATGCTAACCAGCAGTATCTTACGATAAAAAAACACCCAGTATTTAAGCTTTATCTAATATTATTCTTCAGTCTGCCTGTGTCCATAAACAAAGGAATCCTTTCAGACATGTTACTTCTAAAGCCAAGTGCTCAAAGTAGCCTAGCATATTCTCTCAGCACCAACCCTTCTGTTCACCCTTGCACAAGGAGGAGTCACATGCAAACAGCCATCCTAGTACTTCAGCAGGAACTTGTCCAAAAGTAACCTTTCTCCTCTGAAGCAGTGGCATTGTTCAATTCCATTCTCATGCTATTCTCATGGTGGACTGATTTACAGTGGTTGTCAGGTAGTAGTTATTCACTGAAATCTAAGCAGGGAAAGGAGTTTAGAGGACTCAGGATGCGAATATATATTTAATCTATGTATAAATATGCATATGTATACATAGTGATTTTAGATGGGGTAGTATTGAAGGCTGTTGGTCTCAGAGACTTGAAGCCTTGCTTTCCCCCAGAAGCAAAAGAAGGAAGGTTTAATATCCATGTGGAAATGGAAAAGCATGGGTACTTTGACATATATATGTATATTTTCCTCTTTACTCCTCTCTGGTTTTTCCCATGTGTCTCATTCTGGAAAAGCTTCTGCAGAAAAGAAACAGTCAGCTTGAAGGTGTGAGAGGGTCAGATCAAGATCACAAAGGGGATAGGGAGAGAGATGGAAGGTACTAGAAAGAGCTAAGCATTCATTTCTACCCCAGAGGCAGGGTACAAAATATATTTGGGAAGGTGGGTAGCATGACAAGGATACAGTGAGTAACTTCTCACTGCCCACTCGTGCCATTTGCATATCATTTTTTTCCTAGCCTGTATTGTTTTCAGGTTACTGACTTTTTCAAAGCAAGAGGTTCCCCAGCCTGCCCGATAGTGGTACCTGCTCCATGTCTACCCACACTAGAAGGAGAAGGGCACATCTGCAGAGGCTGTGGTTTTCCTAGACTGTGTTGGGGGGCTAGCTTACCATTAGCAGTGTTAAAAACAACAGCTGGTACTTTAGCTACTCTTACAGCTCTCAAACAGCTCTAGGTCCTCTTTCGAGATTTGTCCCCCCTTCTAGCTCTTGCCGACTTATCTCCTCACCATGGAGCCTCTGAGTGAGACAAACAAGTCTTCTAGGAGCTGATAATGCGTAAGGACCATTTTTAACATGTGATCAAAGGCTACCCACAGCTCTGTGAAATACCTTGGCTCAGGGCCTCTTTTCTTCCAGTGTGAAGTGTACAAATGAGGGGTTTTTTTGGGAGCAGTAGTCAAGAATCGGTCTCTCCAGGAGAAGCAAAGCCTTCTAAAACTGTTCACCTAGTTCTGCCAATTACCAAGAGACCAGAGATCTCACAAAACAACTGAAGCAACCCACTAGCTGCTCTGTACAACATGGAGAGCTCGTGCAGAGGAAGTTCTCTTTGGCCATAGCTGGCAGGAAATTAAAAAATATGTGTGTCTGTCTGTGTGTACATATGTATGTGTGTGTCTGTGTATGTGTGTACATATGTATGTGTGTATGTGTGTGCATGCACCGTGCAGTAATTGAGCAGAGATGTGATGGACAAGTCTAGTAAAGTAGACTCACAATCCATTCTTCTCATATCAGAAGGACCTTAGACATCCACAGGTAGGCTACAATGACAGACCTCTAGCCCACCTGCAGGGCAGCCCTTGCATGCATATGACTGAGAGCATAGTCGGTAACACTGTCAAAGGGCATTTTCACCTCCAGCTCTGAGGTATTTTTCAGTCAAAGCTAGAAATCTTCTGACCCTAGAAACACTGCTTCGAAATTGCAATTTGTGAATGCAAAAAAAGAGAACAGGATGAGATTCCTGTGTTTACTGTTATATCATCTATGCTTTTAAGAAAAATGAGGTTTTCTTCCTGCTGCCTGGGAGAGAAGAGGAAGATTGAGTTAGTAACAACCAGTAAGAATCCAATACAACATTTCTGGTAAGGTATGTGGTAAGAAGTTGAGGAACTCAGACCCAGCTGTGCTTTGACTCTGTAAGGACACTGCCACTACTTCACAGGGCTGGGAGGGTGAGCATGCACGATATCCCAGTATTGCACAGCAGTGACTAGCTTATCTTCAGCATTCAGTCTTCAGGGTACTGAGTTACTAGGAAAGCTTTCTTCTGCCTTCTCTCTTTCCCTCACTGTTTTTTAACAAATGTGAAAGGTGCAGATAAATACTGCAAGTGAACGATACAGTATTTACTTGCTCATGCTCCCCTTCGTTTATGAATTTGTCTCAACATTGTTAAAGAACAAAGATCTTTCTTTCATTGGTCTTTCACACAATGGCTGAAGCACAAATATTGATCAGGGTCTCCTCCTCTGCATCAACACTTGCTGCTTTCAGCTGCTCAGATTATTACACTGGACTTTTCTTTCTTCCTGGAAAAGTTATTCTCAGGTTTGTACTCAGTTATTAATTCACAGAGGTAGAAGGAACAAAGCCATGTTTCTTGTCAGCCTGCTTGTACTACTAAAGAGCTGTGTACCTGGCTACTCTTCTTTACACCACTTCATGCACCACTGCATGGTGACAGCAATATTGACAGGTTTTCTCTTACAAGACAAGGTGATATGGAATCAAAGTTACAAAATCAGTGGAAGTACTTCAGTAAAGACAACAGAAATACTCTTCACAGAAGCTACCTTGTGATGTGTTCTCCTCTGTCAATCCTTAACAAAAGGATGTGGTTTACTCTTCATCCTGAATTCAAGCTATTCTTCTCTAAGCTTTGCATTCAGTAGCTGTTTTCTGACGTAGCTACTGCCACATTGCAGATGTTTTTCCTTAAGGCAGATAGCTGTACAATGTTTTCCCCAAAGCAGCAGTACTTGAAATCTCCATGTTGAGTGTTACAACACTGTGATTTCAGTGTTCCCATGTCAAGACGTTCCACTTGCTCATGACTGGTTGAAGATGCAAAGGTTGTGGGCAGACTCAGATGCAGTGACCATGCCATAGTGGAACTCAGGATCCTGCATGGAGGAAGAAAAGCAGCAAGCATGAGTAGAATCCAAAACTTCCAGGGAGCACCTTAAACTTCAGCCTCTTCAAAGACCTATTTGGAAGATTCCCGTTGTTTAGGGCTCTAGAAGAGAAAGATCTAAGTCAGTTGGTCAATATTTAAGCATCCCTTCCTCCAAGTTCAAGACCAGTGTATCCTCATGAGCAAGAAATCAAACAAAGGGGGCAGGAGACATGCATGGATGAGCAGGAAGCTTCTAACAAATCTCAAATGGAAGAATGAAATTTATGGGAAATCGAAAAAGGGACAGACCACATGGGACAACTCTAGGAATATCATCAGAGTATGCAGGGATGCGATGAAGAAGGCTAAGATCCACTTGAAACTGAGTCTGGCAAGAAGAGCTTCTACAGGTACGTTAGCAGTAAAAGGAAGATTAGGGGAAACGTAGAACCTTAGCTAGTGTTGAATCAGATATCTGTCCTGGTGACAGTCTTTACTGCTGAGGACAGCCCTCAGGACTCTGAGACCTTGAAGGTAAGATAGAAAGGTTGGAGAAAGGAAGGTTTCCTCTTGGTCACAGAGGGTTGGATCAGAGATTGGCTAAACAGACTTAAAACCCATAAATCCATGAGCACTGATGGGGTGAATCCATGGGTGCTGAGGGAACTGGCAGATGTTGTTGCAAAGCTACTTTCCATCATCTTTGAAAACTCTCCATGGAGAGTAGGAGAGGTGACAGATAACCAGAGAAAAGCCAAAGTTCAAAATGGGCAAGAAGGAGGACCCTTCTATCAGTCAGTCAACCTCACCTCTATCCATGGGAAGTGACAGAACAGGCCATTTTGGAGGTTGTCACCAACCATGTGAAAGAAATGAAGGTCATCCTTATTCAATTTGTTTCTCAACAATTTGGATGAAGGGATGGAACGTAGCCTCAACAAGTTTGTTGATGATACAAAATGAGGGAGAGTGGCTGATACACCTGAAGGCTGTGCTACCATTCCCTGGGACCTTGATAGGTTGATGAGTTGGATGAAGAGAAACCTAATGAGGTTCAGCAAGGGTGAGTGTAGGGTTGTGCACTTGGAGAGGAATTATCCGAAGTACCAGCACAGGTTGGGAGCTGAACTATTATCTCTGCAGAGAAGGACCTGGAGGTTTTTCGGGAAGACAAGTTGACCATGATCTGACAGCAGTCAAGAGTGCCAGTGGGATCATGGGGTGCATCAGGAATGGTGTGGCCAGCAGGTCAAGGGAGGTGATCCTTCCTCTCTGCTCTGCCAGTCAGAGGCCACATCTGGAGTGCTGTGTCCAGTTATGGGCTCCTCCACAGAAGAAAGATAAGGAGCTACTGGAGAGGGTCCAGCAGAGGGCCACAAAGATGATTAGGCATCTGAAGCATCTCTCTTATGAGGAGAGACTGCAGGAGATGTGCCTGTTTAGTCTGGAGAAGACTGAGAGGGGTTCTCTTCCATATATATAAATATCTCAAAGGCAGGTGCCAAGACGATGGTGCCAGACTCTTTTCAGTGATGCCCAGCAACAGGACAAGGAGTAATGGCCGGAAACTAAAACACAAGTTCCACCTCAACATAAGAAAGAAATTGAGGGTGGCAGGCCACTGGAACAGGCCGCCCAGAGAGGCTGTGAAGTCTCCCTCTCTGGAGGTACTCGAAACACATGTGGATGACTTGCTATGTATCCTGCTGTAGGTGACCATACAGCCTTGGTAGGGGGATCGCACTGGATGATCTCCAGAGGTTCCTTCCAACTCCAACAATCCTGTGATTCTGTGAAATACACTTATCAAGAGGCAGGTTTTCACTGCCTCTGCCTTAATGTGATGGCTCTTCAGGACTTGGTTGTATTTATTATTTCAGAGTTAAAATGTATCAGTGCAGAAAGGACTTGCATTATAGGAAAAAAAGGTTGAGGAAAAATATTACTAAAGTTGTGCTAGGCTCAAATGCCCCACTGTCTAAGCTTGGCCTATAGGGAACAGACAATCTTCTCCAGCCATCAAACTGCTTTTAGTATAGCTTTGAGGATTCATCAAATTCCTATTCCAAATCTTCAAGCACTTCTTCCACAAACAGCTGAATTTATTTCCATTCACCATTAGTTTATGCAATTTAAGAAAGTCTAGCCCAGTAAAGTGGCAGGACACCTGAATTCAATGCAATTTTTATTCTGAGGACAACCTTTTTCTTCAGTTCAATATAGAGTATGCTACTTAATTCCATGATGAAAGTATTTCTCCTCAAGGATTTAATGTTTTTGTGTCTCATTTCTAGAAACACTAAATATAAAACTCAAATGTAACTGTATAAGATATATACTGGGAAAGGGGGGGGGGGCTTGACTTATACTAGTCAAGCATGTAAAAGTGAATCCTACTGCCAACACATACCAAACCTTGTAGAGAGAAATGTGTTCCTGCGTAACAACAGTGTGTGTACATCAGCAGCGAATACTGTAGAAAACAGGACATGAAATGAAGAAGATATTTTCCACACAATATGGATCCCTAATCCTCAAGATGTCATCAAGTGGCAAAGAGAAAAGTTCAAATAGGAGATTTCTGCTATTTCTTTAAACGCACATACCCTGCAATTGACTGAAGATGACAGGTAGGTCCTTTTATTCTGATCAACTTATGGAGGACTTTCAAGCACCTATTTTGTTATCTCAGTGGTACCTTTTTCTCCCCATCTGTGAAGGCTTTCAGACCACATGGTGGGGTTAAATAGAACCTAACAAGAAAGATAAAAAAATATTGTAGAATCGTTAGAGAAGTATTTGATGCTGGCTGATCTTTTATCTAACTGGAGAGAGGATAGTATCTCAAAGAATAACACAAAAATTCACCAGGCTCCTATGAGATCATGGGATAGGGAGTACAAGGGTGTTGGTAGGAGGAAGGATGCTGAATTCTGCAAATTTTGTCAAAACAGAAATGAAAGGAGAAATGGAAAACAGGATTCAGCAGCAAGCTAGGATAAGTTTGGAGAGAAGGTCATAGAGACTTAGTCATACTTACACAAAGATGTCCAAGCATCTGCTCTAAGCTTGGTAAGAAAACACAAGTTCTCCTCTCTGGTTATTTAAAAGTTACTTGTCAGAGCTCTTTGCCAATTTCATTACACTTTGGAAGAAAATGCTCCCATATAACTGCACTTATCCCTAAGGTGGCCAAGGACATCTTGAAGGCAGTGGGACTATGACCCTGACAGCTAATCAGGTGCCATCATAGGGATCCTGTCAGAGAATGGCTGGAAACAGTGCTGGTCAAGGACTAGTCACTCTGAAAAGCTAGCACGAAGTAACTGAAACGTCTCAGAGAGGGTTGCTAGAGCACTGAAAAAAAAAACACAAATAAGGCTTGTATGGAAGGTTGGCCATCTTTCCTTCTCCCGATGCCTCCCATGCAAATTTAAAATGACGCTTTTATATGCAGCGGAGGGATGTGAGGGGTGGGGGCTGGGGTGTGGAAATGACATTCAATTTTGACTGTGACTTGGTGCTTTGGCCTTTCATTAAAAAAATATCAAGGCATGAAAATTCAATTGTTTTTAGTTTTACATTAAGTAAGGGAGTAAATTACTGTCAAAAGAATGTTCCCCAGCATTTCCCTGATTTCTCCCTAGGGTCTTCAAATGATGGTAAAGGAAAACAAAGAAGTACAGAAAGGCACATGAACACAGCTCTATAAATAAAAAAGGGGAGAAAAGAAAAGTAAGCATTTTTCAAATTTTTAATCAGCCACTGTGTAAGCATTTACTTACTCCATCAATGCTCTGTGCTCAGAACATTAAGAGAAGACTGATACTAGAAGGAGTCTTTCTGTTGCATTGAGTCTGATCTGAATTTCCTGTCTAAGGCCTGGGAAATAAAATCAGAGAGATTAAGATCTACTTTTTACCCTTGTACTAGAAAACTTTGCTAGCAAAGGGCAAAATTTTGTCAAGATAAACAATAAAATTTGGCTTAATTTTATGTCTGGGTTATAAATACATTAAAAATAGGGAAAATTAGTCATATATAAATAATAGCTCGATTACATTCAAACATATGTGGGTGGATGTTCTGGGTGGAATAATTTGCTAAGGCAGAGCTCTTCTTCCTTGCTTTTCCTCTTCCTCTGAATTTATTCCTCTTTCTGAGTATGCACTTCTACTTTTTAACCTTTATTTATATCTTGTTCTTCATTGTGTAATATTTCTATAATAGGTCTTTACACACTTTTCTTTAGGGTTGTTTTTTTATGGCTAAATATTTTTCATAGATACCAACAGAGATACTAAAGCACTTAAGGGTATAGCTAGTCTCTGGTTCACATTCCCATTTTCTTGATGTCAAGAAAATGTGTATTTAAAATCCAGTGAATGCTTAACAGTGCTGCTGTGCAAGTGCTGGTATGGCTGTTTTCACTGTGCTGTACAACCCGCTGCAACACGAAAGACTCCCCCACTTCCCTTTTGTCTCTTAGACATTTCTGCTCTTTCTGGGTTTTGGGGTTTTTCTGCATTTTGTTTTGCTTTTGTTTTGATTTAACTCGAAATTGATGCTGGCAAGTAACAAAATGCTCAAAGATTTAGATTTCTGTCAAGCTTTTCTAGCTGTTGGACCTCCCTGCTACAGATCAAGGAACCAATTGCTCTAGCTAGGCTGTTTCTTGTTTTGCAGCTTGGCTGCAGAGAGGAATTTAAGAATCAGTGTGACCACTCCTGACTTCAGAACAAGACTCAGCAAGGATCTGGTAGGGGCAAACTCCCTGAGACATGGGGCTACTGTGCTACACAGGCAGTGACCTTGAGATATATGAGACTACCCTAAGATGGCTGTCATGGCCATGGGAACATCAGACCTGCCTGAGAAGAAGGGCCAGGAAATCAGTGGAGTTTGCTTGGGACTGCCTTGTTCTCGTACCTTCCTACAAAAGCCCCTTGATGTTAAATGAGGTACTGTGTACTCTATATGTTTTTCTCTCGGGTTGTTTTTTTCTTTTAGTTAGTTTTAATTTCAGTTGTGTGCTATTTACATCACTGCAACTTTGATGTTTGTTCTGGCATCCCATAGACAAATATGTTTGTACTGTCCAAGAGATATTGGGAATATTTGTGAGAAGTCATTCAGAGCTGATATTTAACCTAGTGCCTGAGCAGATCATGACCTGACATTGTAGGCACTCAGTTTGGTAACAATGCATTAGAGTAGCAAAGAAGAGAAAGTCTGAGCTATGCTTTAATTTTAAAACTGGAATATCATGCCAGGTGTTAGGAAAGCACTCAAAATCCCACATTGTCAACAAAAAGAATTTTCCCAGTTTCAGCTTAATTTTGATTAGACCTCATACTGAGGACAGATTTGTCTCTTTCACCAGGAGCACAAGACTGGTGGCCCTCTCCTTACCCTCAGAGTCACCCATGGGAAAGGTTTCTAATCCCAAGGCTTAAGCGAGTTTTGTGCAATTGCTCAGGCTGCAGAAGCAAATCTCAAAAGCTCCTGAATGCATGTCACAGGAAGACAGGAAGTCTGAGGACCTAGCAAGGAAAACTTTTGAAGTTTTATTCTTTTAATGCTTCTTTTGAAAAAGCATAGATATTCTTAGCATCTTTTCAACTTGTTCTAGCATGGGAATCTCTTTCTAGGGCTCCTAGTTTCTGTCTTTTGGAGTGTCCTTGTTTCATTACTTAGAAGATTCCAGGTGTATAAGTAATCATGGGTAAAAAAGCCTTTGGCAGGTGGAACAACTTGAGAAATGTCCTCATTTCCTGGTTCTCTTGAGGACAGACATTTGGCCAGCCAGGCTGTCTTACTGCTCACTGAATGGTTCGACCTGGTGGGGTGATGAGCAGTAACAGACACTCTCCAGAGTCGCTGGCAAGAAGTCAGACTAATAATAGTGGGTTACTTCCTACAGGAAGGGCCTACAATGAAGAACATGGTGTTTATCTGACACGAATGGCTGGGAGATTACATCACTGAACATACACTGCACCCACACACTGACACCTGCTATATCCAAAATGGTCCCCATTTAGCATCTGCATTTCTGATGCGGATGCATTGTTCTGGCTGAGTTAACTTGAACTGATTTAGGAAAGCATTCTGAGTGTTGTTGAGCAGAGATAGCACCACACATGGACATACAAGCATTGTTGATAAAAGCTCTATATGGGATGTTCTGCCAAATGGTTCCCTTCCCTTCCTCTTCTCATTTCCTTGTTCCTTCAGTTACTGAAGAATGCTAATCCCTTTATATTTTTTTTTATAAACAAACTGATGAGTTTCCAGACTTGCTAAAGACATTTGACTGAAAGACTTTTCTGGAAAAATGCAGCAAAAGCAGATGGAAATTTCTTTCCTGAGTGATGGCAACTTGATGGCAGTTGGATTGATTCCTTGGAACCTGAGGATTTTAATATTGCTATGTTTGTATTGACAGTCTGAATACAGAGAGCCCTGCACTGACAGCTGTAAGCAAAAAGGAAAATACTATAGCTACTTTAATGCTTCTCTCTTACTGGTTTTTTTAATAGCTGTTTTTGAACAACTTCAGAAATAACACATTTGCAATGTCTCTCTCATCCAAAGCAGCTTCTGACATTTTTTTCACAACACACAAAAGAGCAGGCATACAAATATAACTGAATGGAGAAAATACAGAGACACCTATGGAGAGCAAAGTCATTGCTGGTTCCAAAAATTTCTCAGAATTAAATATGTATGATTAAAATCTAAGCCACGGGAACTTCAGTCAGGATTGCCTTGCCTTGCAGGTACACTGGCTAAAATTCTTTTACTTCACCTTTCCCTTCCAGCCAAGAATGTCTCTTTCTGCCTTTATGCAGTAGTCCAAACTACTGGTTACCCATTGCCCAGTCTATCTTGCCCAACCCCTTCCAGAAAGAGCTGTCAAGGTGAGCAGAGTTCATCACCTTTTCTGATGTGGCAGAGAAAGAAGGAAGAGTAATGAGGCCAGGGGTGGCTCTGAACGCTCACAGGAGAGACCTTGATTATTGTACATGCAACAAAAACGATTTTGCTGCTTTACCTGGTAACACATTTGTTGTATTGAGACTGTTGTGACATTAAAAAAGTAGTACTGCCATGGTGTTTTTAGCAGATGTGATCGCAGGCCTTTTGTTGTACAACTGTAGGAGTCCTTCTAGTCCCCCAATCCAAACACTGACACAGTGAAAAGAGCAGCGTCCTTAGAACACCCACCATCAGCATTTCCATGCATTTCATTTTGCAGATGGGGCTCTTCCTTCTTCCATCAATTCCCTCTGTCTCTTCCCTTCATCTCTCTCCCTCCATTCATCCTCTTCACCCATCTATTTTCCATGGTATAGCTTCCCTCTGCTTTCACAGGGAATGAAGTTCTGCTCTTGTCAAAGAGCAGTCATCTTTGACCAAGTGTTGGAAGCAGAGTTTCTCAAGTCAACTCCAAGTGCTCTAAGTACTCCTAATATGGCTCCATGTGCGCACATCACTACAGTTCTCCTTAATTCCAGCAATCCCCCTCCATTGCCTTGGTAGAGCCTTGCTGTGCATAACAAAGCAAACTTCTAGGTGACAACCATTCTTGAGCTCAGCTGCACTCACAACACATGGGTGAAAGTGTTTTTACGCTGTTACTTCCTTAAGTAGTAGCGGTGGTTAGGGGCTAGTTCTTGCCTCCTGTACCCACAGGACCAGAACACCTGTATTTTGGCAAAACGTGAAGCAGAAGCATAAATTCCAACATTTGTTAAAAAAAAACCCAAACAAGCAAAAAAACCCACAAAACAAACAAACAAAAACCACCAATGAAATGACCATTTCAAAATAATGACAGTTCTTAAAGGGTCCTGAAACTTGAAAACCACAAGCTGCAAGTAACAAGCTACTTGCCTTGTTATGTGCGATACTTGCTTTTACGTAGAGATTCCTTGATGCCTTAACATATGTTTTTTGCATTTCCCAAAATAAACTGGGTCAGGAGGACACACAGAAATCCCACACTTGTTTTGTTTTGTTTTTAAAGAAAGGCAAAGTCCCATCCCATCTTTTCAGCACAGAATCCAAGGATAGGCTCTGGCCTTCACATAAAAGGTATACAGTAGACAGCAGATTTTTTAATGAAAAGGAAAGTAGTGACTTCAGCATCAGTTTGAGAATTTTATTAAAACCATAGGTTTCAATTCTATACAAAACTGAGGAGCTTTCTTAAAAAAAAAAAAAGAAATAATTAACCACATAGGAAATAATGCAGTGTAAGTGGCTGGTTGATAAAAACCTCTAAAAGCTATATACAGGATTAATACTACACAACTGTATGAATGTAGAGACTGTCAGCAACTTTAGCAATATATACAAACCACCTTTACACTCATAAATATCTTATTTACAGCTAATAAATAACATCCAGAGCTAAATCATGTTTCCTCATGAAAAGAGTCCTCACTTTTTTATCCACGTTCTAAATGTGTATTCGATTCTGTATGAAGAGCACAGCTGTTCAGATACTTTTCTTCCAAAGAATTTGACTCTTAAGAAAGAATGGCAACAAAAAGTGGAATCTATAAGGAACAAATCAGTATATTTATTTTAGAGATCACAAATGCAGCGGCTCAATACTTAACCCCACCCTCAGTGACTCATCACATCTCTGCTGTAGTTTAAGGGTCAGGAAACCAAATGTGAGCAATTTCAGAGATACTTATATTGCAACATATTGCACTGTTTAAGACTTTTATCCCCAAATATACTAGCAGCTACAGTTGGAAAAAACTAATACATACATCTTTGTTTTGCTTTCAAGATGGGATGATGTTGGACAAATCACCATCTCCATGCTGTGTTGCATATGCAGGAAAGGACTACAATACCCAGTATCAATAGCTCACGTTACACTTTCCCAAGTGTATACCTTCAAGCCCTTCTACCTCCTCAGTATATTTATATTCTAGAAAGCTAGAAGAGGGCTATTGCACCTTTCAGTGCACTAGAAAAATTACACGTTACTTAAAAAGGAGGAAGCAGAATACCTTCAATATACCTATTTTTGTCAACTTGCAGCATGTCTAGTTCCTGTGTTTTTCAGAGTACATGTTTTTGTGCAGCACACAATCAGGCTCCTTTTAACTGGCACAGTGCCTGCTCCTTGCTGAACTCCATCTCATATCAGAAAACTAAGCAGCTCCTTGCACTACATCACAGCCAAGAAACAAACTGAGGTGGGTCACCAGCAGTCACAATTCCAGTACAGAGAAGCGTGAGTGTGTTTGTCAAGTGGATTCACTTGCACTGAAAACTGCATATAGCAGCCACTCGAGGTGCATAAGTGACATTTGGTGTCAAAGAGCAGAGAAACTGTCAGAGTTTTGACATATAGGATGCAAGCAAATGTCGGG
>WBMV01005275.1:174063-190244 GCA_013396655.1 Campylorhamphus procurvoides | reverse complement strand
GGGGGGTTGGAGAATATATCTTTCCTGCATTTTCTGATAATTCAATTCCTCTGCAGTTCCTTATTCACAGTGTTGGAGGTTAGATGGTTTCATTTTCAACAGTTGAAAGCACAGATAAAATTTTAAATGTCTGCACTGGACACTTGTATTGCTGCCTTCTCCTATAGCTGTTATTTATTCCAGGGTAAGCTGCATAGAAGTATATAGCTTAAGAGATCATACCTATTGCTAAGCAGCACTGGCATCTACCCCAGTAAAAATACATTCATAACCACAAACTAAAAAATTCATCCCCATATTGAATCAGTCCCTGACACCTTCTAGCAACACACAGAGCAAAGGTGTTTTTTATATGAGAAAACCTACCTATTTGCTAAAAAAACACTTGAAAACAATGAACTCTTACTACTGAACTGCCTGAAATTCAGTTAGCCAAGGCAGAAAAAACTCTGTCCAGTTTCAAAAGACTCCTGAAAAGAACAAAAACTCGACCCCTCACTCTCAAAAAAAAAAAAAAAAAAAAAAAACCACACATAAAAACCCCCAAAACACCACCCACAAGAGAAACAACCAAAAAACCAACCAAATCAACCAACCACCAGAGGCAGAGAGCTTTGGGTTTTGTTTTGGGTTTTTTTCAATAAATACTAGAAAGTTGATGTAGAAGATCTGATGTCAAGAAACCTTGTCACAAGGCACCATGATTAAGCAAAGTTACTTCTTTCTTTCCAGCACTCAAGACTTCGGCAAGTTGTTTTGCAGCTTTCTTTTGGTTTTTAACTATTTAGATAATGTATCTGTATTGTTAGTAACTTTGTATACTGAGACTTTCTTACAAGAAGTCTCTTAAGATAGCTAGGAATAGCAGGCAAAAATCCAGCAGCGGATAAATACTTCTATATATTCAGTGCTGAACATCCAGTCCACAGGGATGAACGGACTCTCCTCCTCCCCAGTGTGGAAAAAAAAAAAATCTTTATTCTTGTCACTTAAGCAGATTCATGAGCAGAATTTTCTTTAGAGGCTTTCTTGGCACTGTGGGGGAAAAAAATACAAAGATGATGAGGAAGATGTAAGATGCTTGTTCCTCTTTATCTTATTTTTGAGAAAAAAATATTAAGAAAACCCTCTACTTAACAGGAAAACAAACTACATGCTTGGGCTTCTCATGGCTTCTGCTTGATTTTACACATCAGATACACACACAAACTCTCCAGGTCATTGCCCTGGAGTGAAGGCCAGCACATATGCATTTTTATGCAGAGCTGGATTTCAGTCTAAATGTGTCCCCATAAGACCTTTCACACACAGCAACTGAACTAAAATAAATATAACCACTACTCTATCTCAAACTTTAGTGGATAAAGTCCAAAGAAAACTGGCCCCACATTGAAAGTTTACTCTAGGTTAGAAAAATTGATAAAAATATTAAAGTGCACCAAGGGCTATTAAACACAGTCTGAATCTCTGATCCAAATCAGAGATGCAAGTCTCAGGAAGTCACTCACTGGAAGGTTGACAGCAGAAAGCAGCATGCCAAAACATATGCCTGCTCCGCTCCTGTACCAGCCGCCAAATCAGTTGCTGGACAGTGAGGAGGAAGAGCTCTGAAATGACTCGGTATGGAAGTTTCAATGTTCTTCAATCCGGGGTAAGTGTAGGGCATCTGTAGATAGAGGCACACTTTTCTCTTCGTGCCAGTGCTCTCTGACAGTCACTCATACTTGGCCACCACAGGAATCTGAGAAGCAGTGACTTGTATTTTCTTTTCAGACAACCTAACAATCTCACGAGGAGATGGTTAGCAGAGAGCCAAATTAAGAGTTTTTAATCTGCTAAGGCTGCCATAAGCAAACCTCAGGTTAGTCTGAGCTGTGATGCTTCTGAAGACTTGAGAAGACTAGTGCACAAGTAAATTAATAGAGAAGTTTGATTACCACTCATGTTCCCAACAAACAAAAATAATAGTGATCACTCATACCCTCCTTTCTTCCTGTTGGTGGGCTGCTCGAAGCACTTCACGAATATTGCTGCCTCCTCTCCCTTACCGAGACGTGAGCTGCCATCTCGAGAGCAAAACACAACTCTGGAATAAATATTGGAAAATCACATGGCTGAGCCAGACATGCCATTTTAACCTTAGAAGCAGGACTAGTGCTTGAAAGCAGTCTTTATAGTTTGTCACGCAGGGCACTACTACTTTAAAAGCGTGTGTGAAAATGATTTTTAAAAAATTCTGTGATGAAACACTGTGCAAGAAAAATTAGTAAACGGTTTATGCAGACATCAAATGGTAGCCATAACTTTCACTGTGAATTTTTGCATAAAATCATTTTGCAGTTAACACAGCAGAAGCTCTATCCTAAATTCTCTCAGATCTTTATTTACACCAGTCCTCATGTGAGTTTTTTGTCAGGTGAATGAACTTGGAAGAAAGCCTCACTCCATCAAATGTTTGCAAATGAAGTAAGTTGTCAATTCCAGCAAACCCGAGCAGTTGCTTTTGGATTTATCAGTACTTTCTCCACCCCTATATTTGTTCAGCTCTGATAACTGTTCTTTGATCAAGTGACTGCCTTGTTTATTCAAAGAAAGAATTGATTATTTACTATACTGCACATAGGACACACATACTCTGTTCTGAGTCCATGTTCTGCAAACAGATCTCATGTCTAGTGAATGAGTATTTCAAAAGATTCATGTCAAGGCAGTTCTGTTCAGACTGATGTTTTAACATTCATGCGTTAGCAATGCCCTCCAACAGTCACACTTTTCAGTTTTCTTCCACCATCCATGTATTCAACTTCTAAGAAAATCCAGCTTAACAAAGCAATAATTTCTTGTGCAAACACAGTTTTGGAAGGATTTCTAAAAATCTCCTTCTAAGCATGCTCTTTGAAGAAAACCTATGCAAATACCCAGCACAAAAATGGAGGACATTGCAAACAATCATTCATGCTGGTTCATAGAGATACTCTCCTGCATATTATAGCTAACCTGAGACAGAGGTAGGAAAATTAATTATGTGGGAGTAAGACTACAAATCGCAGATCCCTGTGGAAGCAAACAACTGAACCTGGCTGACACAAATGGTGGTGTGATGCCACTGGAGCCCTGATTATCAGTGCTGCACCCACTTGTAACTGTTTAACATGTTTGTTCCACCCTGTGAGATATCAGAAATCAAGAAATGCTGTCAATTAAAATTAATATAGCTTATAACAATCAAAACAAGTTACTTTTTCTGAGTTTCCCCTGACTTCACTCTGACTTTCTGGATGTCAAATGTAAAAGGACTCCACCAGTCAGTCAAGCTGAAGAAAGTGTCCTTCTCCCATTGCAGCTTTATCATAAGGAGGTCACCAACGTCCACTTCTGTGTAAATCAGGAAGGAGAAGGTCTTGTTTGAGGATACTTCAGGCCTGTGGGGAGAAGAATAAGGGGAAGAAAAGAAAAAAAACCACCTCAAACTGTTGGACAAAGAAAATTAAGGAGCAACAGACCCATAGCTTTTTATACTCTAGAGAAGGAAGCAACCTTCTCTATAGTTCTGATGGATGTAATAAGGAAAAAGCATCTTAAGGTTTTGTAGTGGCAAAGGGAAAAGAATTCTGCAGCAAGGCTGGTAAAACCCCGTGACAGTCTGCCAGGCAAGGGGTGTCTTCTCTTGTATTGGTGACTCTCAGAAAAGCCAGACAAGCACCACCCAGAAACAGTTCAGGTTTCTCAGAGCAGAAAGCAGACTTTCCAGCTCCATTCCCTGACAGCCCATGTGCAGGGATGTGCACACAAGCTTCTGCTTATTTGCAGAGCTGTGAAAGCACATCCCATATCTCCCTTAGCTTCTGCACTGAGGCCTTCAGACCCACCAGACAATTACCTCCCCGTTACAGGTGACTTAAGAAGTTTTTAACACAGTTGGAACAGGGTATAAAGATACTGAAAGTCAAATAAGAAAGCACCAGAAAAACTCTTATCAGGCTGAGTCACAGGTCAGACTTCACATTTCCATACTTCACATCTCTTATCAAGAAGAGCTCCTGCAGAGATTAGTTCATTAGCTTCAGAAGTGGATGCCTTCCCTTCATGAGGGACAGATTCTGAGCAGATTCTGGGGCCCTGTAAGACTTCTGTAGCTGGAGCTAGGAAAGTTTTTCAGCTGGGTCTTTAACAAATTTAGGTAAACTCAACACTACATTGTCATTGTTTCCATAACTACTCACAGTGTGAAAGCAATGTGCTCACTCTCATCTAGAGTGCCATAGAGAGAGATCAGGAATGGCTGGTTTGTCTTGGTCATATTAGTCTTCCCAAAGAAATGGATCTTGACTTGGTAATGAAAGACTGGAAGAATGCAAAAGAAAATGCCATTAGGAAAACTCAACCTCTGAAGAGAATGCTGATGACAAAACTACCCAGCCTCCCACCCCAAAAACTCTAGGCTGGAATATGCCAGCTTCACTAAAATGAGAAGCTGTAGGGAACTGTTTTTGAGAGGAGGTAAATATTACTATGCAAGGCGAACACCTTTGCAGTTCTCGCAACTAAACTCTGCATTTGAGCTGCCACTGTAATAACCCCAGAGTCTGCAATACTGCCTCCAAAACTCTTACAAAATATTTAAGAATTGCTACCCTTGACTCAAAACAAGTGAGCTGTGCCCTCCTCATACCTTGGTAAATAACAACAACAACCAACAACAAAAACCACAAACAAACAAAAAAAATTCAATCCACTGACACTGCAGATTAAGCACAAAATGCCAACAGAACACCAGTCTTGCAGCTGTTCTAATACTGCCGGAATGTGCCTTCTGATTTCTGGTCCATCACACGATGCACACAACATGCATACCACAGGGTGCGGGCAAAGATAGGGAAGGAAAAAATAAGGTAGTAAAATCCAACTTTGAAGCTATTTCCTCAGCTGAAGCCTTCCAGTTCTCTCTGGCAGGGTTCTTCTCAGATCTATCACTCTACAAACTGGAAACAAGAAATGCTGTGATGTTTTAATGAGAGCTGGCGCTCCTCTAGCAAGGGCACTAAAAAACATACAAGTGATGGTTGCATATCTTTAAGCAAGCTGCTTATCAGACTGAACTCTACTGATTATTTCCTCAGCAGTAGTAAAAATTCACTTGGTGAAAAATACTGGAAAAATTTGGAAGACATAGTTGTTCCAAGTGATCAGGCCCCAGAGTAAGTCTTCTTAATTTTGCTACTTAGAAACTTGTTAAAAAATACATTTCTTTCTGTACTTGACACCTTGAGTAAGATGGCGCTTATTTCTTTTTCTGAGACTGTAGTTTAGCTTGCATTCAACAGCAAACAACAGGCACTCCTGTTCATCACAGGCACTAAAGTTTTCATCTGCAGCACATGCCCACCATAACACACAGCTGAGCACAAGTACCAGCCTTGCTCACCACTAAGCAAGCAGGACCTACCTTTATAGGGCATCTGAGCACGGGTCTTCAAGTACATTTTGGTGTTTCTCTTTGTTCTCACTCTGTTGACCTTGTAACCCAAATTGTTGCAGCGGTTCTTGCGGCAGCTCAGGCAGAGACCCTTCTCAAAGGCCTCCTTTGTGTTGCAGCGATAGGCCATGCTAGGCTTTTCTTCATAGAGGAGGGAGTCAATGAAGAGGTGAATGGATCGTTCATGGGAGCATTTCACCAGCTGGTCCACATCTTGAAAGAATGAAAATGTGTAATATACAGACACACAAGCATATAAAGATATGAACCCCTGAGCAATGCTGTCAACAGGCATGACGCACTATGTCAGAGCTGGGATTTATAAGATTTTCATTGGTTTTTAAAAGCTCTTGAAAGAACACATTCCTGTGCCTCTCAGAGATCAGCTATTGAAGATCTCCTTTTGAATGTTATCATTTATTACAGAGCAACCTCACCTGCAAAGCCTTTTTCAGCAATCAGACGGAGTGCTTCACCCAAGTTGCAACCTGGCTGGAAACCTCCACCATTGGGATAAATATCAATGTGTCCAACAGGCTTCTGGATCCCAATGCTGCGATCTGGAGAGCCTCGAGTGTAAGTGTGTAGGACATCCACAAAATCAGCATCATCCGGGGAGAGGCGGGTGGGGGCATCAGCATACTCAAAGGTGGGACCAGCTGGATCCAGACCTTTATGGGGCAAACCATAAAGAAAAACTAAGACTGTCTGTCAAAGATAGTGACATTAATACTGAATGCCAAACTCAGCTACCACATGGAGCTAGAGTAATGTATGTGGTGCTGGGTTTCTGGCAGACATTACAGTCAGATCATTTAAGTAGCTTTCCTATATACAGGCAAATCAAATATACTACCTTGAAATGTTGTTCACTGTTTAAAAAAATAAAGATGCATGCAAACGCATTTAAGGCAGGTCAGAAAACTTTCTCAGAGCTATAGTATTTCCAGTGGATGAAAGAAACAAGCTCATAAATACGTTCTCAATGTCCTCTTCTTGTCAAGAATTGTACAACTTGTATCTGAAGCATATGAACTACAGAAAAATGTCTTGCCAATAACCAACCTGCTAGGGGAAACACTGGGAAGCAAACAAGCTTCACTGTCTACATGCCTAAGGAGAAGGGGATTATTTTGGTAAGATGTCAAACTGCAGCAACACTGACATCAAAACCACCCAGAACTATTCTGCTAGTGAACAAGTTCTAGTACTACCTCTTGGATGCAGACAACTACTTGAGAGATGGCTGAGAGCAGAGCTGAAGGGATGTGTCTTTTCTGTAGCCCTCAGCTGGGGACAGACATCTGGGTTGCTCAACCAGGGTCAGATTCACACAGTCTGGGCTTCCTCCCCACTGCTGCAAGGGCTTCAGTGACCTAACATTGCTCCCCTTGCTAAAAGGTGACAATGCTTTCCCAAGGAAAGAACTCATCCTGGGCACCAAGAGCAACTGTGGAAGCATAACAGAGGGCTACTGGTATTTCAGTGATTTGGCAGTCTCAGTGAAAGCAACAAAGCTGCAGCTGAGAGTAAGGAACGATAGAGGGACTAGTGCTTTGGCCTCCTTATTTTAATCTGCCAACTCTCCAGATGCAACTGCTGCCTAGCCCATCCCTCAGCATGCCTGAGGATCTGGGATCACAGCCAGGCTCAGGTGAAAGGGTAAAGGGTGCCAGGAGCTAGACTCCCTTTCAAAGGCTGCTCCCAAGCTTTCTCAGCAACAAAGACAACATAGATGAGCTGGAATTTTCTTAGCCTGATTTGCTGATGCTGGCATTTCCTTTGTCACTGAAATCAATGCCAGGGCTCAGCTCTCCAGGTGTTGGGCTGTAAAGCAGACCCAGAGTGGCCATGCACTCTGCCTTGTCTAGCACACTTACCAGTCTCCAAAAAATCACCTTAAACAGACATCTAAGCACACACAACAATAGGGCAAGCATATGCGCACTTTCTTCCCCTTCCCAGGATTCTCACAGTATTAATTCAGCCTAGAATACGTTTTGAGCCTGTTATGAATCATTTTTTTTAATAACTCACAGTGGACCTCTTCTGAGTATCTGTCCAGTATGCATTTGAGCCCATATAAGCTTCTTGCATCTGCACTATTCCATGAAGAAAGGCTCTGCAGGACCTATACCCACTGCAGAAGGATTTAAAGCCTGTTCTTTTTTAATGGCTCCCATCAGCTGCAAGGAATGACTGCTTTGATGAAGACAGTCAGCTGAAGTTCTGATGCTGCAAGAGAAACCATGGCCCCTCCAAGCCATGGATTTGGCCAGTCCCCCATTCCCTGCAACTAGTCTCTTATCATGGCCTACTTGCTCATTCTTGTCAAGAAGGAAATCAAAGCTTCTCTCTCACCACCTTAGCTGTTCTTTTCTGAACCATTTTCAGTTCTGCTACAGAAATACCAGCCCTACAGTTTTAATAAAGCATGAACACAGAATGAAAGCACTGCCAACAAGCAATGATTCTGGTGATTTGCCAGAGAAACATGTTTCAGCCTGGAAGAGATGGGACTCTCCACTCTACAGTCACAAGTTTTCTTACCAGTAATTCTGTTCACCTTCTTTTTAGTCAGACTCCCAGCAATCCCAGCAGCATGAGCGCCTAGACTGTATCCCAGCAAGTGGACATTGTTGAGAGGATAATTAAATTGTTCCTGTTCAAGAGAACAATTTGTTTAAAGTTTGAAGCCAAATGTGAAAGTGTCAGCAGGCACAAAAGAAAATGTTTTGTTAATACTGGGATTTCTCTTTGAGCCATAAATAATAGAAGAAATGCTATACAGTAATCATAATTTTGTTCTGTACTAGATCACTTGAGCTAGCTAACTTATGGGAAAAATCTAAGCAGAAAAGAATGTAAAATGAAAGACAGAACAAGAACTGAGCACCATATCAAAGGTTTCCAGCCACCCCCTTGCCACCAGTTTCTGGATCTCTTAAGTATGTCCCAAAGGAAAGGCAGGCTTCTGTTTTGCAAGTGCTGGCTGCTGCAAAATATACAGGAATCTGTCTTTCATAGCTACTTCACACAGAGCCTTTGGAAATACTGTGGGTTTACAGGGCTCCAGAGACCACAAGGTGAAGTTTCTGGAATGCACTGTAAAAGTCATCTTTGAGTAAGAGATAACCAGTAAATTAAAGCTGGAATTTTACCAGTCCAGCAAAATACTGTCTGCAACAGTTTAACTCCATCTACCCAACATGAGATTATTAACACAGCTGTATAATTGCTGTTTTATCTCCTAGGACACTATGTAAAATGCAAGATGTTTCTACACGTCTTACCTCCATCCAGTCAATAAACATAGCAACATCCTTTCCCACCAGCTTAGTGTATGCAGCAGACACTGGATAGTGCTGCTGAGCTCGGACCAGCCAGTCCACCACAATGACATTTGAATCAGGTTCCCTCTTGTACAAGGCATCCACCAGCTTCGGAACCCAACTTTCATACATCCCTGTCACCTGTTGGTTGGATTTTTTTTTAATTAAAAAAGGAGATACATTAATATTAAATGTGAAGTATAAACACCTCAGGAGAGTTTAACAGAAGTGTGTTTAAAACGGAAATTCTTCCCACTTTGTCTTACCGTCCACCCGTGGATCACCACAAAGGTTTTACTGGTATGATTGAAATTGCACTGTGCCAGGCTGTTCACTTGCCCAGGAACCAGGTAGCAGACATCCTCATCAGGCTCTGCAGGTGTCCGTAAGGAAAACTTGCTCTCAATTCCCTCAAAATTGTTTTCAGATTCTGCTATGCAAGAGCACAGAAAATATAGAGCAGTGTTTTAGGAGTACTAGGACAAACAGTTCAGAAGTTAGAGGTACAATGCTGGAGAAGTGTCTGGAGCAGTCAATGGGACATGTGGTTTTCAGTTCCTACAGCACTCAGTGGCCACACAACAGCCATGAAAAGAGGAAATGAAAGGGTGAAAATTGCTCCCCTTCCAAGGTCCTGCTAAAACAGTGAGAATCTGGCCAGCTGTCAGAGAGGTGTGAATCCTTTTTAGGAGGCAGTATTTTCCCCAAATCCTTAAGCAGGAAAGCTATTAATTACTACAAACAGAAAACCACACAGTACAGTCACAGACAGTCATACAGGAAAGCAGCAAGTTCCTACCATACTATTACATATTTTGGTGGTGCATCTTCCACATCCTCATCAATAATCACTGCTTAGCAAGGCCCTTTATAGCACCTAGTAGTTGCAGTGTATTAAAAATCAGAGCTGTGAAGTCACCACTGCTTTACAAAATGTTGATTTTAACTTTTGATAAACAAAAAGCAGGTGAGATCAGACACCTATTAGGGAAACTGAATGAGCAAACCGAAAGCCTGTACTTTGAAGGCAGTACATTTTGAGATCATCCGATAAGCTACAGAAAAACAAGCTCCAGGGAAACACCTTCCTTAGCCTGAAGGTATTTTGAATCCCAGAGTGGAGAGAGAGGTGAAGATCATCCCAAAGTATATGACAGCCTGCAAAGATCACTCCCTTCAGCTCTCAGCTTCAAAAATGTAAGTGTTCCTTTCATTCCTGGCAAGGCATAGAAGTGACTTTAGGCTTCATGCTAGGCACATGCATCCTTTGCCTAGGAAGAAACTTAAATATCTCCTCTTTTTATATGATTCAACACTTAAGCATCTCTATACCCAGCATACCCTCTAATTAACTGTGGACTTTTCAAGACCCAAGTCCCAGTTTGGCAACCTGAGTTTAGAAAATATTGATTGCCTGGTTTTTAAGTCAGCTGAACTCAAGCCAACTTTGTCCAGCTCAGAGTTGTGTCTCCTGGAATCATGACCACAAAGCTTTCACAAACTCCTACAGACACGTTAATGGATTGCCCCACATCACCATAAGAAAGACCAAGGGACAAGGTAAGGACCTCATGATAGGTATGCAAAAGAGATTTTGACTCCCCTTCTTTTTCACATTGCAAAAGAGGTTTTCAATGATAATTGGTAGATTTGCATTTATCCATAAAGTTGTGCTGCATCACTCAGGTGATGAATAACTAACAATTCTTTTTCTTTCTGAAACAGTTTCTCATCTTCTCATTTGAGCTATCAGTCACCAGCGAACAACTTCTGCCTTAACTCATGCAACCCTCAGGCAGCTCCATAAAGTCTGAGGTTCTTGCGGTGTTTGGAAGGTCACAGAAATCATGGTCTAAGCCCTTGCATGAGGTCTAAAATCAGCACACAGCCTTGCAACAGATGCTTATGTACAAGCTCCAGAGAAAGATGTCACCCATAATCAATGGCCTGACATGGTCCAAGTTCATCAGGACTTCTCAGCTCTCAAACCAAAGCACATGCAGTGCTCAGTTTTCAGTTTTGATCTCAATTGCACTACACCGGCTAGCTAATCCAGAATAATACACTGAGGACCTCTTTCCTGCCTCCTTTCCCCAAGAGAAAGGATAAAGTCTATGGAAAACACCTTTCTCCAAATCAGTAGAAGTAAAACACTTCACCTACCTACTGAAAACTAAATTTACCAAACTAATCAAATGTTTGCCCCTTTTCTTTATCTTTGCATTTTCAATTTTTTTTTTCCACCAAGACTACAAAACACCTTTCTGAAACAAATCTTTAAACTTATGTTATTTATGTTTTAGCCAGAAGGAGTCCCAAAGGCTGATTGGTTAAATATCAATCACAACTTTTCACTCAGCTGTGAATCCATAAAATCTTGAAAGGAACAAGAACAGCTTTCAACTCTAAGGCATACAACACAAGGACTTTCAATTACATATACTCCCGTCTAGTACAGGAAGGCAAACAAGAATAGTCCACCTGCTCACCAGTTAATAGTGCTTCCTTTCATACTTAGATATCATTTCCCTTCTGAACTAAACTTACCTGATAATCATCCAAAATCTAAATTACATTGATATCCTGTCTTGTAGTGTGTTTTCAATTACAAACACATGTTAGAATTTGCATGCAAGTTCAGACTACAACTCCTTGGAAAACAAGCTTATAGGAAATTTACAATTTGAAGTGCATCATACTTTAGGGTGCATCAAATTTAGAAAGATTGCGGTACAGTGGCACTGCCACTAAAGGTGTGCTAAGTGCTTCACAAACAGTTGTGTGTTTCAGACTAACAATCTTTGGCAGGGATTTAAGGACATAAAATCACTGAGATGCAGTCACCACCAGAAAAGCAGCAGCTGCAAAGCAGCAGCCCATGAGTTAGGGAAATGGCAGGTGGCCACTTTGCTCATTTAACTATGTTGTATGAGGAATTAGAAAGTCAGAAGAAATTACTGTTATCATCTTATGCACACAAAGAGAGTCATGTTATCTAATGTCCACATATGGTCAGTTCCCAGCAGGCAAGATACCTTTTGGATAAGGGAAGAGTGGTGGGGTTTGTTACAAACTTCTTAATGGTGTGTTCATTAAGGAACAATCCTCAGAATCTGCCTGAGTTTGGTTTTGTAAATTCTATATGGCTCAAAGCATAAGGTAACTTTTCTATACCATTTGTTGTGGTGTACACATGCTGCAGTACCACCTCAACTCCCACTTTCTGCAGATTAAATTTTAGAAATACGGTCCAGGGATACATATAGTATGTAAACACCACACAGACCAGCATCTATATATCTCATGTTTTAAAACTGAAGCAGAGAAGTTACAAAGCATATCACTTCAGAAAACTATCATTTCTCAGTTCTACTTTTATCTTATAATTCACCTTGGGTCTATTTGAAAAAATTATTTAGAACTGAACTTTGTCATGAACTTTTTAGACTTTTGCCATAAATATTTTCCTCATAAAGTGAACAGTCCCCTTGAATCTGACTGAGCCATTCAAACAGTTTTACACAAAGAAACAGAGACAGTCAACTTACACACTCATCACCCTTCGGATAATAATTTACCTCAAGTTAAATAAAGGAGGAAAAACCCAGAAATGGGGCATTTTCAGCATGTTTCTGAAAGCCAAATAAAAATTTATCCAAATTCACATCACATTTTACATAATGGAGACACAGAAAATAGTTATCAAGAAATTTACATGCATCAACCCTGAGACACTGAAATAGCTTTTCATGACAAGAATGCAAGTCCATTTCTATACAAGGGCTTGGGGAAAAACAGATCTGGAAGTAAAAACATGTATACAAAACAAATCCATCTTTTGCTAAAAACCACACTTTCCTAGACTTAGTTCAGAAGAGTTATAACAGCATGTGTTCTGTACTGCAAAAGCATCCAGGCACAAAGTTACAAATACAACCTACCATTGCAAAAGAAAGTTTTCTGCCTACTCCTATGTGCTTACAGTTAGCAAGGTGACTTACAAAGGGATTATTCAGGGAACTGGAAAAGGGGGAAGCATTTCAGATGCAAGTTGGCTTTTCCAACAGCCTACAGGGTGCATTGCCAAACTACACAATTTTACATTGCTCCACAAACTTTCCTGATATTTTTCTAAAACCACCACTTAACACAGTCCCAAACAACTATATTTAAAAAAAAAAAAAAGGGAGCTGTCCTCTGCATCAAAGTATTGAGAATCACTTAGACTTCAAGAGAGTGGGGGTAAAAGGCTTAGAAATTGGTTAAAGCCAGTAGTTTTATTTTTCCTGTTCAAGCTTTCTGACACTTTTGCCTTGCAACTTGTGAAACTCCATTCAGTTGGGGACTCCTATGAATTATCAATTTTGAAAGCATCCCACTGACTTTTAAGCATTCAGACACACTAATCAAGAGAATGCAGTTTCAAGTTTACTTCACGGGAAACTGAAAGCAACCTAGTAAATTATTTTCACTGTCAAAACTGTTTATCACTGGTCAGCTGGGTGGAGAATATGAGTTTTGAGGAAGTAAAAACATCTGGAATATTAATCAGAAGCTACACTGCCCACATCAGACACAGGTTGCCAAAATATGGTAAGAACGCACTTGTCAGAATAAGTGCACCTAAGCTATGGTTTTATAAAGGGAATATTTGATAAACAACAATTTCCTAGCATTACATACCCAGAGAAGGAAATACTATTAGCTAGTTGCAAAGATCCTTAGAAATTATACTGCTAGACTGTTGTAAACTCCAGCCCACATAGATATGCACACACACATGCACAGCAGCAAGCATCTGCACATAAGATCAAACATTTACCAGCTGTAGTTAACTGGAATAACACTACCCTCAGCTTACAACCAGCATTAGGATCATCCATCTATCAGTCATACTGAATCCCTAAGAGTTCTGAAGCAAAGTCGCAGCAAGCTGTAATAAAGGGGCTGTATCATAGAAATTGGTATAATTTAATTTGATCTACACTATAAACTGAAAGCAGATTACTGTGTGTTGCAATCACAGGAAGCCTACCTCACGAGTCAGGTTATTGTTTAACCTAGCTGTAAAAAAATTACAACCTCAAGTTTATTTATGTATTCCTTAATGACAGAGCTCTGAGTGAGTACATTCTGCTTCACTTCACAGGTGGAGACAACAGAAAGAGCAACACCTCTGAAAAGCTACTGTGCACAAGTTCAGATGCTGAGCAAGTTCAAGTCCTGCAGCTGGCAAACTGCTTTTCTAGCTCTCTGCACATGGATGTGCCTCTCCAAGGCACTCCCTGTCAAATCCTTTCTCAGCTGCAGCTGAGACGCTTGTACCTTAATCCAGCAGAGCTCTTGACATCCACCAAGTCCCTCTGGGATATCTGGAATTAGTCCAAGACAATTAAAATGCAACCACTGTCAGACTTTGCAGTAACATGGAGGAAAGGATGCATGAAAAAGCCCTGTCATGTAAGTACTTCTGCAGAGAGGAGAGGAGTACTAGTGGCCATGCTAACCTCCAGCACAATTTTGTTGCCTGACAGCCTCACCTGTGTGCCTTCTCAGAAATGCATTGTTTTGAGAAAGGCCACACCACACCTACCCTGGTAGGTCTACCCCAAACACAGCCATAGCAAAAGCCAGTAGCTCACACCACACAACTGTGTAAATATGCTGACTCAGGATTTACACTGGTAAAAACAGGGATCAGAATGTATTCCTGGTAATGTTTTTCTCTTTTCCTGGAACACCAACATTGTTTTCTCCTAGAATATCTTTTTCTATGTTTATTGAATACTCTGGATTCCTGAAGGGCTCCATCATGTGTTTTTCATGGTTTCAAAACATTTTTTACTGTGGTGTGCAAGAAATAGTGTCGTACTGAAGGCTTGCATAGGTTTAGGATGAATGTACAATCTTCTTTCATAAAACCTGTTTCTAAGGAGAAAAAATGAAATTATCAGAAAGTCTGTAGCAAATCAGTTCCTGCAGTAATATAACCTTGGTCTGGGAAGGTAGTTATTTTACTGCATACAACTTGGATACTGTGATGAAAACTAGTTTTGACTGTCTCTGATGGCACAAAATTGGATTCAAAACAAGAACACATTTTTTTGGTTGTGCCCTAGCATCCCCTCCTCTTACTTTGGACTAGTTCCCTTCAGATTCCTTGTCAGAAAGCAACAGCAAAGACATCCACAGTGGAGGAAACAGCAGTTTCAGAGGAAACAGTAACATTAGAGTTTAATATCACACAGGAAGTGTAAGAGCTACAGCCACGTTTTCTCCTAAGGCCGTGGACTTTTAAAGATAGACACTGTGTGTGGGAGATCAGCGTAAGTAAGTAACCTGTGACAGGGCGCTGCGAACATATGCTTGAGGAGTAGCGGTCTCCTTAAAGTAGTCTCTTCGCTCATAAAAGCTGCACTCATGTTGTGACTTAACAGGGAAAGCACCTAGTGAACATCCAGCAGCCAACATTCACACATGTTGCGCTCCCTCTGGCCTGGAGGGTGCCGACGCACAAGTGCGGGCACAAGAGGCAGAGTGCAAGCAGAGCTGCAAGTGAATCCACAGACACTGCGAGAGTACACATCTCTGTTCCCTTCTTCCCTAATGGGTTCTGCTGCATTACACGCATTAACTACGACTCAAACAGATTACCACGATACCGCGGAAACTCAGCCTTTCCTTGCCTAGGACCAAGAACCGTAGGAAACTGGGAGGCTGGGCTCCCATGGGATGGACGAGTCCCCTGCAGAATAGAGGAGAGAGCCAAGCGACCTTACTGTGATGCTACTGCTGTGCTGAAGTAAAGGACTCTTGGAAGACACCGTGCTTCCAGAGAAAAGACACATTTCGAACCTCGACAGCTCGTGTCATCAGCCCGGCAGGTTGTGCCCGAGCTCCGGTCGAGGAACAGGCTCCAGATCTCTCTCAGTGGGATGTAGGAGCCCCCAGCGCCTTGTGAGGCCACCTCACGACACCCGGGTCCCGCAGCATCCCCAGCACGCCAGGAGACTTTACAAAGGCAAGGCTGCCAGCTCCCCTTCCCCACCACGCCGGCAGCATTCCCTCCCCAAATCCGCCTTCCCCAAAAGCAAGAGGCAGCCCCCGCGGGTGCTCCGGACTGCGCCCAGCCCCTGCCCCGGGACTCACCGCCGAGGGCCGGCACCCAGCGCAGCCACAGCCACAGCCACAGCCACGGGACGGCCAGCAGCGCCTTCCTCCCCATCCCGCCTCCTTCCGCGGCACCAGAGCTTCGGCGGACAACAAAAAGAAAGAAAAACAAACCTAAAAACAGACTTAAAAAGAAAGGTAACTTTTTGTTCTCAAGCACCGTGGAGACTGAAGCGCGATGGGCTCCCCGGGCCGCGCTCCCG
>WBMV01005275.1:127781-174033 GCA_013396655.1 Campylorhamphus procurvoides | reverse complement strand
TCTCTGCTGTGTCGCCCTTCTCAGCCATGCCTTTGCACCAGTAACCACCTGCCTGCGCGGCGCCTTGCTGAAGCCTTGCTTTGTCAGCACTCAAGGGGATACAAGTTGGGACATTTAATTAATTCACTGGAGATTGCATATGTGCTCCTGAGGAATACAAAATTGATCCTTTGGGCTCTTCAACTTTCTCTGCCCTCCTCTCGGAAATATGGTTTGCAGTGAGACTTGCGTCAGTGGCCACTGGGTGAAAGATCAGTTATGTAAGAATATTAATTTAATAACAATACCAGTTTTCATTTCATTGTCCAGTTTGTTGCTAAAGGCCCAGCTTCATAAAGAAGCTTATGACACAGGGAATGAGGACTCCCTCGGCTTTGCAATGTGAAGCAAATGGGATTTACTTTGAGTGTAACTGATCTTTCTCATACCAGGCACTTTAGGAGATTAAAATATATCTGGTTTATATTAGTGAGGCTATTCCATAAGAGGTTGCTCAAGTGTAGCACAACTGGGTCACTTTCCCACTTTAGATTCTACTAAAAGACCAGTAAGATCTGTAAGAATACATCACCCCCAAGACACAACTAGAATTTCCTTCACCATCAATTTATATCTATTTATATCCAAAAGTCATTGGAAGAAGTTTGTGAGGGTACAAACTGTTCATGCTGAGACTTTCTTTTCCACTGACACAGGTGGGTGACAGGGAGGGGGGCTAACACAATGGATGACGCAGTGAGAGAGAGTGGAAGTCAGAGACAGGGAGGTGAAGAGGCTTGGAGTAAGGAGAGACCAGCCCTTGGTCACCAGTGGATGGTGGTGGTGTGAGACTGCAAAAATATGGTTCGTGCTGCAGCTTGCTAAGTACCGATCATATCCTCTTGACACCCGGTGTTTGAAACCCTCTTGTGAAAACAATAGCAAGAAGTTTCTTGTGTCTTTCTTCTTCTCCATTGTGAACTAAACAAAGCATTTCTCTTGATCTAATTTGGTTGAAACTATAGTGTAATTTCCCCTAAGAAATCAGTCTGACTCAATCTAGTGTCAGACATCCTTCCTAGAAAATTCCATTCCCTGATGGCAATATTTGGCAAACTAAAAGAACAAACACTTTAAGGCAAGCTGCTGTAAGGGAGACTGTCAGACCAGCTTAATCACAGGTGGCGCTACCAACACCATCAGAGCAAAACAGAACATTAAGTCTCCGGATTTGCACAACTACATCCATGGCGCCTGCAGAAAAAATTAAAAGCGTGCATTGCAATATGACTATGGGAAAAGAAGTTATTGTAGTGCAGTTCTAACTGCTTATGGAATCAGATTAAGCAGAGAGAAAGGAGCAGTGGCAATGCTTGGCACGCCAGCCCTGGGTGGACTGTTGGCCCCCACTAACATCTGCAAATCCACAGGCTGTAATCAGGCTGTCAGTTAATTCCCCATACAGATTGTGAAACCCGTCAACAGAAAGGGCAGACAGCAGATTTACAAACTGCTCAGAATGAAATACAATTTGTTACACTGAAAATTCTTGTTTGCATAATTTTTGTTCATGCCCATGCCTCATTTTAAGACATAGAGTTATGTATTTAAGAAAGAATTGTGCAAAGTCTCCACCTTAAAAAAAAAAGAAAAAAGATTAAAAACAAAGCAAACAAACAATAAAAAAAAAACACTGGAAGAAAACTTTCAAGTGATGAGAGGCGGGGGAAGGGGATAATTCTGGTTCCTCAGATCTTGAAGAAATTGCCTAAGTCTGTTGTAAACTCAGATGCAAAATAATCTGAAATACATGGGACAGAGCACATTTTCCAATGTTCGAAGCTTTTTGTTCCTCACATATAATCATGATCAGATGGAGAAGAAGTTTCATGGCATCAACTCAAGGTGCTTCAGTGCAATCATTAACTTGATTTGAATTCCTCTTGCTCTACAAAATACATAATCCTACAGGGGAAAGCAAAACTCCATCTGTAAAACAGAGCCTGATTTATAGTGCTCATGAACTCCAAAGTGGGTGGAAGGTAATATAATGAGAGCTAAAATACATTGCTTCTACTAAGGCTGAGTGGAAAGTCTGGAGGAATGGAGACAGGAGTTGCATAACTAGGCAACTAGGCCAGGATTTGTACCCACAGACCACATAGAAGGTTAAAGTCAAAACAAGCCCACGAGTGTCTCCAACACAATGTGGGCAGCATTGGTTTATGTGGTGCAGTTGTGCTAAACCTCTAGCAAATTCACTGGTCTCACACAACAAGAAGCATGGGGAGAACCAACCCCAAAATTTCTTTTCCAACAGCAATTCTCCAAAGACCTTGAAATACAGGGAGAAGAGGAGGGGCAGGACAAGACACAACATGACACTGAACATTTTTGTGCTGCTTTAATTATATTAATATAAAAGATCTGATATCTGAGGGTGAGAAGTCTTTCAACAAAAGCATCTGCTTACAAACAAGCAAAAACCGTGTTCTGGTCTCCTTCTGACTAGGAAATACAAGTAAATAAGAAGTCTTCTTTCCCCTTCTCTCCCCTCCACCCCCCATAAATATTGCAATTTGCTCTTTTCCTCCCAGAAGAAAAATAGTAACAATAAAGCCCAAAAGTTGGTGTGAGCTTTCATATTCTATGCTAATAAGTTCAAAGAAACACAAATAGAAAAAAAAGGAATCCTTTTCTCCTGTTTTAAGTTTGTTCAAAGATGAAACGTTTCTTAAAATCTATTTTTCTAAAAACCAGCCATTTTTAATGAAGCCCTGGTTTGGGGATAAAGTATAACTCTTCCCTTCCTGTTTCCATAATCATTAATTGGGCTACAGCAATAACTTTACATGCAATGGAGGTCCTCTCATCCCGGCATGAACCTCTTTTTTGCACTCTGAAGAAGGAGCAACATGACATCAAACCATCCAGGGGCTTGAAGGTGACTGTAGCAAGCTTGTCTCAGCGACTCATCAACAGGCCCTTTTTGTGGCACAGTATTTGTCTGCTTTTCCACAGTGGCAGTGAGTGCAGGGTGCAGGTACCTTTCACTAGAGGAAGGGGCAGCCCAGTGACAGGAAGGCAATGCTCTCGAGTGAGCTACAGTTGCAGGACAGTCTGTGTTGTGGTTATCTTGAATCTCCCTAAATGGGGAGTAATAGGAAAGGTGACAGCAGGAAACTGTAGGATTTAGGAACAGGGTATGTGCAGCGTCACTCTTGGTACCTGGAAGGCCTCAGCTTAGATGGCATAGAAATATGGGGAGATATGCAGCAGCTGCAGCTCTGACTGCATTAGGCAGGGCACCTGTTCCTCGTGCTCACTTTTCTATTTTGCAGAGGTTCTTTCGGTCTTTGGTGCCACACAGGAAGGAGGAGGAGGCTTGTATAAAATACCCTTTATTACGTCTTGGCTTGCTTAATCTTTCTGTTGCTGTGATATGACGTGTTGTTCTGTTCCCAGGTTGCTTTATCTCACAGACAAGGTCCTCTCTCACTGATTAGCACAAGGATTCATTCCTCTTCATTCCACTCTTATTTCCAGTTCATGGTGTAAGCTACCGACTCCTTCAGAAAAAAAGAGATATGGAATAGAGCAGGATGTCCTGCTCTGCTAGTGAGCTGCAGATCCGATTGCACAGTAAGTTTGCACTATGCTTTTCTGAACTGTGCTTTAATTAATAATCACACTGATGGTAGTGCCTGCCAGAGCCAGCTAGCTGTCTCGCCAGACTCATCTTTCAAAATGCAATGCCAGGGGAGGGAAATTCCAGCATCCCTTTTGGGGTGGGATGTAGGGGAGTGTAGTACAACTCCCTGCTCATTGGCCAGGGGACTGGTGTGCTGATCAAGTATGGTCCCACTCACTATCCCTCACGTGGCTCCCAAGTCCTGCCTGCAGTAGGTTAAAGATGATGTCTGAAACTTTTGCAAGGTTATGAAAATGTACAAGGGCAGGGGGGAGAAGGAGAGAAAAGAGCTTTTGCTTGACTGAAAGTGCCCAGTACCAGCAGTGCTCAGGTGCCCCATAAGGGCATAAGCAAGCCCCAGCATTTTGCCAGCAGGGTGCCTGGTGGAGAGACTTCAGTGCTCCCTCTTGTTCTTCTCCTGCAATTTGTGAAATTCCTGACTCTGACCATGGGAACAGAGCCTTCTTGCTCAGATCCTAGCCTGGCAATCTGTTTCCCTGCTTACCAAGGGGAGAGCAAGTAGGGTGAGAGCGCAGTTCACAGGATCACTACTGTGAGAAGACCAAGCTGTCATTTTCCTTTCAGGGAAGACAAGTCACTTCTCTGGCCTCTGAGGTCTCCAGCAACGGAGAGGATAATTGCATGCTCTCTGCTTTCCTTTATTTTACTCTGCAAGGCTGACAGATGGTGTGAGAAGCAGCCAAGGCTGGATTTCAACTTGTATCTCCTTTGGTTGCTTGCGACTTACTGAGAACAGATTCCTCCTTGGGCTGACATTTCCATCTCATCCCAAAGGGGATTTGTTTTAATTTTCATTTAATGTTTCGTCTGAGTTAGCATTGCTGCTCTGGGATTTTGCAATGGGTAAGTAAAAACGCCCTCATGGCCCAACACTCCTGCTGTGGACATCCAACCCAAGTGCTCATGGAGTGAGAGGCTTACTCCCAAAGGACAGTTCAGCCCTCCTGCAGTCAAAGTGCACTCATGCAGTGACTCCAGGAAATAAAGAGTAATCCGGCAGTGATATTGTACTCATAACTTCTCTATGGATCAGTTTTACATCTCATGGTGATTTAAATGAATTTCAAGAAAAGTCTGACCCCAGATAGTGATTTGTCTTCAAACTATGAACAGAAAACAGGCTGAGTTTGCATATGCACAGTAAAACTTCCCTGTCTGATCTATTCTATTTGCCACGTGTAAATAACCACAAAGTAGTATTTATTTCCACATACTTCTTTCACTGCTTTACTTCACTATCTTGACAAGTATGCTGACACTTTTTAGGAACCCTTCAGCTGTTGTCCCTGTCCCAGAGATATTCCTGTCAAAACTAATATATGTCAACAAAGGGGAGACACATACAAGAGGAGAAGGGGAGAGGAAGGGCAAGGATGCAACAATAAGATCTCACTATTTATCAGTGAACTTCAAACACAATGCTAGCTATGGGAGAAGCCTGGAAAATGGCAGACCTGATTCACTCATCATGGAGGGCTTCAGATCCCATAGATAGGATTCTCCAAGTTGAAAAATCACATTTTCTGTGCAGGCCCTTCTTTCAGAGGCAGCCTGTGAGGGAAACACATCCACTTGGCCTTGTGAACACCAAATGATGCCATCACTGTCACCTGGTCATGGTAGCCAAAAATCTGGGGGACCTTTTTTCTGTTTTTAAAAGCACAAAGTGCTCAGTTTATCACATGTAATGTGCAAACCACATTCCTCTGACTGGAGATATTGCCATACAGCATGCCACTGAAAGGATGTGTTTCAGCTCCTGAAGTCCAGAGGCATCACCTCAGCCCTGGAAGCAGAAAATACAGCCAGTCCACTTCAGGGTCCTTTCCACCAGCCAGAGCGCACACTGAACAGACGAAAATTTGGCTGATTTGATGGTTTGTGACACCATCTTCCTTCTGACCCACTGCTGCTGTGACTCAGTGCTTCTCTAGGGCCCTAGCAGGCAGCAGTGAGACCCAGTTGCTTCTGGAGAGGAAACCATCCTTTGCAGCCCCTAAGGTCATGTGTAAGTACTTTACAGGGAGAGTAGGAAACTGAGGCTCCAAAGACTGAAATGTCTTGCCCCAAGGCTGTGTACAAAGTCACGAGCTGAAAGGGACCCAGAGCCTGCAGCAGTGCAGGTCCCCTACCTGCTAACCTTTCTAAGGGATATAAAACCAGAATAAATAATGAAAAAGTGGGAAAAATATTTTCTGCCTCCATCTGCTCTGGAAGCTGCTGCTATGAGGCTCCACCAGTGCCTTCATCTCATTTCCATCTCCCAGAGTGTTCTTGAAGTCCCCAGAATAGGCTTTTTTCATGTATAGTTGTGAAAAAGTAGTCGTGCATTTACACACTGTGCCTGCAATTGTGCAGATGGCTAGACATCAAACAAAAATGGTTATTCTTAAAAACCTTCCTGTTTTCATACAATGGTAGCCACCTCAGTAAATGTCTCCGTGTTTAAAGTTATAAAGAGGCCATTCAAGGGATCTCTAAAAGCCTTAGAAATCTCCTAGGATCAGACTCCAGGCATGAATTAGATAATGGTCATATTAGCATAGTGTGTTTTTCCAAGGCAGCTGATAACACTGTAACTACCGAACTATGACATAAATTTGCCCTAGGAAACAAGGAAAATAGCTCTGTGGGTTGTTTCAAATTACTTATCCTGTGGGAATTTCAAGAATTCCTGTTAAATAATTAGGGACATGTGAACTCGATTTTTCAATCTGTGTGATGCCATGAGAACTCTGGGAGTGAAGCTTTTTTAAGGAATATTGGTTCCTTTGTTGTTGAGTGAACATCTTCCTCAAATTTTCCAGTGCTGTGATGTTTAAAATCGTTGGCATCCTTAGGTATTTTTTATATTGGAGTAAGAACTACGACTTTCAGTCATTTGCATGTAGAAAAGTTTTTTTGACCTAATGCAAACATAAAAAGATTTTTTAGACCTAAAACTCACAGGGAAACAAAATCAGCCTAAATCCCTAGTGCATACAGTATTGTGGACTCACACAACTGAGGTGGGGGTGCAGAAGCAGTGAAAACTCCCTTTGACTAGTGGGAAGGTCCCAGGAACATGTCTGCTTTGCTGTTAGCAGTGGACCCTTGCACTGGCCACCCACCAGCCCCTTGGACCACAGGAAGTTTTTCTGGGAATGGGAGGGCACCACAGGCTGGGTGCTGCCTCAGGCAGTACACCCATGCCGCACCAAAACCTACGTGCTAGAGCTAGGTTCTTCCTCTTCAGTGAAAAGAAATTATTAACTCTCCGCTGCTAATTTATATTTTTGTCCAAGCACTGAAGCTTTCCTGAGGCCATTTTGATGGAAATGTTACAAAATTTTCTTTTAAACAAAATTTCTCTAGGACTATCAAATGGTCTCAGTCTTCTTGGTGCTCAGCCTTGCCATTCAGCTCCTGTTGAATACCTCCAGTCCAGGACCAAAGAAGCACTTTTCCATCTAGGAGCTCTAGTGCAGATCTCAATGCAAAAGGCAGTTTCTATCTCTTCGGCATACTCAGATTGCACCTAACAGACATGGCTTTTTCCAAGGATATCTGCATTTACCAGTCATTCTGGAGGTGCTTGGCTGCTTGATGCTTATGCACCATGAAGGATGAAATGAGGACTCTCTTTGGCAGCAGTCCTGATCTAGATGTGATCTTGAGTTCAGATTTTAGAAATACCACCTAAACCTTCTGTAAGTGGTGCTGTGGAAAATAAGAGGAGATGCTGGGAATGGGATGGCACTGCCCCTTCCAACAAGGTAGGTGCACCTGTGCATGAGCTGAGCCCATCCACACCAATTTCACCACATAGAGAAGCAGAGGTGCATACTATGGTATGTGTACCCCGCTGTTTTCTAGAAGTGTTGTGGTTAAGGTACAGGGTTGAACTGACAGGCCTGAGAAGAAACTATAGAAAATACTAACAGGAGAAAGAATGAACACTTCTAAGTCTAGCTTAAAAACTGTTGGGGTTTCCTTGTTTTGCTTCAAAGGACAAATGTTGAGGTAATTTTTGTCTTCTGGTCTTTGAGGTTTAACATTCTCAACATCAAACTCTTCTCTGTGGCCATGAAGGCTAAACATTTACTCTCCTGTAATGCAACCCATGAGTCATAAGTAATTGCAGGACTGGAAAAGGAGCCTTACATAAACTACCTGCTTCCATAAGATATACTCTCATTCCTGAAAGATTCAACTCCTTTTCGGACTAGCAAACAATTCACAAGCTGCCACTGTTTTTCTCTTGTTTGCTAATCTCCAGTCAGATTTACTGAATAATTCTTCTTTCATTTATTTATGCTAGACAGCAAACTAATGTAAAGCCACTCTCTGATTCTCTCAATGGTTCATATCCAGATATTGTGGTTTGTCATCTCAGCCAGGCAGAGATTTTATTTTTTAAAAATCACTGTTTTGATACCTGTATTTCTTTTCCTTAACAGTTTGGAATGGGAAAAAAAAAAAAAAAAGAACAACAAAACAACCAAAAGAAACCCCAAACAAAACAGTTCCTATATAAAGTGTTCCTTTCACAAGGGAAATCTAAAAGAATTCAATTCTTGTGTCTTAGGGACATTACATGACTCTGATTAGAGGAGAGAATGACTCTCTCAGTTACTTTGCAGGCAATTGAAGAAGACAGTTGCTGCCCTGTTTGGTTCTGGGTTGTCACCTTTATTCCTTCCCAAGATAAAGAAGAGACAGACAGCAGAGCAAACAAAACTAATGGATGAAGGCAAATTTGGGGCTGATTAGGCATGGTGAAGGAACAAGTCAGTGCTCCATGGATAATTCACAATGAAACAGCTGCAGGCTTCTCTTTTGTGGCAGAAGTAGAGCTTAGCAAAGTATTTTCAACTTAAATATTTCTTGACTTTGAAAAGTTATATTATGACTCAAACACAGTATTTTGCAGTTTGGGGCTGAATTAAACTAAATTGCTCGAGATTGAAAAGTAATCCCAACCAAACATTTTGTTTTGACACTTTTTTAAAGCAAAAGACAGATTTTTAAAACTTTCTGGTTGAGAATCTCCCTTCAAATTTGGTTTCTAAAGAGTAGAAAAGGAAATGACTTAACTCTTGAAATAAAATTTTAATATTGAATATACTTTATTTAATGAGTAGTTTCACTCACCAATGGTTTTAGTAAGTATTTCTGTTTGGTCTTAGATAGGTATTTCAGCTATAAGGTTTTTTGTCTCACTGAGTCTTTTCCTGCATCCAGCTACTTTCCGTTCAAATACCCGTAAATCCACAGACCAATTCAGCTGCCCTGTATCCTCTGCAAGTGTCAGTCTCAGAGGTGCTAAGAGCTGTACACTCAGTCCAGCTGCTAGGGGAAGACACATACCTCTTTCTGTTTGCTGGAACAGTAGTAGCCAGAGAAGTACACTACAAACTTTCCATCTTCTCTGATCCTGTCAGAAAACTATCACTGTTAATGGTAGCCCACTGCCATATTTCTTGGTCTGTATTTTTGGGATCTCTGAAGAAGATCCCAATCCCACTTTTACAGACAAACTCAGTATCACAAATGTCATTGAAATTACATGCTTGAAGATATTTGGAACTTTCTACAGACAGGATGCATTGAAGCTGTTGCTTTTGGGCTTGCCCACAGTGGCATGTGGTCTCTGCATACAGATCTGTGCACACAGAGGTCCATGATGTACGCTCTGAATGAATGCTGCAGGACCAGCCCTTCCAATTTGCCTTGCAGTGCAGTAGAACAAAAACTGGTCAGTTGTCCTATTTCCTATTGAGTGAGTCAACAAGTCTGTATGTGTATGATATATTTAGGCTTACATTTATATGGGCATTTTAAATTTCTGACTCTGGCTGATTTTCTTTCCCTTTTCAATTTTTCTAAAGAAAAAAAAGCAAACCAAATCTGTAGGATTTTTAATTATACCTTTTTTTTGTCAAAAATTAAATTTATATCCACAAAAACTAATTTTCAGAGCTTTATAATATCAGCATAAATTTAAAAATCTGGAAACTGAGTCTGCAAATGCAAATATACAAGAAAAACATAAATGATTTTTCATAATTTAGCAGCTGTATAATTGTTGCATTCTCTCTCTCTGGAAAGGTATTTTCTTATGTAATAACACTAGATAGAGTAAATTAGTAATAACTTTGTAAGAGCTGGCAGTGAAGGTTTCCTTTCAGTGTAACAAGGCCTTTTACTAGATGGCCTGTTTCTCTGGCCAGATGACCCCCTTCTTCTTCAATGAAGGATTTACATATGTGGAAACAAAGTCTGGTACCTCCTCAAAGAGGAATTACTGATTATTCTGTAAGGATTTACAAGGGAACAGGCTCATTCCTCCCAAGCCAACACGTTGGTAGATTTTCGTGCTGTTGAAACAAGGGACTGGGAGCATTGATTGACTTGAGCAGGGAACAGTATTAGTTTCCTACTGGAGGCCTGCTGAATTAGGTCAATGTCAGTGTGTGTATCTGTGTCTAGTTACTCCTTCTCCTGTGCTCACCGATGCTCAGTGAGAAATCCCCTTCTCTGATTTTTTTACATTGGTTGGATACTTGCAAAGAGATCAAGAGACCTACAGCAATGATATATAACCTCACCACCTGTCATCCAAAGATCATAGCATGCATTGCAAAAGCTAAGTTTCCAAAACCTCTGCAGACTGGGTTGCTCCAGGAACAGGAGAAAGGAAACCGTTTGGAGGAAAAGGACTCTTGCATCCTGAAATTGCATGTGAAAATTACACGGGCAGGTCCTCAGAAGGCCATGGCCTCCAGGAATGTGTGAAGTGTGTCAACTGGCTGATGAGTCCAGTGTGTCTACAAAATTCAAAGTACCAAGATATATAACCAACCCTTGTGGAAAGTGTCTTTTAAACCGTGTTAAAAAGGAAAATAAATAAAGAAACCCAACAGGGCAGGAACCTAAATTCTGAGACCCAGTGTAAAATTCAGATTTGGTGTTCTCAGAGTGACACTGTGGGTTCTTGTGGGGAAGGGAAAAGGTAGTCAGAGACAGGCCCTCATGTTGGCCTTTGTGTCTCACTGGTTTTCATCTTCTGAAGCTCCAGCAACTTCAACCACACAAAAAATACAACTACAACAGGTTCATGCAGAAGTTTGCTTCTTTCTATGCCAAATAATTCTTCCAACGTGTCTATAGCACAAAGGTAGCCTCCCATCTATCTGACAGGAATTCAAGTCTGTTCAGTTCACCAGCTTTGTGCTATGACTGGACAAGATGGAAAGACTTCTGATCTTTTAAAAAATTCAAGATATGTGGTCAAACCAGGGGAGTTTTCATGTAAAAAAACTTTATTTTTTGCTAAAACTGAAAATCTTGCTGAGAATTAAAAAATACATAAATTGTAAAATCATTTTTTGATTTCTTTTTCATATGACAAGCCCCTTTTTTCCTCTGTCATACAAGTCTCTAATGCAGAAAAACACCCCTTTTCTTAATCTTTTTCTTGTGCTGATCACTTTTTTTGGCCTTATTCTTACTTGCAAACATGTCTTTTGCTTTCAACCCGGTAAAGCCAAACTTGTGCTTAAGGTTTCTTGCACTTGGGTAAACCATCTCAAAAAATCACTGCCTAGTAACCCAAGAAGAAAATCAGCCTGTTCCCCTCTAGCCTCAAACTTGCTTAAACCCCAGCCTGATGTTTTGTTCCAAGACCTTACACCATGCTTTCTCTCTCTACACCACACTCACTGGAAAATTAACCTCTTCCCCAAGGATAGAAAAGGGCTATCTCAGTCCCTTGGGAGTCCAGCCATGACCTTTTTAAAAGTTAGAGGCCTTTCCTGTATGACACAATTCTCTTGAGAGAGTACACAGCTGAAACTGCATGAACTGTGCTTGCATTGCAGCCTGCCCTGCCAAGTGATTGCTAAATGGAACTCAACATCCACAGCAGATGCTTATCTACATCCTGCAAACATCATCTCTCTGTGGTGAATCTGGGGATTGGTGCAGCTTTGTGGACAGGCATTTGATGTGCACACCACAAACTGAAAACGTTCCCTTGCAAAACTACCTGAATACAGCTGTGGCATGTCCTCACCACCTTCTGAGACTTCTCATTCATTTCTTAGGTCTGGCCCTTTTGGTTCTATCAAGTGTTTGTATCCATCTCCATATACGAAAATAGAGAAGAAAGAGGGCCTTAATGTTGGCCACTCACTTCATTAGCCAATACCTTCCCTGTGAAACCTTGTCATCAGTTTAAAGCAGGGCCTTCAAAGTGCATAAAGACCTTACACAGAAATGTACAGATCCAGCACAGACTTAGCACACTGAAGCATTTATATGCATGCTGACTGGAAACACATCACCTTTGTAAGACTTTGGTTGACTGAAGGCCCTACACACAAGGAGGTCTGCTTAGAAATAAGCAGAAAGAGTGTCTAAGTATCATGTCTTGCATGTTTTGTCCCTTAACACCCCAATAAGGGACAGTACTCACCCCTTTAAGCCCCTCCAAACACTAGAGTATCAGGGCAAACAGCCAGCATCCCAAGTCTTTCCACTCATGTTTCAGCCCTGCAAACCCTAAGAAAGTCAAGTGGAACAATGCTCTGGGACAAAGATGTTGGTGTTGCTGTCCTTACACCTGCTCAAGACTAACTTTTGGCTGTCACTTTGTACATTTTTCTCTTGCTCCTTTTCCCTCAAGAATATAATTCAGCCCACAGAAAGTCAAATGCGAGATCCAAGAGCTGTTCGGCTAATTCAACCAGATGAAAGATCTAGTTGTTTTCTCAGATTACATATGCAATTTGATGAACACGAAAACAAAACAGTTTTAAGGCCCAGTCCAAGTCAGCAAGTGCTCCCACTGTATGGTGTGTAAAACTGGATGTCAAGACACAGATCTTATACTGTGGGTAAGAGATTTCAAAGTGTCTTAGAGGAACACTTGACACCTATTTACTTCTAAACTGGACACCTAAATCCATTAACTATTCTGAAAGAACTCAGCATTAGTAGACAGCATCAAAAGCAGACAACAAGCCATTACAGATGGAACTGTCTGCAGGAAAAAGTATGGGAGATCCTATATGCTCCAGGCTGTGTGTTCAGATATGAGAGTTGAGAAAACATTTCTGGTATATTGGGTGAGGGCAGGAAAAATACTGAAAAGGTGTAAAGCAATTTGCAACCCCGAAACCTATATCATTAGATACAAAGATAAAGGAGGAACCCTCTTGGGATACTGCTAACAAGACAGAGCAAGTTAAAGGCAAAGGGGTTGAGATATTCCCCTAAATCTATATTATAAACAGTGAAATATGAAAGGAGGAACAGAAATCTCCAGACAGAAGACCATCATTGTGCTACAAAAGTATCCATACTGTTATGAAAATCAGGAAACAACAGCATGAATTGGTTAATTTTGCAATAGGACATAACCTCCTAGATTCATCCCTAGTGTACAGTTAAGAAAAAGTATTACACAAATTACGAAATGTATTGCTAGTCCTATCTATTTTAAATTTTCTTCATTATTTAGTTAAATTAAATGCAAGCTGAGAAGTTCAGAAATATTTCTTAACATGTTTTTGCCTCAGGAGAGGTCACTTGCTACAGGGCAATTTATTCCAATGAGGTTGATCAGTACCTTTAACCTGTAGCACTCTTTCAGCCATCAGGTTCTCACCATAAGCAAATTGATCAAAGACAACTTATTACGCTGCAGAAAAAACAGAGTTTAAGCCCTAAAGATACCAGAAGTAAGCAATTCCTGTCCTAAGGCAAGTAATCCCCAATCCTACTTCAGTTCAGATATCTTGTTCAATATTGAGATTGTAAAATTTTCTGAAGTAATTCTGTCTTGTATCTTTTCTCAGATGGCCTTGCAGGCCTTGAGAATGGGCATTTCAGGTCTGCAGGCAGGAACAGATGTGACCTCTGAGCCAACACCTTTTTGTGGTGAGCTGTTGAAGAAACTGTGTACCCCAGAAACTGAAACACATCTGTGCAGTCCTAAAAAGGTGCTAAAAAGCTATATGACATGATTGCTGGAAGGAGAATGGTTAGCACAGGGTAAATCTTAATTTAAAACTTAAAGACCTTGGTCACTAAAAACTCTGACACAGTGCCATCAACTGATGTTTGTCATAGACAAAAGACCATGTAACAATTTCTCCCAGTCTGGGGCGATGAACACCATCAAAAGAGGCTAAACACTTTGCTATGTCTCAGTTTCCTCCCTTGGGTCTTTCATCTGCCAAACTCTGCAGAAGACACATTGATGTCCACAGAGCTATACAGCTAAGGTTCTTGGCTAGTTGGTATTTCGAGGAGAGAAGCAATCACAGTCATATTCAATATGCCCTCTTGCACTGCTGCAAAAGGACACAGCTCCTTGCCAAACACAGCAGTCACTAGAGACACGTAGGAACAAATAAAGACCCTTGCTTACGTGCCTTCTTACTACCTCTGGATGGCATGGGGACTAGAAGAAAGTGCCAACGTGCCTCTCCAGCACTGTCATCCTTCAGAAGCTTTGCATGGCCTCTTCCTCCATCATGGCTTTTCTTTTCCAGAGGGTAGCATGCTGCATCCATATCAGTGACAGCACCCACAGTCTCCCAGCAGCTTCTGGTCAGGTGATCCCTTTTGGTACTAAGTCCTGAGTACCATAAAAGATAAAAGCATATCATTGTCTTTTAAAAGGTTATTTTTATGTTATTCACAGAGGATCCTTCTCTGAAGTCAAGTCACATGGATATGTGTAGTGTGAGCAAGTGAGGAGTCATATTTTCTTTTTATGTTTTCATTGTCCTCCTTCCCATCACCATCACCAACTTGGCTTCTGAAATGCTCTTGGAAGCAGTACACTTGGGAATGAATGGCACACTGCAAGGACCAGGATTCCCATGCTCACCAGCCCCTCACATTCAGGCAGCTGAACCATTCTCAACTCTTCACTATCACAGCAATGCCATAATGTGTTCCCAAGGGGAATGCTTTCAGGGCTCATTCAGTCCCAGTGAGTCAGTATCATAACAGTGATGGTATGCCCTGCACAACAAAAAGCAGAGTTGAGAAAGGGTTGCCAACAGCAAAACAGGTCCCAGCAAAATCTAAGGAGGAGATATCATGTTTTATGCCACTGCTGCCTCTGAAGGACTCTCTCAATTGAAGGAATAGGCCCGTTCAGGTCAGCCTGACCAATGGGATTTTCAGCCAAGACCATTATGGCCACAGGTGGAGGAGTGGGATTTCCCGACTGCATATTAAAAAAAAGAAAAGCAGAGGCACCTCTTAGGAAAAAATTGCTCTGCTGAAGCATGGACTGCCTTCTATTTGGCTGTGAGCTCCTCGATTGTACAAGTGAAAGAGGGGGCATGTATAATTTCTTGTGGTCATAATGGGCAACATCTACATTCCCTGGTTTATTTTAACGCCAAATTTCTTCTTATAGAAGTCTTCCTCTTCTGTTTACCCTTTCTTAAACAAGTTCATTATGAGATGGTCTGTGCTTTACATAGAATCTGCAAGTGATGGGCCTAAGAGGCTAATTTTCCCACAACTCCTCCAGTGTTAGAGGACAACAATATGCAAGAACAAATTTATACTTCATAACGAAGGGATTAGCTACCAAAGCTGTACCTTGCAGTCAATAGTCAGGTGCCACACCAGACCTGCCTATTTTGGGTGGAGGGTTTGGACAACCTAGGAATGTCTGTAATGTTGCTCATTACATGTGCTTAGGAAACTGAATCACTCTCAAATTTTCTTTAAGAGTCTTCAACCAAAAATGGTAAAGTCACTATGTAAGACAATCTGAGTCCATCCACCCAGGAGAACATCCCACAGCTTGTCATACATCACTCTCCAAGAAGCTTAGACTTCAGTGCTGTGTCACAATTTAAAAATAAATCATGAAAATATAGTGTAAGTAGGCTCCATAGAAATTATATACAATGGAACTGAAAGTCTTTTAAATCACAGTGAACATCATCTGAGGCTAATTATATTCTTCATTCAGGAGTCTTCATTCTGGAACAAAGGAGTCTTATGAAACAAACCAAAAGGTATTTAATAATGGCTGCCAGATAAGGAAATGTGTATTCTCCAGGCTTTGCTCTTGCTTCACAGCTCGTGTTCAAGGGCCAAAATCATCAGCTCTTGTTGATAGTTTGAGTTGAGAGGGAGAACACACAGCCTTTCAAGTATGGGTGAAAAGAGAAAGTTCCTAAAATCACTGTCTGTGTCCTAAGGTCTTTCTGATGGGGTGTCTTCCACATGGCTTAGGTTCCCCTCCCAGATAAGCCACATTTCCACTTCATCAAGATCTAGAGCAGCATCTCAGTGGTATGATCAAAGATCCCAGCTGCATAAGAGAGACTATGTAAGGTTTATTAGGGCTATTGCATCTCCTGAAAGAGCAGATGTGCACTCCAAGCCTTTCCTACTTAGAAGACAGGGACAGCATGTGGAAGAGATCACTGTAGAACCAGGAGTGGCCTGTTCACCTTTGCCATGGGCAGCTTTCATGATGCCTCACGTATATCCCATATTTGTGTCAGATCCCATGCATAGCTCTGAAAGTAGTGGTCTACCTGCTGTTCAAAGGCAGAGTCATTCTGGATACTGGAACTAGAGCACCAGCTTGTGCCAGTATATTGTCTTGACCTTGACATAAAGAAGCAGACCAACCTGATGGAGGGCAAAACAATGGGCTTTGACCACCTCATAAAATTTTCTCCACACTCCAAGAGTATTCCATGCTGTGGTCCAGAGATGACTTGGATCCAGTTCTCCTTCAGAGACCTGCTCAACATTTTTGTACAGACTGTCCTCTGCCAGTAGGTGTATCACAGTCTCCCATCACCATGCTCAAAGTATACCACATTAGCAGTGGGACTTCTGCTGTTATCCTGACCTGCAATCTCCTTGTCCACAAAGAAATAAGAGACCCTGAGGTTTACCCTAGAGTCATATTATGTGTCTATATATTTTTTCCTGGATGCAAGACAACATTGAGAGGGGCTCACCACTTAGACTTTCAATTGCCTTTGTGCTGGTTGCCTTTCTCCTCATATACTCCTCCTCTCCCAATAGCCTGGAGAAAGTAATGTCCTGTGGTGGCACCATAACCTGCCAAGCTCTCTTTCCTGGAGTGCTGATTCTCAGCAAAGTTGCATTTGCAGTGCCAGGAACTTTCAACATCCACTTTGAAAAATCTCTCCACTCATTTTATGACAGAGAAATGGTGTCCCAAGTGCTATATTTCCAGGACAGGAAATGGCGATCCATTGGGAAGAAAGATGGCATGGCCACATCTTTGTCAGTCTGTGCCACAGAGTGACATAACATGATTGCAATCATGGTTGCAACCCAGTGCAAGACAGAGTTATAATTGCCACTGGCATGGCTCCACTGGGAGCAGACTGCATTAGCACACCAGTGTAGGAATGAAAAAATCATGTACTGATGTTCTATAATGTTACAGGTAACTTCACCATGACATCTCGTTCACAAATTTATGATTTTGTAGCATAAAACTACCTAGCTCTTCTCCCCCTGTAATTCCAGCAGAGAAATACATACTCAGCTTTATTCCTCTGAGGGTTAAAAACCACACTGTTTTCCAGCCAAAATTTATACACTGGATTTGGATGTTTTCACAGTGCTGGGAAAGATCGTGAGGTGCTCCAACTGGGACTACCTCTAAAGACAAGGCCAAATGCTTTGCTTAGATTTCATGAAATTAAGAGAGTAAGCAATGCCACCTACTGGCACCAAAATGGAAGATTTAACTATTCCAGTGGGTTGGTGCGATGGAAAGATCATAAAGGCTGTCAGTGTTCTTCAGATGGTCTTTTGCAGCTGAAAGTGAGGTGGAGGCAAACAAGAGCTTTTCTTCTCACAGGTGTTGCTCGGTTAAGCTCAGTAGGAAACATTTAAGAGTTGAGTCACTTGTTTTCACCATTTGAGAATGAATAATAAGTAAAGTAGCAACTAGACCTGGTGTTGATGTGCAGCCTGCATGCCAAGGCAGCTCCTGAACTTCCCCAAAAGGTGAACATGCAGTGATTAAGTGAAATTACAGCCTTTTCTAGCAATATTTGTGGATAAGTGCAAACTGAGTGTAGGAAAAGTCTCCAGGATGGCAAGAGTCTCATGCAGCTCCAGGGACTAAAGGAGCAGAACTTCATTTCAGAAGGAGAAGTCATAAATGGAAATTTAAGGGTATGTCTCAAGCACTGAAAGGCTTAGTGGATGGGCAGCAGAGTAATTCCACTCTCATGATAATATGGATGCAGAAACATTTGCAAATAATAGGCTTAAAACACATTAAGAGAAATAAGCAAAGCCTGTAACTAAACTACAGGTTATTTTCAGGGTGACTGCCACTGATTGTGTGGGTTCCCCCAGTCCCATCTCCAGAGGTCTAATGCACTGAGGTAAACACTTATGCAAGAGTTCAGTGAAGAACATTTCCAAGGTGTTGATTTTTTCCCAGTCCTGCTCCTTCTGAAGTCATGAGAGGGATGTAAGGTGCCACAACAGGCATCTGCAAAGTCTCCTGCTCTGAAGCAGTGTGCACTAAGCCTCCAAGGAGCAGGGGATGCAAAACACTGAGAGACCACTGCCAGGAACCAAGCCAAAAAAGGTCAGCTGTGTCCCCTGGCNTGCCTGTACTGGCATTGCACAAGAAGCCCTGGGAGGGCAGACCCCCTACTTTTACTTCAGCAGTAGCCATTCTGCCTTTCCCTGACCCTGTAAAGGGTAGCTCTGACCATTTTGTCAGCCCCTATTCTTGCAATCACACAGGCACCCATCACAGAGCCAACCCCATGGCCCTGTCTGCACCCAAGAAGGGTTTTCCCATTGGTTTGCTAAAGTTTCCTTTCCCCATCCTCCTTGATGCCAAGGGCAGGGATAGTCAAGTTGTAGCAGGGACATACACAAAGTCAGGATGTGAGCATTGGACCAGAGTGGGTCCTGCATCCCTACCTCTCATTCACTGGCTGGGTGAAAGCACATAGATATCTGGCCAGATGAAAGAAAATTAGTGTCAGATCTAGAAAGGGAGCTTCTTCTTTGCCTATTTACCATCTCCCAGGAGATTCTGCTTTCTGTCTCCTTAGCTGACTATCATCCCAAAGCAGGACTTTCAGCAGCTGGATTAAAACAAGGTATATTTATGCTGCAACAGCCATACCTTCTGCCTGTGCCCCATGCTCAGAGACAAGCAGCAGCATGCTGCTTGCAAATATCTGAGACAGCTGAAGACAGACTGGGAAATAGGCTACTGTGACCCCAGGGCTGTGACCAGACCACTGCAGAGGTGAACACAGAGCACAGCAGTGCCTGGACTCGATGATCTTAGAGGTTTTTTCCAGCCTTCATGATTTCATGATTCTGTGCCAGCTTCCAAGAGGACATGTATGCATTCATGCCTCTCAGTCAGAGGCTCATCAGCATTGGCCACAGCATGCCAGAGTTCCTTACTCCCAACAAGCCCTTTGGGTCATCACCATTCTTCCAGTGCCTTCAGTTCCCATTGCCTTCTGTTGCTGACACCAGAGGAGCAACAATGTCAGGGCTGTCTAGAAGGGCTGGGCTAAGGCAGCAATGATGATGCACTACCACCACCAGGTACAGGGTCTTTTTTCCATAAGGTATCCAAACGGTGAGCACTGAGTGGCACTGCTGGTGAAACCTGTAATCATAAATCTTGAAGGACTGGTCCATCTCTTGTGTCGGGTCCCCTGTCCCATACCCTCTTTGCCTCTTTTTTGTTGGTTGGCCAATTGTATAGCTAGAAAAATCAGTAGAAACGCTGCTAGCTCCTTGGAAAATCCTTCCTAATGCATTTTAGAAGGCTGTATAGAAGAACCAGCCCTTATGGCATCTTGCTAATGGTTGCTGGCATCCATATGTGGCAGGAAAAAAAACTGAAGAAGCAAGGAGCAAGCTCAGAAACATATACAGCAAAATAAAGCACTGAACAGTGACAATGAGGTGGTACCATGAAGGCAAAGCAGGGTAGCACGTGGCGCATGAGACCGTACTAGGGCTGTCAGTTCTTGGAGCCAGTGTACATCTAATTGCTGGTGCACATTTTGATCCCCTTCCTGAAAAATTAATGATGGAATTAAAACACCACTAGTTCATAATTATAGGTTTTCTTCTTCCAGTACTGTGGATCCTGCCCTGTGCTTTTTTCATAATTTTTATGCCTATCCTTAATAGGAGAAATTCATACATAAGATATGAAGTCAGTATGGTACCAAAGAATAACAGAGAAGTACTGAGAGACCCCAGCAACTAAAAAGACAGAGTAAAATACCTGAGGTCACACCAGTTTGCACAGTAGAGTGTCTTCATATTGTACTATAGCTACAATGTAACAAACTGAACACTCAGTTACGTGCACCAAATAGTTTGGTGAATTTCCTGTCCACCTCTCATTAATATTTTGTGATATCAGACCTTGCACAAGTTAATAAATTAAAAGAGTCTACAATTAATTGCTGTTTAAATGGCTAAGATTGAAGATGTCTCTATGGAAGCATTCACCTTCCTCCCTGCCACCTGTTCCTGAAATAATTAGTTGCAAATGAAACAAAGACTAACAGGCAAACATAAAAACATCAAATCTGAAAGAGTACAAGTCACAGCTTTGCTAAGATTGCTTTATTTCACACCAGCTTTGATTCAAATGCATTTGGGAGGGGCTAAAATCGCACTGAAGCCAAAGGAGTTGAAATCATCCAGAATCAGTGCAGCTAAAACATTGTAAAAATATTTCAGCCATGATAGAAAGTGGATTTAGGCAGTGGTTTAGATTCATTTTCCTTCTCTGACACATCATTTCCTGCACGGTCTCACTCTCCTGGACATAACAGGATGTGTACTTCATAGCCTAGTTGTTTTAATGCTACTTTAGGTGCACTGGTGGTGCAAGCTGAACCATGCTCAGATGTACTGCTTCATTTCAGGTCTAGTAACACCTTCCCAAGAGATGGACAGGGCATCTGACTACAGCAATGTCTTAAGTCACCTAAACCTAAACAAAATCTGTATCATACAGCAATCGCAGGTTAGCAAGATGTTCGCACACTGTCAGGATGAGAAATAAGGTAGTATTGTACTGGAGAAACCTCAGACTAAGACCTTCATGAGCAACAGAGACAGCATTACATCTGATGAAGTACAAAAAACTCTCTCTGGATGTAGGGGGAAGAGGAGCAGAAAGATTCCGCTTTTCCTTGCCCACATGGCAACCTAGCAGAGCCGTCACTCACCTGAGCTGCAGCAGAGCCCACCACTCAGTTTCACCATCCAGGCCCTGATTTACCTGATATGCACCCATCTCCAGTGCAGGGAGTGACTCTTGAGACCATTTAGGCACAAATTTCAGACATTTAAACATCCGTCTTCCTCATTACAGCATTACATGGACAAAAATCCAGGACATTCCTCAAACACTACCTCTGCCCAGCTGTTGTACTCAACACCTTGCTAACTCTTGTTCACCTGCGAGGTTTGCCAATATACTGCCTTCTTGGATTGATGTTTACGGGTGCATTGAGCTGCTGACAGACTGAGCAGTTCAGGGCTCACTGATGATCTGGCAACACCTAATTAATTCTAGGAGGAAGATGGCATTAGCTGCAAGCTATTAAGGAGACATCCATGAAGAGACTAAAAATCATGCACATAGAGATCTCTTCAGAAACAACTGGCAAAGTGCATTTCATCCAATCTTTACAAACAGCCAAGCATGGGCTCATGCTGATTGTTTCATCACCATGTATTTTTCATGAATTTGGGGGAAGGTTTCAGTTATGATGCAAGAATAAATCTGCATACCTCAGGAAAAAAAAAGGGAATAATTAGTTCAACGTCGTGCCAGCAAAAATAGTATTACCCACATATTTTCATGGCTGAGGGCAAGAAGAAGCTCAGGATCATGCATCAAGAGCAAATTAATCCAGAGATCACTGTGAAGCACAGAAAAAAATGCAACATTCCCTTCTGACTATTATCACCAACTATTAGGAGCAGTGAAGTCTCTGCAGAGAGGCAAGGGGCAGGACAAGAAGTGTGATTGTGCCTCTGCATCCCATGTGAAGGAAACCAAAGGTATAATACTGTGTCTGGGAACACTGTCCTTTAATGTCCATGAGTAGGGACATGGAGAGAACTAAAAGCAGCTAGAATCAGAGCAGATGCCCAGTAATGTGAAAAGGCAAGAGCTCAATCTGTTTAGCTCGTCAAGAAGTAACTAAATAGGCCATGACTGTAGTGCAAAAGCACCTCTGCAGGAGAGAAACTTCTGGATACCTACAGGCTCTTTAATTGAGAAAAGTACAATGGGAACAAATGGCTGGAAATTGAAGCCAGATATTTACAATGTGTTTAGCAATATTTGTAAAATTAAGGAAGAATTAACCATTTGTGGGAGGTAGCAAGGGCAGCATATTTAGATCTCTTCTGGGAGAGCAAAACTTGGCTTACCCATTGTACTGACATGCACACTTGGGGCAATGCAAGCAGTGTAGAGCACCTTAGCCGTACCTTTCTCACCTTGGATTTCCTTCACATTATAGGAGGTGAGTGAGGCTGAACTGTTCAGTAGCACTACTACCAGCAAGCTGGTGTTTGGCCACTACAGCCCACTGGAGGCTTTTCTGTTATACCATGCTATCTTCCTTAGGGGAGTATTTTCACTCCTCTCCTCTTTTTTTAGATGGAAAGAACACCTCCTGGAGCTCTGGAATCTTACCCATGTTTCTCTCAAGGGTCATGCTATGCTTTCCACACTTCTGCTCTTAGGAGAACAAACCTTCATTCCCAGTTCAGCCCTAACAAGTGAGATGACACCTTCAGCTATTTTACATCTAAGTGAGCATTTTTCAGAGTAAAGAATAAAGGCCTTACTGTGCAAAATGGCTCCTGTGGCAGCACTAATCAATAGTTGCTTGATGGATTGCCTGCCAGGAGTCTTTCAGGCACATCATTTCAGCCACTAGATTTTCTGCTTGCTCACAGCTTAACAAAATAAATACAGATGAATCATGGTGTTTAACATAAAGTTCCAACTCAGAATCAAAGCTGTGTGAAATGCACAGTGGTTTGCCCCACTCCATCCTTCCTTTCCCTTTGCTCAGGAAGAATGCTAAGTCCCAGCTTTTCTAGAACAGGCACAAAGACTGAATGATAACTTCTTTGCCAAGGACTGCCTTTTCTTCTGCAATCAGTGATTGCATTCCCAATACAGCATTCCATTCCTCATTGTCCCCTAAAGTGGGAGCCACTTGAAGAGGAAAGAATGGAGATGTGTGCCTGCATGGCTGATAGGAGGCTGATATTTCACATATGGCTTTCCTAGATGCTGGGATGTAATGCACAAACTGTTCCCTCTGCTCCTGCACCCATTGTGATACTAATCTGTATCACTGAACAGTCCCCACCTGCAATTGCATCAGATTTGAAGCTACAAGAAGCAACAAGGAGCCAGGTTTTTCAGAAGCAACCAACTTCTCAGCAATAATAAATGTTTGACTCTCCAGAAATTCATATTTCTATTCATAAACAGTTTGCTGCTGATTTTTTTTAATCTGACTTTTAAATGGATAAAGCTTTTCTTGAAACCCTATACGCCTACAACCCACTAATAGCCTCAGAAAGGGTGAATAATCATAGCAGATTTTTTGCCCAAAGAGGAACATCAAGCTCCATCTAGCAAGTTCTGCCCCCTCTCTTATCTTGCCAACCCCATCAACACCACGTGGCACAACTCCATCGGGTGGGAACTTGAAGTGATGCAGGATGCATATGCAGGTCCCAAGTAATGACTCATGACTTGCTGACACTGACACCAACAAAACATCTCGAGGCCAAAGCCTGGGGCAAGGGATGGAGATGCAGTGTTTCTCCCATGCTTAACCTTGCTCCTGCACTCTTTGTAAGCCTCCTCTCCTGCCCACTCTCTCATCCTCTGAAAGACAGAGGACATCTGTCAGGCTACTCTGATACAGAATTCACAGGACTGAGTTTTGGTTTTCTCCACTTCTCAGCCCCTCAGCTGCCATTCAAGCCCTCTGGTGGCAGATTTCCCTTGCTTCTCTTCAGAGCACCGCAGTTCCTTGTACTGTGACAGGGTGTTTTGCATGGTGGCAGGACATTTTGAGCTCTGCTCTGGCACGTTTAGGGGGTTCACGCCTTTTCCCCTCCCTTCTCAGAGACATCCATGGCTGCAGACACCAACCTCTCATCCCTGCCATGCCAGACAGGCCCATGTAGCCACCCAGAAAGCAGGTGAGCTCTTCCTCTGTCTCTGGGGAGCATTTCTCCGTGCTGATGTGACATCTCTGACTCCTCCAGCAGTGCTGGCAGAGCAGTGCAGGCAAGTGCCTGGTAGGAGACCTGCCCTATGCATGGTGAAGGTCACACACTACCCTTCCTGCTTGCCAGCTGAGTATAGGGGAAATTTCAAGTCCTACGCAACTTAGGGCAGTTGGGAGAGTGCCACTAGTGGGAGACCTAACAGGGAGCATCAAGGAAGCACCCCAATAATCCAGACTCAGATGAGAGCAGACATTTGAGCAAGAGAGCATTGCAGCTGTGCACCAAAAGAGAGAGAGCCCAGGTAGCCAGGAAATCCATAGGCAAACAGTGAGGAGTGAGTTTGCCACCAAAGAGGTGCTGCATCCTGTTGCAGCTCAGGGCTTTGAAGCAGAGTGCTACATGCTGGCATGCTGTGGGGCAGCCAAAGGCATGCAAGACCTGGATGTTCTTGAGGGCATGCATGCTTAGAGATAAAGGCAATGGCATTTCGGAAAGTCAGAGGGGAAATCTGACTTGAAAAAGTTGGTGGGTTTCAGACATAGCCTGGGTCCATGAAGCAACAAGAGGAACTTTCAGCTTGAAAGCTCTCCCTCTGTACTCCCACATCACCATCCTCCACTTTCAAGGGAGGCAGTCTGGAGATGCACATAGAAAGGCAGTAAGTTCATAGCACTGAGAGGTGCTATGAACAATGCATTTTCATCCTGCTGGATGGAGTTCTTGTGTTGTTTTTGACAATGCTACAAATATCTTGTCTTTACATGGTACATGCACAGCACAGCAGGCATGGACCTTTTTTTTTTCTCAAGTGGAAAGCAGTTTATTTAGGCACAAGATGGGTCTCTTGAAGTCTTTCCATCAGGGCTTTCCAAGCACAGGTGTGTGGGAACTACAGGGTGATATTTTCTGGAGAACCCTTTGTAAAAGCTGAGACACCACACTAAAGCACACAGCAAAGTCAGTCAACTAATCAGTTATCATGGGATAACAGCTTAGTGCCAGTAATAATAACGCCATCCAGCGCTTTGCAGACGGAGCAGTGCTGGCTCGAGCACGTTATCAACAAGGTCATTTCTAGGCTTAAAATCAGGGATAATTTCTTATTTGCATCACCCAAGGAAAAAATCTTGCACTCAGAATACTTAGTTGTTGTTTAGTAAATCCTTCAGTTCCCAGGATCCTTGTCCTTCTTCAGCTTAGCTGTAACCTGACATATCCATGTTTAATATTTTCCATGCTAGTAAATTCTTTAAATTACAAATAAAGAATTCAAAAACTGAGAAGAACTTGAATATTTCATACTAAAACTGAATGTTTTATGATTCCTTATAGAGTGAAGTTAATAAGGAGATTTGGCCAATGCGGTGTAATTTCTGTGCAATTTATGCTGTGTTTAAGCAAGAAAACAGGGGCTAGAGCTTAACTTTGAAGTTGTGCTTTCCTCTCACCTGGCAGGATGGAAGTCACTGCTAGGCCAGAGATAGCATCCACCCTCAGTCAAAGCAGCTCCTATTTTTGTTTATAGTGAGTAAAAACAGATTTGCAAACAATTAACATTAACAATCATCTGATCATGGGCAAATGACCATAGTGTGCCTGCTTCTTTGTCTTTGTTTCTATGTCTTTCAGAATTATTTTGTCTGCTAATCTTCACGCACACCACCAAGCCAGTGCGTCCTGACCTTATTAACATTTAATGGCAAAAGATTCCACAAGCTTCTCAGCCCTGAATTTCAGCTTGGGTGTAAATCTTTGGAGGAAATCCACACTCTGGAGGTGTGGGAAGCCTACACTTGCTTAGCATAGCTGAATTATGAACTCAGGTGATGACTGTGGCACAATTGACCAGAAATACATCTGTCCAGTTCTACTGCTTGGTCTGAAAGGGGAGTTCTGCACTGAGCTAAGAGAGCAGCACATATGCTAGAGGTGTTAGTAAGAATTGCAGAGATTCGGCCAGTTGCAAAGTCTTCCCTGAGGACAATTTACAGCTCAACAAAGAACATAATGAAGGATAAGAAGAAGGGAAGATCTTCACAAAGCAAGTGAAGCTGTCAAAGTACTGGAGGCAGCTAAAAAAGGACTATGACACAAAGCAATTCACTGCCTTTTCAGGGAGAGGGGAATTCACCTTCAAAATGTGCTTACAAATTCCTAGGTGACTGAGTTACTTAGGGTTTATGTGCTTCATTTTCCACCTAGAGGACATTAGACCAGAGAGAAAGATACAACCTGGTGTGGTCAGTTAGAAAAGTGATAAAAGTACTAAGGGGCAAAGATAAGCAAAGGATGACATACTACAATGACACAATGCTACAAGTAATACCAGCAGTCAGAAGAGAAACAGCAATAACTGTAATGGCATTACACCATTCAAGGTGAAACAGTGCAAGGACTGCAGAAACTCATCACACCTCAAGGCATACCTGCTGAAGAAATATGGAACAAAAGTTGTACTTCAGCAGGTGGTACCTGAATGGACAAGGTGGGCATGGTAGTTTTTTTCTCTTTTCTCATTTTAGCATCCTTTGGCGAAATCAGGGTTCCCCGGAGTGGAAGGACAAACCTGGAAATCTCATTACATGGGGGTGGATTTGGTTTTCCTCATCTTTTTAGAGCCATTTAGATGAGAGCTATATCAAGCAAATTTACAGATGAAGTTTTCTCAGTTTGGCATCCCAGTGAATCCACAGTTTGTTGCCCCAAAAGCACAATTCTCAGCTGATGAAAGCCAGAAGATGTCCTCTGCCTTTAGCAACTGAGTGATATTTCCTTGAACTTGCCCAAACTGGGGCCAGTTGCCTCCACTGTGGTTTCAGCAGCCAGGATTTTTCAAGTCAATTTCTCCTTAATGCTTGAATTAAGTGGATATTTAAACCCCTCAAATTCAAGGGATCAGCTTTGGTGAGTCAGCGGGAAAAGACTGCTCCTTTGATTGATCACATCAGTGACTCAAAGCCGTGTACACACTTGAACAAGTTAAACTGTCCCCAGGGCTCATAAAACACTGTGCCAGGTGTTTTGCACTGAAGTTGTACCAGTCTGGGAAAGCCAAGCCTTTTGCAAACCATAGGGATTAATACTTATTGCAATTAAATGTACATGGCCAAAGACTCTGCTCTGGAGAGTCTGCAGTTTAAACAATATAGGCAGAACTGGTAGGTACACACACAGCTCTGGCCTTAGTCTGCTTCTGGGGAAGCTGAGGGTGAAACCTCCCTGGCTTCTGGGCACAGAGGCAGACCACAGTGCAGGTGTGCTGGTGCAAACACCTCAGCCTCCAGGTAGCTCCTGCCAGGAGTACCAGACCCTTGTCTGTAGTCATGAGAAGCTGAGCCCCAGACTGTATGATCAGCACAAGTGAATCCCTGCAGCACTTGTGCAGCTCCCGACTCTTGGCAAGGAGCCCATGTCAATCTAGCTGCACACTGAACTAAACATCAAGACACATTCAATGAATCACAAGTGCAGCAAGAGCCCAGAGGGCTGCAAAATACCTCCAGAGATTTGTTTGTGCCAGATCTCTTAGAAAGTTCAAGAGATATTAACTAAAGATGTGAATCAAATTGCTGTGGGATTAAAAAAAAAATCAGCTTGTATGCCCACATTTTAAAAAGGGAATCATCTTGCCTTGCTCTGGAAGCTAGGCTTCACGGAGGCCACTCTGCTTCTGAATTGGGAAGTCAACAGGAGTGTTCAGTGCAGTGCAGCTCACCCATTTTAAAAGCAGAGCCACCTCACTTAGGTGTAGCTATCCAGGCACAACCTTTGTGGTGGCATCAGCTCCCACATGAGAGTGGGGTGACCTTGAGTCACAGTGGAGCTCAGTCATTATGTTCCTGAAAATTGTCTCCACTCAATGTGTGCTGTGCCTCCAAATATTGGTCAGCTCATCTTACCTTCTGACTGTGTGTTGTCAAGCCCGAGGAGAAACATAAGTGAACAAGCAAGTCAAGGAAATGTAAATGAAGGATGCCCACCATGACAGGCAGACACACAGCTTGGGAATGATGCAATGGTCTTCAGTCTTCACACACAAGGCAGTGGAAATGCTTCTGCTGCAAGATCTAAGCAACGTAGTGACTAGAAAATTGATGTCTCAAACTCCCCAGCCCCAGTGCTTATCAGGTGGAAAGAACCCAGTGTCTGAGGCTGGAGAAAGGCAGCGCAGCTCACTGAGGTAAAGCCATACTCCTCAGAGCAGCTGTCACAGATGGAGATCCCAGGAAGACTGAAGCTGGACCAGACACATGTGTTTTGCTGGCTGACTGGGCCCTTTGCAGAAGAGGTTTCCCATTCACCTGCAAAAATTCCCTTTATATTGCTGCAGCCCAGCATTCTATTGTCTCAACTACCTTCACTGCACTCAGAGGGTTACGTGCTTACCTGCAGGGGAACATGTAAATAGGGGTTATGTACCATGAGCAGATGCTTCTGTGGCTTCACAGTTCTTCATTCTCAAAGTTGGATGTTCAGACCCCAAAACAGGTTCAGGGAGAAACGGCCAGAAAACCAGCCTGCAAGGAGTCTGGAGAGAAAAAGAAAGCAGCAGCAAAGGAAAACACAGCTCTCCAAGGTTTCAGTGTACCAGATCCCCATCATCTGCCTACATTTTGCCCACACACCATTTAATCAGCGTGCCAGGGAGCCTGGCACCCTGCCAGTGGGAATGCGGATTCTGACAATTTGCCTAAAGTGCAGGCAGAAATTGCAGTTAAACAGAAAGAGAACTTCATTTTTTAATTCTGTGTGTGTGTGTATGAGCTTTTTTCCCCCCATGAAACAATTACAACCTCTAACTGCCGCCTACACCTCAGTTGCCTGAGAAACACAGCGTGGGTATGGCTGTGGTAACAGGACTTGGGTTTTACACCATGCTTGCTATCACTGACTAGCTACAAGGCCCCCACAAAACTGTCCCAGCAGCCAGACGTGGAAAGTATTCCTGACCCAGGCACAGACCACTGCAAATTCCTTCCATGCCAGAGCATCTCTCTGGGAGAAGCCAGGAGTGTGGTAACTGGCATCTTTATTACTCAGGTAATTATGCTGCTAATGGCATTGGCTCCATCTATCCCAGTCTCAGGACTTGCAACTTACATGGTGCCTGGAAGAGTTCAGGCCAGGATGGGATGGGAGGAAAAAGGATAAGAAGCAATGTGCACCAAGAGTTAGGTATCACATACATACTTCTGACCAGAGAGGAGCATTTTCCACATCCACCCCTACGGCAGCATCCTCATCATCACCTTGATCAAAACCATTTGTTCTCAAGGGACAGGGCATATGTCTGTCCTGAACAGTATGCCCAACAACTGTTCAGGGATACACATCTTCATTAACAAGTCCTGGTTGTAACTACACTGAAAAGAGAAAGTGTGCTTTTTTAACAGTGGACATTTGGGCACGGAGGAGAAGGTCACTCAAGCTGACTAAAAATACCTTCCGAAGAGTTGACAGAGCACTTGTAATGCTCTTTTTTCTAGTGCTCATTTCTGCACTTATGAGTGAGGCAGATCAGAAGGATGATCTCTGACTGAACAGAAACATTTTCTTGGGGGAGAAGAAAACAAACAATACTCACTCACCCAAACCACATATTTTGAACAATCTCAGTATAGTGGTGATGGAAAATAGGATTCAGCTTGGTTTTCGGTTCTCCTTCTGTCTTTTCTGCACAGACACTCCCCATCCAGCAGGCAGTGCAAAGACCCAGGGATGCTACTGTCTTCCAAGCTACAAAAAGCAGGAATATTTGCCTTGGCTAGCTCTTGAGCAGTTTTCCCTGAAGGCCAGCACACAGGATGCTGTCTTGACCTCTTGGCAGCCCCAACAGTGTTCAAAATGCCTCTGCAAACAATGGGGGAATGAGAACTTCTCACCAAAAGAGCACTCTGATAAAGGGAGGGCTTAGGCAACCTTCACAAAAGGCTGCTCTTTTCCTATTAATGGATTGCCATTTTCAAGTGATAACTGGATCTGTGTACTGTTTGGTTGCCTCCCATGCTTTTTCTTTACAATTTTGTTCAGTTGTTGTCTCATCTCTGGCTTTCAAACAACTCCTGGCTGTTCTCCCCTTGGGCAAATCCTCCTTGCAATCTTCTTTTCCACAGAGCTTTCAGTCTTTGATGCTATATTCTGCTTTCTTCTGCAGAATTCTAGCCATCTGTACAGTACATTTCACCTACATTTCAAGACTGCACATCAGTAAAGACCCTCCAGTACCTTTACACATGCAGACAAGCCCTGTTAGTTAATGCAGTGTTTGTGCACTATAGAAGTCTGTCCCTGAGATTTTAATTCACAGACTTTGCTTTCACAACATGTCCTTGTTACTGTGTTTGTATTCTCAAGACTCATCCTACTTAGCTTGTGGCTTGTAGTCACTAGCATAATTCAAATATTTATAAATATTCCTACAAATATCCTTGCAGTGGTTTAAGTCATCAAATGTGTTTGGCTGAAGGAAGTTAAGACTAAGTAGGAACCATTCTTTCCCCCAGTGTAAGTGCTATTTCAGGAAGCAACTCCCTCCATTTAGATTGCAGGATCAAGATGTAACTGATAAGAGGAAATTAACAGATGTTAGTAATTAAGCAACACATTATTACTGGTCAATCTATTAAGTAATCAATATAGTGATTATCAAATAAACACACCACTATTGCTAATCTGCAATTATGCTACTTTCCACCCTATTACACATAATTATAAAGCTCTTAATTTCACATTCTTAAATCTTATGAATCACATACATCAACTATTCACTTACAAATTCATTGCCTTTTGTGCCCTACATGACCCATCACTATGGTGGAAATCTATCCCTTTGCAGCCCACTCTCTTGAGTTTTTCAGACACAGTGTGGATGGAAAGCCAGATGGGTAGTCCTGACAGCTCAGGTTGCAAATCAGGGATGCATCTGTAAGTACCTGGACCCCTCCTTTCAGAAGGTTTCCTCATCCTTTGTTCCTTACCTGATTTTATGCCTTTTTCTTCACTGTTTCTATTTCCTGAAAGCAATGTTTTTGCCACTGTTGGGCCTCCCTTTCTCTGCCCAAGTTCCTCCCTAAGACGCTATATGTTCGTTGTTAGTTTATCTCACTGGTCAGATTCAGCAAAATCTGTACCAAAGTCTGAGGTTCCCAAAGTTGTTATTGGGGCAATCTCAGCCTTATAAAATATTACTGATACACCCTTCCTGGGTATGGGGGACCAAAACCTCACAAATTTCTAGTTTATAACAGCAATACATTATCTTACACATTCTCTGAGGCAAATAAGTCTGCTGAGCCTTGATTTCTCCACCCAGTTAAGCTCCTTCTCTTTGCATCTTATTGTGAGCAACAAAACAAAGACGCACATCATTTGTGTACTGATCCACCCAAAAACTAGCTGTGGAATGGGACCAGAAGAGATGTCCTAAAATGAATGAGACCATGACACAGCAAACCTGGAAAGGTGGCTAGATGTTGTGCAGTAGTTCATTCTAGATGGCCCTCTTTCTGGGAGAAATAGTTAGCATAGTGGCTGACACTTCTTTTGAAAAACAATTTAGCAACAAATGCGAAAAGAAACAGCTACTGGATATTTTTGCCCTTACCTTGCTGATTAGGAGACCACTGCAGTGTATGAGTGCTCTGATGGTAAGAGCTTGCTTCTCATTTCTAATCTAGAGATAACCCATGACAATTTCAGACCAAGTTGTGCCTTACTTTGGGCTAAGTCACTTTCTCATACTATGTTATTTATAAATAGTTAATAACATGGGTAGCTGCTGCATACATGAGCTAGCGCTTTCAGGCTTCTTTGATAATTATATTCTGTACTTGGAAAGTTAACAGAAAATGGACAATGAAGAGAATACAAATATATCTGTCTTTCACTTTGCACCTGTTCTGTCATTTTGTTACGGTTTAATGCATTGTGAGCAACGTGATGCAACTAATGATTCCAGGCATAAAAATCACTAGAACACACTGAGTGTTGACTTGGTCAGCTAGGAAGACAAAATAAGAAGAGATGCAGTGAGCAGCACTGATATTAACATTCAGACATGGTTCAGACATTCATTTGGTCTTACAGGAGGCACTTAATACATCTTTGTAAAATAATGCCATCCATCCTTACCACCACTTTGTTTAGTCTTTTCATAAAAGACATACTAATCCAGGAGAAGGCACTGGAATCAAAAATCCTGAGTTCTTTGAGGTAACCAGGATGGTACAGCAAAAAAATCTGCCATCCCACAGCATAGTGTGAAAACAACCGCAAGCACATAACTATCTCAAGTGCTGAAGGTCTTGCCATTCATCTGAAGGCAATAGGCTGAGTGTCTAGGAGGAAAAATACAAAGAAACAATCATCTCAATATAGTCCAACATTCACAGAAATCTTGGCAAGAGACAATATGTCTTCCTTACAACATGTCTTCAAGTACAAGCTCCTAAACCTGTTGTAAAGCTTGGGCATGCTCCACCTCTTTGTCTGCCCTGTTACTCATTCTCCACAGAGTGTCTGATCTTCCCATGTTGAGCTATGTCCAATCTAAGAACTGCAAGCACAAGGCTGTATACTGTGTGTTGTACAGACTGTTTCCTCTCACTTTGCCCTAGCCATAGTTTCTTAGCCACTTCTCTACTTTTTTGCACTACATCTTTTTCTTTAATGTCTGACTTTTTTGTCTTTCATGAGTCCCTGCTTCCCATGCACCAGATCAACAGCAATTCCCAACCTCAACAGTGCCATCAAACAAACTATCTTATACAAATTTCGAGATCAACTCCCAATCATTTCTGAACAGCTGTTTGCTGCAGCCTTCCTATTTTAATCCCTGTGCTGGGTAACCCATTTTTAATTGGTTAATTCTCATCTTCCTATCTCTTTAGAGCAAGCAGTGCTAACTCTGCATGCTACCCACCCTGTAAGAGCCAGAAGGAATGCCACATGTGCACCATGCTCCAGTTGCCCTCACACAGGACTAATGTGCAGGCAGTACCACAGGTTCTGCTGGTTATCTCAATCACAGGCCAGCTCGTGCTCCATTTAGTAAGGACCATTTCCTATATATTTCTATGAGAATGCACTGGCCTCTGCCCTGGCAGCAGCATTGAGATCCAGACTGTGTTTCTGTAAGGCAGACAGTACATGTACACTCCAGTCCAGGAAACCTTGAAACTGCTGATATAAGTCAGACGGGTGCAATGAGGAAAGGGCTAATTGGTCTGTAACTTCCCTGATCAGGACAGATGGCCACTATAAAACCACCTTTTTATTCTTGGCTGTAGGAAGCAACTGTCAGGGCTCAAATAAAAAACCATTCCACTGCAGAACATGAAATACATTTGGTTTATTTTTTTCTAAAGTTTGTACATATACATATATCATTATACATATGTGAGATCCTTCAATAGGGTTGCTTGATTTCAATGACATAAAAATTATTGGGAAGCTTGCAGGCTCTTTGTTGCCTGTAAGCAACATTTATCCCAACTTATAAAAACACAGAGGAACAGAATTATAGTCAGGAACATGGACACAAGAGAAGTCTACTTTATATCTCACAGTTTCAATACATCAAAGGCAAATTATTTATCTGTATACTGTAGGCTTACTTTATCAGCAATGATAAAATAGAGGAAAATATTTATATACAGTCACCTCAAGTGAAAAATAAAGCAATGTAAACTTAAATTCCAAAATACTATTTTAAATGATATAACAATATCCCCAAAAGTCCTTCTTCCAGGGGGAAGAGGACTGATTAAGTGCCTTCATTTACCAGGAAATGATCATTCTAGTACCAGATACATGAAGCAGATTAAGGGAGGGCATCCTGTGATACCTGTAGAAAAGAGCGACAACTCTGCTTCAACTCTGCTTCAGGAAAGCATCTCTGTATAAGCAAGTATATGTTTGAGTCCTTAAGGACATCAGCAGCACATGGAAACATCTCCCATGAACCAGGGCTTGACTTAAGTCTGCACAGCTCTGACTCTGACCTCTGAGTATACTTTTCTAGCCATTCATGTTCCCAGGGACAAAATGTGGTGTTCTGGTGGTAGGACAAGACCAAACCTGAGATGATGACCTCCCCAAGAGTCAGAGCAGCAAGTTCCAGGCCGCTGGAAAATATTTAGCAGTTACCTCAATGCTGTTTCACAGCAGACCAAGAAGCTACCACAAAGCAGTGAGACTGGGACTGCGTCTCTAGTGTGTTGAATGAAAAACACTCCAGCAATTCAGTGGTGAGAACAAACTGAGTTCAAGGTTATCAGAAAGAAGGTTCTTACACTTCGCTAAAGGGACAGGAGGCCACCCAGAGGAAAGGTCTTGCATGGACTGCTGTCGGGCCCTGTAAGCTTAGTTCTGCACATAAGAGATGTATAGGGTGTATATACACACGTGTAAAACATTTTTCTGCACTACCACTGCCAAGAGTTAAGCTTTCCATATGGCTACCATGCAACATTGACTGACAATTCAGTCCTCTGTCTCAGCCTAGGGAAAAGCAACACTGCAACAATGCAGGTGGAAGGCAAATGATGCTTCTTAACTGCGATTCTGAGTACAACAATGTTCACCCACATAATCCCACTACATCACCATGGAAGGCAGGAAACCCAAGGGAGAAGCTCAGTGCCTGAAAAAGGATTACAGAGCAAGGTGATGGGAATGTCCCCCTTCATATCATTCTGAGCTGCAGTTCACTCTGTCTCAGTTTTGCAAGACACAATCACTCTGGTCATGGTCCCATGAAGTGCAGAGGCAGAATTTCACTGAAGCTGCTCAAGTGCTTCAAGCTAACTGCATGTGAGACAGTTTTATGACTCCAGGTATGAATCACACCCTCAGGCTTTGCTCTATAACCAGACCATGCTAGTGTTGCCCTGACCAGAGCACAATATGAAAACCCACTGGGTTTATTCAGACCAGCAACTTCTTAAAAGATTCTTTAAAGATCCCAAGAGAAACCTCTGGGAGGCATACAAGATGCCCAAGGGAGATATTTCAGTCCTGCTGCTCTTCTCTTCCCTGCTGATAAGCCACTCTTCTGGAAATCTGTACAGTTGCAGAAAAAAAACCCTCACTACTCCTGTACAGCTGTATCTGCAGAAGACATCACAGGCACTTGTCCTTGGACAATTTTGGACATGATGTCCCCTTGCTGAATGTTCACAGAGCAAGGTCAACATTTTCAGAAGTAAAGCTGTGTATCAGATCCCCAGAGCACGATTTTCAGAAGAAGTCAGCATGGACACTCCCAGTATAGGCATTGGCTGATATAAACAGGGAGAAAGTTAGCCCAATATGAAGCTAGCAGAAAATCCCACCCACTAACCCATGCTTAGACTCTCAAATACACACCTTTGCTTTCAACAAGCAGAAGAACAGGCAGTCCCTGGTGGACAACACATGGAGATCAAGGCAGCTCAAGACATGCTAAATCTGCAAAAGGTCTGATGACTGCTTAACCTCATTTGAGAACAACTAGAACAACAAGCATCCTAGCAATGTTTGCAGTTGCTGAAGTGCTCTGGCCAAAATAAGCCTCAGAAAAAAACAGCAGGCTTTGGAGTGCTGTGCCACAGAAGCCATACTATACCTATGAAATATATATACACATTATAGGCACCACTTAAACATATTCACCAAGTAATGTAAGCCTCAGAGTGTACCTCGTGCAGAGACTAGCGATTTCTAAGTTTTCGGACTTCCAAAAAACTGTTCTTTTAGCCAGTTTATAATCATAGCATTCAGTAAGCGGAGATAGTTGTCATGGATACATACAAATTTTTAAAAAAACAACCACAACCCACCCCTGTTCTCATCCTACAGTCTTTTGGAATTTGACAGCGCTGAGCATGAGTTTTTCATAAGGGTGTGAGCTAAGACTTGTATTACCAATAGAGTTTGCCCTATGTGATGACACAGACTCAATATCATTGATCTCCCTTCTCTCCGCAAGAGTCTTAGGGAAGTCAAACAAGTCTCCATGGAAGCTTGGTTAGCGGCTCTGTGGTTACACTTGACACAACCTGAAACCTTTCCTGCTTAGAAAGAAATATTTTTGTGCTGGTCTCATTTAGGTGAGTTACAGACAGCACCACTGCTGTAGAGTGGCTACTAATTACAACGGTTTATGCCAGAGAAAAATCCTTCCCTTGTAGTCTGTCGGACTTTCAATCCTTTCATTGATAAGTGATGTACGGTTTATTGGTCCAAAGAAACCTCTGGATTGTACTGCAGCTGGTTCCTGGCCCAGGTTTAACAGCAGATGTCATGGGAGAACCCTCATTGCTTAAATATTTATAATTTTTATGGAATAATTAAGTGTTCAAAGGGGGGGAACAGAGAATGCACTGGGGGAGGGGCCTAAATTTGCACCTTCTGACACAGGATCAATGTCAGATGGTGTCACCTTTGGGAAAGCTGTTGCTTCCGTTCAGTAAGGGAAGGGCTCTAATAAGTAACTAAAATACAATCTGCAGCTAACAAAAAGTATGAGACAGGAACATTTTCTCAGGCAGCGCTGAGCCTTCCTCCTTTCACTGTTCAATTGGATGTTGCCATGAGCACAGCACATACACCCAGATGGCATTTGGACACTTTTTTCAAGGACCTACCCTCCCTGCTCTCGTGTAAACCAGTCTCCCCACAAAGGGACTGTGGCACCTCTGAATACGGGTGCTGCTGTCACAAGGGAGAAAAGCAGCAACTGGTAGAGGCAGTTCATCAAGTCACACAATCTAGATGGAAAAGGGAGCCAGCATCCAGCATTTCTAATTTACCCAGCACTGAGGGCAGTGTTTGAGCACACAGTATCCAGCAGGTGACCAGCCATGGAGACTGGCACTGGCTTTCTGATATCCTTCCTACAGAATCATTGCCCTGTGCAGTGGTGCTCAGCTCAGGTGCTACTATTTCTCTGATGGCTGACAAAGCCTCTCCTTCCTGGAGCTCAGGTCCCCATAGTGAGGCTCCAAGTAAGGCAGATCATTATATCACCCCTATGCTGAGAGAGAGGCTAGGCATACTGCTTCTACATACACTAAAAATATCCTCTAAAAAGCACAAGCTGCAGACTAGCTCTTTTTAAGAAAGTTTCTATGGTTCATCCCTCTACACAGCCCAGGTGTCAGATGTTGGGAACACATGCAGGGGAGCAATGATTGTGCTCTGGTGAGAAATGTGGACTTTTTTATTGCCCGCTCAGAGCAGATGTGACATCCCAGAGCCTGGGGAGAGCAGTACTGAGGAAAGTTTAAACACGCAGCAAGCTGAAAGACTGCTTGACATAAGGTGTGTATACTGCCTTTGCCTCTGCAAATGCAGACGGTGTTTCCAACAACCTGGATACTAAAAGACTAGGAATGTTGCAAGTGTTTGGTCTTAGCGTGGGAAGGGGAACTTTGCATCCATGGAGCATAACACTAGAGGATCACGGCAGCCTAAAACTGTGTCTCGCACCTCCCAGCTATAACTGTGGCTGGAAACATAGGCTACTGACAAGCAGAGTGAAAAAGCTATTCACGGGGTTATCCATTCAAGACAGCACTGCTTCACAGCAGGTTTTCTCAATGTGAGATGGGACAGTCAAATTTTCTGTATTTCTACAAGCATGGAATGAAACAGACCTGTTATACAGAAGCAGCTGAGGTGCTAAAATGACAGACAGGAGCAGCTTGACAGAAAAGGAGGAGGAGCTGTCAGACTAACTGCAATAAGACCAAAATTGATTTAGGAATGGAGAATGCAGACACAGTAAGCAATATGCCATCTGCAGAGAAAAGCCTTCCCCACTTTCATGGAGAATGTTGTCATGCAATGCCTCCAAGAAGCCCGGTGATAACCTTGTCACCCATAACTTTCTCCGCTGCCACAACCATCTCCTCACTGAATGGCCTGCTCTAATCAGCCTCATCTCCGCTCTGAAGCAAGGCAAAAATTTGGGCTGTTTCAAGTGCTCAGAAGAGCAACAATCCTTGTCACTCGAAGGCACCATAGCTGTGAAAAGTCACTGAACAATTCCAGTCCCTGGAGGTCTGCTAGGCCATACTCTGGCTGAAAGCTGGGCTGTGTTGAGCACTGTGCTTCAAGAAAGCACCTTAACATGGACAGACTGCAACCTTGGAGCAGGTGGGGTCAGAGGAAAAGTATTCAAGTGATAAGCTGTTACTAACCCTTAGAAAGCTTCTGGTGACCATTTACAAGAGACTGGCTACAGATGAAAAACTGTCTGAGTTGGCGTTGCAGCCAAACAGCATTCCCCCACAGCTCTGCTGCATTAATCACTCTGCTGGCTGACTTATCTCTGTACATCAATTAAAGACACAACATAAATACTGGATTTAGAAGCTGTAGTCATGTTCACTGGTCCATGCATGATTTATCTACAAGATGCACACAAACACACAACCAGTCCAGAGAGTTTCTTTTGCAGCTGCTGACAAATGAAAACCACCTCAACCAGACCCCTGCTGACTCATGGAAGAGAGCATGATTTTGGCTTCAGGAGAGTATCTCATATGCTTTGGTTGCTGAGTGGGGAGAGGGGACGACAATTTTCCCCATCTCTCTCACCTCTCTGCTGTCAAGTGCAGATCAGTGAGGCCCTCTCCTGCCTCTCTCTTTCCTTAGATGTGGGTAGGAGATGGTTCAGCCCCTCAAGGGCCAGCAACCAGCAATGCTTTCAAGTAGGCTGGGTGCCTCTAGAATCACTGTCTGCAACATGAGAGGGAGGAAAGGAGGAGCTGTTGGCCCCATCCTGCTCCCCTCTTTGCATCCCTCCACTCAACATACAGGCAGAGGCTTTGTCTGAGCAATGGTTGCACACTGCAGCAGGGAGGGTGATGAGGAAGGATGACCTCCCTGCATCACCACAAAGGTTCACTGGCATGCACACATGCTCATGGCAACTGCCAGTAACTCCTGCTTGCACTGAGCACCCCCAGAAAGTTGCAGGCTCCTCCAATGATAGACAGTTCTGGTGTGTACCAGGTCCCAGAGGAGGACTGGGAACCAGCAGACTATCCTTACCTACTGCAACCAGAGCTCTTGAATTACTGAGGTCAAGGACTTATTTCTCTCAAAGGCAAACATTTCAGCAAAGAAGGGCAGGGTGCAGAGTACCATGCAAAGCTACCTGGCCAGACACTCAATGCTGTTTTCCCAGGAGATGCACCCCTGAAACCTCCTGAGAACCTGCTTCATTCTCATCAGATAAAAACCCCCACAAATTACAGTACCACTAGGTAGATGATCCTATTCCTGAGGGAGGACAGGAGCCTTTCACAACAGGATCACATTTTTCTCTCATCCTCCAACATGTGCTTTACATGAGTGCCTGGGATGCTTATAAATTGTAAACCAATGGAGCAAAATGGCATTAATTAAAACTTGAGCAGCACGTAAAAATTCTGGGTAAACTAATCTGCATGCCTCAGCAGTCTCACCAAGAATGCTTCAAGCTCAACTAAGGTTAAATGACGAAAAAATGCAGTGAAAAACGGCACTTGATAAGCCAAGACAAGACTTAAAAAATATACCCTAACTTTTTTACAAGTATACATGGAAATAGAGAATAAATCATGAACAAAAAATATAATTTTTGCAGTTCACTATTTGACTTTTCCTACTGCTTCAAAGCATCTTCTCTGCAATGACTTTAAAGAGGAATTATCCAGTTTCCATGTCAAAGCTGCAAAATGCATTTAAAAGGAATAATTTCTCTTTGAGCTCAGCATTTAACTGGCTCTACAACAACCAGATTATGTTAAAAGCCAGAGGAAAAAAAAGTCAGATGTTATTTCTTTGCCTTTTAAACCACTTTATTCCATAATCACAAGAGGTCTGCTATGCATATGCTAGCTTGCCTTCAGAAAGATCCTCTAGTCAACCCCACCCTGACAGCCAAGCAGGGCCCATTTACAAACCTGCACTTTTTTTGCTTTTGTTTCTGCTGCATGTGTCCCATTGTTTTTATATAACACTGTGTCCTTGTTCTGGCCAGGACTGGGTTACTTTCTGCAGTAGCCAGGAGAAGCCATGGCTAGGGGCCAGAGGTTATTCTATACCACCTTACATCATCTTCCAAGGAAGGTAACCTACTGGGAAGTGAGTGGTCAGGTATTGTCAGGCTCTGCTGGAGAACATTTGCATGTAAATCGTTTGCCCCTCTTTTATACTCTCTTATTAATATTGGTGCTGTTACTGTTAATTTTCTCATTACTGTTTCTAGTAATTTGGTCTTATCTCAACCCATGATCTTTACCTTTTTATGCTGCCAATTCTCCTCTCCAGCCTGCCGCGAGGTGAGGGGAAAGGTGGAAGGGAATGAGCGGCCTGTGGTTTGGAGAGTGTCAGTGAGAACATTAAACTGGGGAATATCATTCCTAAACCAAAACAGACAGGTCAAGTTTTCTTCTCCAACATGCATTTGGCATTCCCTAATTGAATTCTTCTTCTCTCTGTTCTGCTTGTTCATTTTAAACCTCCAGAGCACAGTGAACAGCTGCAGGCATCTAGCTTTTTTCCCTCCATGAGCTGTTGCTCTACTATTCAAAATTAATGCAAATGATCCCTCCCAATATGCCCTGTCATGTATCTGTCTACACTGAGTCTCCCTACACAACAACCTGCACCACATCACTTTTGCTCCAGCAGCAGCAGGCATCTCTCTTTTTCAGGAGGACTGAATGTTAACTCCACCTTAGTGAGAATGCATAACCTCTGCAGTTTTTAGCAATGTTGCCAAGGTTAGGGGCCAACCTCCTGACTTTCAGCGTGGAGCAGCCACTCCCAATGGCAGATGCCAGATGTATGCACATCCCAAAATCACTCGTGAAAAAGTCCCATCTGGTTTTGATGCCAGGCTGTAGCTGCAAGGATCAAGTTGTTCCAAAAACCACGCAGCACCTGAAAGCGCAACATTTTCCTTAGAGCCAACAGTCAGCAGGACACCAGGAAAGCTCTCGCATGGTGGTGCTCAGTGGGAGAGGCAAGTCATGCAGTGCCTGTTAAGGGCATTTTCTCTTTGATCGTTCCCATCTCTGGCCACTGAACTGGCAGTTCAATAAGCTAGATTAATTGACTTGGACCCTTGGGAAGTCTGGCAGAGCACAAATCCACTCAGGTGGCAATTTTTTTGATGTGTGGCCCTTCGATTACTTGGACTGGAAACACCAGCGCATTTCTAAACAGTCCTTGCATTGATCTTGACATTTCTATATGCATTAAGAATTGCATCCATCAGGAAGGCTGTCCTCTGCCAGGCACAACAAAAATAACAGCAAGAAACAACTTTCAACTGGTCCTCAACATTACCTCCCATAGTGCTCTGCAGGAAAGGCCAGTTTGGTTGTACTCCTCCACATAGGGAAAGGGAGAATCAAAATGAGAGAGGCATGTCCAAGCTCACCTTGTCAGCCAGTATCAAACCTGAGATTAAATCTCAGGATGTTAAGAAATAGCAGAGCCAGCACTTTCTGCAGAGCCATGATGTTGTCCAGGCAAGAGGGGCCGGGAAGCAGAAAAACAATTTCTACATCATCTTTCTACTCTCTGTGACTGAAAACTGCTGGCCACCCCAAAGATTTGTGGACTTTCAGATATGGAAAGCTCTTACTCATGGTGATCCCTCCCTGTCTTGCACTCTCTTCTGAAAGCCTGGTGCAGGACATGCAGAAGCTGTGAGCTGGACTTGTTCTCTGTAGGTAGAGGGTACGATCTGACAAAGCTGAGGCTGCCTTGTGCTGACCTCCACGCACAGAGTTGCCAGGACAGCATCAAACCCTGGTCTGCAGCAAGGACATGTCTGTCCTCTTCAATGGTCTGCACCAGCCTTTTCTATATGTAAGCTAAAGCAGGAAAATGGAGAACTGAGGAGAATTCCTTCTTGAACAGAAAAGGTAAAGTGCTTTGTCACAATCAGAGGAATTGAAAGCGGCTCTCTGTGTACAACAACAAGGAAACCTCTGGAAGGGGAAGCAACAGGACACAATATATTATAAGGTTCTATACAGCAGCTAAGTGAGAGTGTATAGTTAAAAACTACACAGAGGCCCTTTGTCTTTAATATATAATGCTAATGGCTGACATCTACAGCAGCCTTCTCTGCAAATAGATGTAAAAACCCAGACACTCATTCCAGCTAGATAAATTCTAATCTCCCTAACTGCAGAGACAGCACGGGTTTGGATGCCTTCCAGCCTACAAACTCAGGAGAAGACTTTGCTTGGAAGAAAGCAAACAAATTATTCCAATGTCATCATCCCAGCATTGCCAGAGGCTTCCAGGTTTCATTCCTTCACACTTGCGGGTTCAGAGTCAATGCAGTAACAATAAGCAACAGTGACTATTTATTGCAGCACCTGCTGCTAAGTACCAGTACCAACATGCCCCACATTGACAGGAAACTAGTGTTCCCAGCATCCTAGGCTCTAGCCAGCCTTCTGCAGCTGCACAGCTTTTCTCACAGCTACAGCTTACATTCACAGCACTGCAGCACTTGTCCAGTTATTTTTCCCACCCACCATGTAAATAAAGTGACAAGTGACTTGAGAGATGAAAGCCACATGCCGATGGGAGGAGGTAAATGGGGAAGAGACAGAATATATGTCACAGCACTCTACCCCTCCCCCAGCTCCTTTAGAAACAGAACAACATAAAAAAGTCCTGATGCTTCAACTGCTAAATGATAAATTAACAAAGCAAAGCAAAGCAGGAGCAAAGACATCTCCCACAATCTGCACAGAAACAGTAAAATATACAGTAGAAAATGTCACTAACACCCCATTCAGGCAGATGCACTTATTTTTTGTGAATGACAGGTTATTAAATGAAAAAATTTTGACCACCGGTACTGTACTTTGCTGCATGGCTGTTCCCCTCATTGCCATTTCCACCCTAAGTGACCTTCTGCTTAATGCTGGGTGTTTCTGGCCTGTAGTCCTTCCTCTCCGAGACATTGCGTTTCACCTTGGCACTAACTGGAGACTCCTGATTCAAAGAAGGACTTGAGTGGGATTTCTTCAGTCCGGGTGCATCGTTCTCTCCTCCACTCAGCAGCTCCTTCACCCCTTCTTTCAAGAGGCTGACATAAATCTCATAGCGATTTTTCTGGGAAATGAGAAGAAAGGCCCAAATCAGTCGGGAAGAAATTTGCAAGGGCACTTAAGAGATCATCTGGGTAACTTAATAGTTTCTGCTGGCCTTGAAAGCCAGCAACCTAATATGGATGTGAACAGTGGTGCCTGATGTAGACATGAACAATAGTGGCTAATGTTAATTAAACTGTACAAAAAGGATTTCAGGCAGACTGAGCCCCAGGGTGCTTCGCAATTAGAGGCACTCATTTCTTCAGCACATGAATTCTGATGCTCTGCTAAATGGTGGCACACAGCTAGCTGGAACACTTGGTGATTTCCAAGTAGTACTACCAAGTGAGAGCTTGCTGACCTTAGTCACACTGAGGCGTATCCTATGCTCTCATATACTGAGATGTGTATATGTGGAGGCATCGAAATGAAGTGCAGTAAGCTAAACAACAGCAAAAGTACTGCTCTGGTTGTCTACTCTCTACCCTGCTATCCTTCATCACCACTCCCCCCACCCTGGGGGTCCTGCTTTTCTTGTGACTGCTTTTCCTGCTTTTCTTACCCATGGGTAAGAAACCAAAGCAGGGTCCCACTAAGTTTAGATTGTATAGATTGTACCAGCTTGGCCACCACTAGGCCTGTGAGAGGATCTTCTGCAAGGTCAGACCTAGACAAAAAGGAGCAGAGAAGCCTATGACAGCAGCATGGCATGTTCCCCTGCTAGGATCACTCACAGGGAATAATGAAGGTTGCTCTCTGTCCAGACACTTGTATTTTTCAACTGGAAAAAGTTCCCTTTACTGTGAGTCATGCCCACTTGTTCTATCCCTTGTATGGGCCACACCTTTCCTGCTCCAACAGGAAGATTTTGCTCTGTTTGCCACAATTACATCTTTCTGCAAGAAAAAACTCAGCAAGGAACAAAATGAGGGTACTGTAACAGAAGATCCCTGCAGGGTCTCAAAAAGAGGTGCTGGGGCAGGAGTTCCTGTGAGTAGAGCAATCCACCTCACAAGATTTGTTTAATAACCTGCCCCTGACATATACACTAAAGTTGTGGCACAGGCACTGTAATTAAGGACATGTCAGTATGCTGGGGGTCAGGGAAGGAGGATGTAAATATATGTCCTGATTATTACTTTGTATTTCAAAGTGGTAAAACAATGGCCAAACTATAATGTCAGAAGAAAAGGTATTTAAGAAAAATTTTTCCAAATCTAATAACATTATAAAAAAAGAAGAGCACATGACTGGGTTTTGAGAGTCCTTTGGATAAATAAAAACTCAGAGTCGGATCATAACAGCATCCACCAAATAATTTAATAAAAAAGCATTCCTATCAATTCCATATCTGGAGCTCCAGCTTTACAATGTGAGAGACAAACACATGAAGTAGGTAAGATGTGTCATTTAATAAAAATGGAAATAGAGAAACAGCCAGCAGAACCCTGATGATGATGCACAGGGCTGATGGATGATTCATCACACAATGAACCAGACACCTCTGCAAAAGGCAAGCAAGTGCTCTAAGCCTGGGAGCAGTATAATATTCATCAAATGAGAGAGACTTCACTGCCATATGGACTTCTGCTTTCTATTGGTCCAGTAAACACTACCAGGGTCACAAGACTCGGCAATCAGAATGGAAATCCAGGACCTATATGTGATGCAAATGGCCATTTTTCTCTGTACTATGTGGGCCACTGATTTCTATTGCAATTAATCGATGTATTTCTATTTTGATTTCAACCACAACAAACCTGGTAGTTTAATGACCTGACATTTCAAGTTAGGTAAAAGCTGGTGGGAATTTTGCCTTAAAAGAAATTAGTCTGGAGAATTCTGTCAAGGAAATAAAACCACAGACATTGAAACCATCCCAAAGTTTCTGCAACAGTATCTCTGGGGACTGAATGCACATAATAAAGAGGAGATGAGGTATCTCCTCTGACCTATCAGTATTCTAGCTCCCCTCACCTGACAGCAGTAAAAAGATCTTTCTTAAATAGAAATTTTCTGCGACAAGCAACAAGTTTTCTGCAATTTGGTGCAGTACTTTCCCAGAAAGAAGGCAAAGAGAACTGTTCCTTTCTTGGAGTCTATAAGCAAAGATACCATCAAAAGGAAACTCTATTGGCTGCATCCCTGGGCAAGGACCAGTCATCTCTTGGTTCACCCCTCCTCAGAAGAAAACATTATCTCACTAGTTTTTCATCAGGAACAAGAATGAAGGGATCGCCAATGTGTGAACAAAAAGGAACTATCAGGACCTACAGAAAAGGAAAATTGCTTCTTTCTCCATTATGGGACTATGCTGCTTCCTTAGGGACTCACAGGCCCTTCTGGTGTGCTTCTGGAGATGTACCAGCATCTTTGTACAAAGATACTAGGTCTGGCCTGTAGTCTCAACCTGAAAGAGACAATTACAAAATGCTGCCTCCCCCGCCTCTTGCCCTTTTGGTTTAACCAAATGTGGCAAGCTCTGTCATCACCTTCTGCCTGACCCTGACAGGATGCTGTTTTAAAGCGTTCCCTTTAAACAAAATAGCAAAAAAGTTTCCTTTCACGGCATTCATACAGTTTGCTATTTTGGATTGGTTTGGATTGCTTTTTTACTGCCCCACAGAATCATAAAATATCCTCAGCTGGGACCCATAAGGATCCTCAAAGTCCAACTCCTGGTCCTGCACAAACAGCCCCTGAGAATCACACCATGTGCTTGAGAGCATTGTCCAAGCACTTCTTGAACTCTGTCATCAGGCTTGGTGCTGTTACCACATCTCTGGGGATCCTGTGCCAGTGCCTAACCATCCCCAGGTGAAAAACCTTTTCCTAATGTCTAAACTAACCTTGCCTGACACAGCTTCATACCATTCCCTCAGGCCCTGTGACTGGTCACTAGAGAGACTGGTGCTTGCCCCGCTGCTTCCTCTTGCGAGGACGTTGTAACTGCAACAAGGTCTCCCTTCAGTCTTCTCTTCTTCAGGTTGAACAGACAAAGTAAACTCAGTCAGTCCCCAAACTACTTCCTCTTTAGACCCTTCACCATCTTCATCGCCCTCCTTTGGATGCTCTCTACTTCCTCTGTATCTTACATTGTGGTGCCCAAAACTGCCCACAATATTCCAGGTGAGGCTGCCTCAGTGGAGAGCAG
>WBMV01005275.1:64703-127636 GCA_013396655.1 Campylorhamphus procurvoides | reverse complement strand
ACTGGTTTCCAGTATCTCATTCCCCAGTCTGTCTGTACATCCAGGGTTGCCCCTCTTCCAGGTCCAAAATCTGGCACTTTCCCTTGTTGAATTTCATATGGTTGATGATTTCCCAGTCCTCTGATCTGTCGAAGTCTCTCTGTAGGACCCACCTGCCTTTTAGAGAGTAAACAGCTCCTTCCAATTTAGTATCATCAACAAACTTGCCTAATATCCCTTCCAGTCCTGCATTCAAATCATTTGTGAAGGTATTGAAGAGCACAGGGCCTAAGATGGAGCCGTGTGGAACCCCACGAGTGACAGGTCACCCCTCTGAGGTTACCCCATTCTCTACTACCCTCTGCTTGACCCGTGAGCCAGTTGCTCACCCATCACACAATGTGTTTATCCAGCTGTGCTCGACATTTTGTCCAGAAGGATCCTATGAGAGGCAGTATTGAAACCTTTCCTGAAATCCAAAAAGATTACATCAACTGGCTTCCCTTGATCAGCTAGATGGATTACCTTGTCATGGAAGGAAATCAGGTTTGATAAGCAGGACTTTCCTTTCACAAAGCCGTGCTGGCTGTGACCAGTGACTGTGTTGTCCTTTAGGTGTTTTTCAGTAACTCCCAAAATAATCTTTTCCATGATTTTACCAGTCACTGAACTGAGAATGACAGGCCTGTAGTTTCCAGGGTCATCCTTCTTGCCCTTCTTGAACACTGGGCATTGTTAGCCAGCTTCCAGACAGGTGGGACCTCCCCAGATACCCAAGACTGTTCAAAAGTCATTGAGAATGGCCGTGTATTGACATCAGCCAGCTCCTTGAGGATTGTGGGGTAAATCCCGTCAGGCTCTGCAGATTTGTGGGGATCCAGCTGAAGCAGCAGATCCTGCACAATTTCAGGTTTGACCAGGAAATGATCATTCTCAAAGTCATGGCCCGTCAGCTGAGGGCACTGAGATCCCTTTGGTCCATCATCCATGTGCAAGAGAGAGGCAAAGAATGCATTAAACATCCCTGCCTTGTTTATGCCCCTGTTTGTGAGGTGAACATGTGGGACTGCTATTTCTCCAATGCCATTTGCCATTAATGCATTTAAAAAACCTCTTTTCATTGTCCCCCACATTTCTGGCCAGCTTCAACTCCCACTGAGCTTTGGTCACATGAATTTTCTCCCTACAGTGGCAAGCAGCATCACTGTATTTCTCCCACGTCATCTGACTTTTCTTCCAATAGGCAAACATCTTATTTTGCCTTAGTTCTAAAAGTAGAACCCTGCACAGTCAAGCTGGCCTTCTACCCCATCTGCTTGATTTCTGACATTTCGGAATGGTCTCTTGATAGTTCAACACGGCCTGTGAAATCTGTGCCAAGTGTGAAGGTAACACAGCATTGCACAGAAGCAGCCTGAATCACCATTTCACACTGAAGTTGTTGCCACCACTTGCCTGCTTAGACAAAGCAGGCAAAGGAGACTTAGGCTCTCCTGCAGTGCTGATTGTGTATCTGAACTACACAGTTCGATTGCTGTTCGAAAGTCTCACTAGAGAAGATGACATCTTTTGCTTCCTGGGCTGTACCAATACTGATGTACCTGAGGATTATTTCTCTAAAGACCTCGTGAAAAAACTGACAGAAAACAGAAAAAAAAGCACAACAATCTACTCTTCCATCAATCTTTCTTAAAACTTCTAACACTCCAGCCTACATTTCATCCTATCTCATCATGCTTCTAGAAAGAATAGAAAATAAATTTTCTGTCAAGGACCCAAAGCCAAGAAATTCCTTGCTCTTCCAAGTTGTGCAAAACCCTCTCCAGAGAAAAGGAGTATGAATTCCTCTGTACATCTGAGTGGTGTGTTCAAAACTGACACTCGGCCATTGATCATAACTTGATTGTTCAGCCAGACTACCTCATTCTCAATTTCCTAATCCACTTTATCCGCTTGCTTACAAGGATGTTAGGGGAGACAATGTCAAAGTTCTTGTTAAAGTGAAGAACAAACAACATCCAATGCTCTCCCATCATCCATCACACCACACATCTCATTGTAAAAGGCTATCATGTTTGCCAGGTTATGATTCCCCATTCATAATGCCATGCTGATTACTTTGCTACAGAAATGTGGAACTCAACACAGCAATTACAACCTTCTGCAAAAGCAAAGGTACACAACCAGTCAAGTGCAGGATTAAAAAGGGGTCCTCTAGTAGAAACTGATAACACGGGGCAGGAGGCTTACTTCAGTTCTAGAGACTTGTGTTGCCTCCAGCATCAGCTCTGGTGGTCTCTCTGACTTTTTTCTTATCTGCTCTTCCTCTTCTTCAGACTATGGATTTTCCTTGCCAGGCAGTGCCTGTTTAGAGTAGGATCCTTTCAGACCCAACACAACACGGACTTGCAGTTCTGGGGGAAAAAGCTCAAAGGTGTAGTCATGACAAACACCAGACATCTGGTGGGTTGCCAACTTGTTCCCACATAGCCCTACAATGTGGCAGACACCATGATGGATAAAAGCTGCTGTCAGATACTCGGAACAATCTAATGCAGTTGCCTAAGTTGCATCACTTAATCCTGTGATCTTTAATTCTACCCTTTTCCTTCTCATCCTGACATCCGGCTCCCTGATATACAACACAAATGGCTCTGATGAGGCATGCCTATGACAATAATTTCAGAATGTCAGTTCCTTCAGAACATATTAATGGAAGACAATTTTCATGATCTGTCTTTCTGCAGAATGCAGTCGTTCTGTAAAGACTGGGGTTCCAACACACTAGGAAACATACAGTCTTACAACGTGAGACATCTCCTGCCTGAAGACCTTATTTTCTCTTCAAACAGACACATCAGGAAAGGACAGAGGGTCTCATTTTTATCCTCCATGTTACAGATGGGAAGCTAAATTCATGGGAAAGGTCACAGGAATTTCTTGCCAGAAAGAGGAGCTGCATTCCAGCTTCTGGGATTGCTGTGACTTTCCTGTTTATTTGAACATACTTCTTGGGAAAGTAAAGTGAAAAATGCAGAACTTCAGGACTGCACCCCAAGTATAAGACAAGCTGCCCCATCCACACCCAAGAACTAAAAGTAACAATGTTTCCCATATATACCTCAAATTCTAGATAGTGGTCCTTCAGTTTGTAATCATCTACTTCCTTGCCTTTGAGCTTCTTGTCAGGAGGATAGGAGCGATGTTCAGCAAGCTCAGTGGAGATCTGCTTCAGCTTAGCTTCATGGGACTTCAGCTGTTCATCCTTCAGAAACACATTAGACATTTAAGTGACAGAATCTAAAATATCCAATAAGAAAAGGAAAATAGAGAGATCCTTGTACAATAATACCAAGTAGTTTTTTTTTCCTTAGGTTGATAAGGTCTGTTATTCCAGAGCTCTGAACCCAACAACTCTCTCAAAGGCACACAAGTAATGTGGCCAAGTTCGTGGAAAAACTCAACAGCTAGCAGATGCCACTGGGAAGAAGAACAAACCTGTCATCCCTTGCTTTGCTGTGAGCAATGAAAGCAAAGCTTTCCTGACAACATGACACTTCTGCTCTAATACAGTTTTTTTGTAAATTAATTAAGAGGGTTGTGTCTGCAGTGAAACCAAGGGCAGAAGGAGACAGGCGAAGACACTGCCTCAGGTCTTTGTAATGTAAAAGGAATTCCTTTCAGGATAGAAAAGATATGGAGTTAGTGCCCTTCCTTCTATTTCTGCACTACCAAAAGCTGTCTGGTGTGTGGTTCTTATTTGTTTAGAACAATACAGTGCATTCAGAAGAGGAAGGGCTGTCCAGTCCTCAAATGGTATCTCATTCTTCTAAGCTGCTACCAGCTTTTATCCCATTGTGCTGTTGGAGAAAGTGAGGAGTTGCTACTTCCACTTTCTAGGCAATTTCCTTTATTATAATCCCAGACCCACTCACTTCCTCCAGTCCATCTGTCAGCTAACCTTTCCTCATTTCAGAAGGTTTCCAGCTCTGCAGGATGCCCTTCTGTCCATTTCTAGGTTTGGATCCGAAACTATGTTTGAAGTAGGCAAGTCCAAAAATATAGACGTGATCACGCAGATATTGGTGACTTAGCCAGACTTATAACCACAGGTAGTACCCAGCTCAGCTCCCATGTAGGCACCTAGCCTCAGAGGAAGGGACAGCTGCCCGCTGCCAAGTGTGGCTGCACAGCCCACAGCTTCAAGCCCAGGTCAGACATGCCTTCACTGCATTGAGTCACACCAGCAACTGAGCTTTTTGGCTCACGGAGCTGAAGTTGCAGAAAACAGCGGAAAGGAGGAAAGTATCTACAGATGACAGCTAAGTCCCAGCTAATCTCGTGTTTCAACAGTTCTGCAAGAGAACTGAAGGAAGAAACATGTGGGATAATTTGCCTCCACCTAAACATGGTAGGGCTTAAACCACTTGCTACTGGATGCCAAAAATTGTTGTTGCTGTTAGTAACTACCCTGGATCTGCATGCTCTCCCATTAGTGTCCAATCACTCTTTACATTTGAATCCCTGGTCCCAAGTGACATCCCATTGCAGTGAATTCTACAGCCTGATGACAGGAGGTCTTTGAGCAGCTATTAATACAGCACTTGTACCTTTCAGGGCAGCAGCTTTGGAGCTTTTGTGTGTGATGCATGTTCTCAGAAAAAAAAAAACAAACAACATCCTAGTAGATGATCTTTTCTAGACTGGTTGTTTCTTTATATATAGCTTTGTCATATCTGTCTTTGGCTGGACTAACCAAGATCAGACACTGCCCTGCTTTAAAAAAACCCTGGTACAATGATATTGCATAACCTGTCATGTCCAACCTCTTTTCCTCACCCATGTTAGGTCCTCACTGCATTCCAACTTCTGCCTGACCAGGAACGGCTCTTTCAAGAAGTAGTCTCCATCATTATTCATCCCACAAAATCCTAAACAGCAACTACAGGGATTTGACAATTTGTTGGGGTTTTTTTTGTCCGTCAGATGAGAAACAGTCTGCTGGCAGCTTTTCCACATTAACAGATGAAAGCAGCCATATTTTTGCTTGCCTTTGAATTTACCTATTTTGAATACTTAACATTCTTCTGCTCTTAACTAAAAGAGTTTATCTTATTCCATTTTTTATGTCTCTTCTTCTTCAAGACACAAACCACAGGGCTATGATCTATTTTTTCCTTTCTAGATTAAATGGAAACAACGAGACTAGGAAACAATGTGCTAAATGGAACAATCACACATTACACAAGCTTTCTTTGGTGACTGGGGGAAAGTTATGGAAGCACCATACAGTATTTTCAAAAAGGTATGCATGTGCAAAAGGTAAAACCCCAAGAATGAGACTGGTTAGTATTATTCTTTTCAAAATATGCTTTAAACATCAACCCAGAATACAAAATGGTAAGTTGGCCACCACGTTGTACGAAGAAAAGCTACTGCAATGGAGAGAGAAAAAGAAGGGGTAATATTGGAAAAAACACCCCCTTAGAGAAATACAGATTTTGTGACAGTGGTTTCTAAGGAGAGTTGCTAAGCTTTAACCATCTATGAAGATGGTTAAAAAAAGCCCAAACTTATTTAAGAAGCAATCCATGCGCAGATCCCTTTAAAAGCTACAGGAGGACACTCATGAAGTATAACCTCTGTCACTCTGTAAACCTGATCAATGCAATCAATGTCATGTTCCTGCCAGGAAAGGAGGGATTGCAGGCATGCATCACATCTCCCAAAGTACACAGAGATGTGGGCACAAGCACTTGACACAGCCAGTGTGAAGCAAGCAAAAATATGTGGGGTTTTGTGCAAAAAGTAGAGCTGTGAAACTCCCTGGCACAGGATGCTAAAAGCTTGTGTGATCACAAGGGGAGACCAAAGACATTCATGTAATAAACAGTTTATAAATATATATGATACAGGAAATCCCTCAGCTGATAAGGGTTAGAGTCTGGAAAATGTTGGGGGAAAAAATATAATTGATGTTTGCCTGATGCATCAGCTTTCACATTTTATCATTTCAATAAGCCAAAGACCAGGAGTATATCTACTTCCTCTGAAATCAGTGGCTTTAATACACATTCAAATTCAAAAAAACCCACCAGTCAGTATTTCAAATGTCCTCTGCAGAGCCATAAGCACAAGATGAAAATTCGTTATCTGGTGCTAGGAGCTGATGGTAGCTTCTTTTCTTCAAAAATATAAAACAATTATATTCAAGTCTGTTCCTTCTTTCACCCCACTTCAAATCTGGCATCATGCAATGAGCAGAGATTTACCGTGAAAGTCACCTTCACCTAGGACTGCTAGTGGCAACTAGCAGTCCTAGCCATAAAACAATGACAAGGATCACCATTCAGTCCCCAGCCCACAAGAGAAATCGTCATCACCTACCCTCTGTATAAGAACGTCTCACCTGAGATAGCTTTGTTGTGGTGGCTGGCAAGAGTGGGCGACTGAACTTCTTCTGAGAGCCAATCGCTGCTGGAAACGGCGGGGCAGAGAAGACAGCGGCCACACAGTTAATCTTGTTGATCCAGGTCTGCATTTCTTCTTGGCTCCTGGGCAAGAAGCACATATTAAACACCTGTTGACTAAGCCTCCTCTACCACTTTCCAACCCTACTATAGCATTTTAAAAGCAAGAACAACCAATTCTGAGAAAGTCTTAGGATCTGCTTAGTTTTCCAGTCTATGTTTGCAAGCAGTTAGTGACAGGTAACTCAGTCACAGGCTGGCTTCTAGTTAGGTCCATATATTATCCTAGCACACATCTTTTCCTAATCCAATTCAAATGACACAGGTGACAGAGCCAACTAGTGTCCTGATTCAGACATATTTCCTAAGGCCTCAGTTGTGCTGGACATCGCAGAACTCCAAGAGTTTTCATGTGATCTCAGTAGAAAAGGGCTCATGTCAGAAGAAAAGGCAGGTCATCTGTTCTGTCTGGGTATCACAGAATAAAGAACTTAATCAAATCATTCTTGTATTAGCTTTGTTTCGGACCACAGCATATCTTCTAGAAAGACGTCTGGCTAGGACCTGATGACATCAGGAGACAGACAATCCAAGATTGCCTTTGGTTGTTTGCTTCAATGATTAATCACCCTGACTGCTGTAAGTTTGTGCCTTGTTTCCAAATTGAATCTCCTCCAGCTTCAGCTTCTAACTTCTGCATGTTGTTATGACTTTCTCAGCTAGATTAAAAAGCCTCTTAAAACCTGATATTTCTTTCCCATGCATTACATGTGCACCCTAATCACACCACTACTTAATTTTATTTCTGATCAAATAAACAGACTGAACCTCTTAAGCCTCCGCTTTAACCTGTCCAGACAGGAATTTACCCCTCCTTCAGCACTGTTTTCTTCCCTCGATGACTGGCACAAAGAGAGTACTTACTGGGCTTGGAAAAGCAGGACCCTCCAATCTGCTGTTTTAAGCTTGAGGACATTGGGCTTTTTCTCATAGTCTGTTGCCTTGGATGCCAGGGCATGATGCACACTAACTGCATTCTTCAGATCTTCCTCGGACAAAGCCTTCTCTGGCTTATATTCATCCTGCAGGAGTTAACAGGGGGAAAATGGCATCTTATTTCTGCATGTCCTACTCCTTTTTCCTTAATCTAAGGAAAAATCTTGTTCTACATTTCATAAATAGCAATAAAGCATATGAACTGAACGGAACCTGACTTGAGCATCTGTAGTTTCTACTACCTTCAACATATCTTCCTTTCTCTTTCTTTCTTTTTCGTTCTTCTCTTTCCAAGGGAGAGATGTTGTTTTGCTGCCTACTTGACAGGAAGTGAGTTAAACAGGAAGTATTTGACTATCATAACAACTGTGGACTACTTGTCTTCATTTCAGGAATCCTTCATAACCAGCTCCCCACCTCCACTGCTCAGCTACTTGGGTTCTCAGCCTCCACTGCTTGATTTTGATTTTTCTCAAACAATTACCTTTGTATATCCTCCTAGGCAGGCCCTCACACATTGGAGAAGCCTCCTTATCAGTCTCCACAAAGCAAATACAGCAAACTCCCTTAAATCTCTCTGCTCAGAGTCTACAAATGGCAAGCACAGCTCTGTCCAGGTTTTTGGCACAGTAACAGTACCACTCCTTCCACCAAATGACAAAAACAGGAGTCAAATTCCTCTTGTGCTGCAAGCATCAGCCTGGAAGCACTCTTTGATCTCCTGAGTGACAGAAACTATTTAAGAGCATAACCACAGTGTAGCCAAGAGTTCTGTGTAAAGCCCATACGACTGTAAAAGGCTTGGGAAAGCCAGGAGCTTTTTCAAGGAAAAGTCATTTGCCAGCAATGCTGCATCACTTTGCTTCTGAAGGACAGGCCAAATCAGTCTGTAATTTACTCCATTTCTCCCCATTAGTACATTGAAGAAATCAGTCTCACTTAAAACATGCACTGATATGACAGTGGCACAACAGAGGAATAATTCCCTGCAGGCATAGTAGCTATTGATCTTCCACTTGAACACAAGTTACAAGCTGAGATTTAGCAGGAAATAAAAGTGCAGGACACAGAGCATGTGCGAAGACAGTACTAACTTCAACAGGCAGGGAGACACCCACCTTGAAAAAGAGCTGGTTAACATGCATGAATTCATTTACAGGGCTCTGGCAGCACATGGAGCAGGATTTCAGCCAGAGGCATTTACACTGCTCTCAAAGGTATCTGTGCTTTTGGCCAGGTTTGGTTGGGGCTCTCCAGCACGAATTTCAGTGGAAGAGGAGTCACCAACCATGATGACCACCTCTCAGAAGGCAGGACGAAGCATCCTGCTTCTCTGATATGTCTCATCCTTCCTGATCGAGCTCCAGTTCAGCAGGCCTAAAACTTGCCACTGCTGCTCAGACACTTCACCCAAGTAGATTCAGCTGAACAGCAGTCCTGCCACAGCACCACCTCCACCTGGGGCCAGGCAACAAGACAACACACTGCAGGTCTGGCAGGCCCAGAAGAAAGGCAGAGCACTACTGCTCATGTGACTGAAGGGCAGCCTTAAACCTAAATATCTGCGACGTAAGGGGTTTTCAAGGGTTGGAAGTAAATGAAATCAAGTGTCCTTCCACTCCTTGAGACTCAGCAAGATTTAGATGAATCTCTGTATCATGACAGACTTTGTCTGTGTTCAGTTAGGGCATTTCCTAAACCTTCTTCAAGGAAGATTTGAGACCAAAGATTCTAGCCAAAGGACAATCACTGGAGGAGGTTATTCAAAGTCTGGCACATCCCCCTGTTGAAGATGGAGGAGGAAAGGCCCCACCCCAGGCCCCTTTCTTTATGGGTGCAAAGGCTCATTTATCTGATGGCAGTCTGGGGGGAAATGACTGGCTTCACTATCCAGGGAGATTAGGAAAACTTCAGAGCCAGGAAATCAATTTAGACAGGCCTAAGAAACATGATATTCTGTCTTTCTGGAGTTACTGCCTAGAGATAGTGTCAGCTATCACCTAGCCTGTTGCCTTCCAGCTTCCTCTGTGAGTTGCATCCAGTGTCCACAACCTGTTCTGGTGTTTAAACCTGTTCCAGAAAAACTCCACATTTGGGCAGTCCCAGAAGCAATCCTGGCTGAGAACACATTCTTTCCAACAGAAAGTGTTCATGATAATCCTTGCTAATCCCACCAGATCAGTTAGCTGCAATCTACCTTGACAGCTGGGGCTCTGTCAGATTCTCCAAAGGCACTGATCAGCATACCAGAAATGTCTCCACGTAGTCGGGTAGCCTCAGAGCAAGCTGTTAAGAACACGAATGTGCTGCCAAAACTCCTCCTCTAAGGCCTTCAACTCTTTTTGACTGGTAGGAAATGCTACAGCAGCAGGAACATCCATTTTCTCCTATGCCATCAAGCATGTGCTCTGATGTGCTGATATCAGCATGGAGGTTGAACTGATATAGAAGGCAACTCTCTAAAGTTAGACCAAGACAGTGGCAAGAAATGTATATGGAGTCAGAAAGGAACTGTAACAGCTCTGTCACCTGAAGGCTGATTTGAGTCCTGCACACAATGCAATGGCATGCTGAATTCATCTTTCTCAGACTCCTGCAAAATGCTTTCCCCATATCCAGCATGCTTCTAAATCTGTTTTTGATAGACCAGAGAATGACATTTTTCTTTTTATCAGTCAGTGTAGTGTGGGTGGGTATCGCCACTCAGCTGCATGTGACAGCTGCAAAATTCTCTTTCAGAAAGTCTCATCACCAAACACGTTACATCATTCCATCCTTTCTCTGTTTTTTAAAATTTTTAATAGAGGAAATTTGAGAAAAGTTATATAAAAATACCCAGAAGCCTTCACGATTATAAAGTCACACATCAAAGAGCAAAGATGTTGTGAACCTCACAGAAGAGTCCGAACAAAACAGGAAAGTCCATGTCCTGCACTGCTTGCCCAGAAGCAATTTCTAGCAAGAAAGCGAGGTCAGCCTTATGTCCTCTCATTATAAACCTCTATTCTGTATGCACATCACATCCTGTGTCACTCTAGTGAACAGACATTCTGTCAAGCTCCTATTTTGCAATTTCCTCTTGCTATGAACAGAGGGCAGGAAATTAACCTTGGCCTGAGGATGTCCACAAACAGGACCAACATCCCAAACATGTCAGACTTCTCATTTTATATAATCCTGTGCAGGCATGTTTAATTGTGAATGCTTCCACCGAGCCCCTACAATGCCCTTTGGACTCAATAATTCAGAAATCATCTCTCTTAAATCACTCATTTGAAAACAGAACAATATGCAGCACAGGGATTAACACGGGAATAATACCAATGGGAAAAAGAAATTAAAATGTGGGCATGGAGATAAAAATGCCCAGAAAAACTCCCCAGTGAGTCTCAAGTGACCACCATTTAAAAAACACTCTCATACATGGACTTTGACAGCAAAACAAAGAGAGCTGCCATGCAAACAGAATGACAGCAGAATTGGGATCACACTGCCCACTGGGGGAATCACAGCTGCTACAAACAATTAATATTTATATTACAGTAGTGTCTTGAGGGAACAGCTGAGTTACAGATAAACAATACTGCAGACGTTTGTACATGTGTTTATGTTCAGCACCTGAACAGTGAGATTTCTCTAACCTGCTTGAATATCACTCAGATGTTATCTCCACAAATATACTGATAGTGAGAGAAAGAGGAAAAATGTGTGTGTGCACGTGAATGTACCCTGCTCCACAGCACTCTCTAATCAGGAGAGAAGGTGAACAGAGACAAGGAAATCCTGTGACCAAGACTACTGCCAGAGCTATGCACTTCTACAAAAAAATCAAGCTGCTCAAAAGTGCTACAAGAACTTCCTAAAATTAGGATGATTTATATTGCAAAATGTATATTACAAAAGGAAACAACAGATCAGCAACTTTCCCTCTAACAACTTGGTCTACAGCTGTGTATTTTAAAATCCTGACACCCTCACCTTCTGTGATACTACATCCCTAACAGAGCAAAGTTTATTTAAGTGCTGAAGCAAAGCCCTGGTGGACTTTCTGGAGCTGAAGAGAAATCAGAGGCTTCTTCACAGCTGCAGCATATGGCTGAGTGGGGTCCAGGGGCACACTGGGAAGGCTCACAGCTCCCCCATCAGTCTTAGAATTGGTTACTTTCCATCACACCCTTCTGTCAACCTTTTACAGCATCAAAGCCTCACTTAACAGTGTGCTACAGTAAAACAGTTTCAGTGCAAACTTGGTCTTCTGGACCAAGTGGGAAAATTCAGCTTTGCAGAGCACTGCCCTTTGCCATTAGTCACTGAATTCAAGTGCTTTGACAAGTGCAAAACACACAAATAACAAACAAATAAGAACCCCAACAATGCATCTTCTGCTGCAAAGATGCAGTCATATATGAAATTACTCTTGCTCTTCAAAGCAAGAGGGTGAGAGTGGAGAAGGCAGCATTCTGCAGAAAATTTGCAGTCTGCATCAGCATCTCTACATTTTGTTAAACAGAAAGCATTTTAAATTAGTATGTCAGCAATACTCATAAAAATATTTGATTAAGACTCTAAAATAGACTGAATTCTCAGTTCTTCCCCTAGAAAGCTTACTAATCCCCCCTTAAATATCAAATCAGAAATTAATTAATGTATTACAAACAAGGAGCCCTCTTACTTCTTAGGAACCATGCAGTCTTTTCAGGTGAACACTAATGATGACTTATTTGAGAAATCGAAGCAGATGACTTCATTTCACCTGGGAAAGGGCAAGTACAAACCTGCTACAAAGGCCACTTTAGTAAAACCTGGTGCCAGTAAGAGGACTTGGGATTCAGCAGACTTGGCTCTAGACTCCTGCACTGACTTTGAGCACATCACATCCAATTTTCATTCCAAATCTTCCCTCCTGACAGCAGATTGTTTTGCCTGTTTCAGGATTTCAGCCCTCTCAAAAAGGTACTGCACCCAGCGCATCCACCTTGTAAATCTCATGCTGTAATAATTTGATCCAAACTTCTCTCTTTCTTCTCAGAATTTATCCAGGTTGACTCCAATGAAACCAACAACTTCAGAAAGTCACAGCAGGGGAGAAGGAAACAGCAGTATGTATTTGCACTCCTGATAGTTGCAAAACACAGCAGAAATGTAAAACAGCTTTCAAAGAAGCATGCTTCTGCAATACAGGGGAGTCTGGACAAACAGGACCTATTCCATGAATATTTCATCTATACTGGGGAGCAAAAAGCCTTAACAACCTATTTAGCTGCTACCATTTATTTGATTTTGACAGTTCGCACTCATATGTTGCATTTTCTATTCCAACAGTATAGTTAAAAATGTACTATAATAAATTTAAGCTTGTGACAAAAGGCTTGAAGCATTTCATTTGACTTTTTTTTTGGACTTCTTGCTGTCAGGAAGCACATTTCATTAGAAACAAGTCTCTTCTTGCTTTGGCCAAAAAAAAGTATTCTTTTATCCTCCAGTTTTGCAATGGAACAGAAGCTGCAATTTCTACCAAGGCCAAGCTGTTGTTCTATTATTTTGCAGCTGTCTTGCAGGCATTGTATGAAAGTATACTATGAAAAGGTGGGAAAGGAGGACAACCTTACAGAAGGGGAAGTCATGTATGAAATGCAAAGTTAAAAGCAGCCTGGAGGAATGTGTGTAAGACACAGAGAGATGAGGCTGCCTTTGCTGGTGAAGCTGACTATTTTTTTCAGCCATGAGAGAAAGCAGTGGTATACACTGGAACAGACAGGGCGCACATATGGAAGGGACAGTGGAACTGAAATTGAAATTATGAAAAGGGAGACGGTGTCAATGAAAGGATTCATGCCTGAATGTGTATATACACAGGGTGCAGGGCAGAGAGATCAGCTACGCTGTGCATCGGAGGGAAAGGAGCCTGGAGGTGGGCTGACAGAGTAAAGGGGATGTCGGCTGCTTTATCCCTCTTTAATTAGTTCTCAAAAGACAGTGATTTTCCCTACCTTCTGCAAGTACAGGACGGTTCCCTTCAGCACAGCATAAAAGGTTTTCCAGCCTCGCTTTCCCCGAGGAGCTGCAAAGAAAACAAGTGAAAACCCATTTAACTCAGATCCATTTTTACACTTTGTCTAGGCAACAGGATTGCTACATTAGTCCTGTGTTAAACCTCCTTTGTACTATCCTTTTCAAAGGACAATGCAGCTTAGCACAGCACCTGCACATATCTGCTGTGAGAGAGACTAATACAACAACCCTGACAACAGCCCTGGACTGGATCAGAAAGGGAACAGCAGCAATACAGAAAGCAGGCCACAGAGATACAGTCTTTGTGCCCTCGCAGGTAGGCAGACACTGCCCATACGCAGCTAGATCTGAGCTCTGCACAGTGGTAGTTTTCAGAAAGAAACACTCTTTCCCCATGCCACAGCAGGCTGGCAAGCACGGCTCAGGACCTACAGGACACTGTTGAGAAAGCAGTGTCTCTCAAAATCATCCTTCCCCTTACTGCTGCTGCACACCCATGTTGGCATTTAGAAAGAAGAAGGGTGCCAAACAAAATACTAAGGAGAAAAAAACCCTCCCCCAAAGAAACTTAGTCAGCTAGAGCTTGAAGAATGTAACAGAGACAACATATCCAGCCCATGAATTCATAGAAACAAGCAAATGAGAAAAAAAAAAATCACCATGAAGGCTGAAGGATCAAGTTTGAAATTCTGGAGGGAGCGGAGAAGGCACAGGCTGTATGGTCACAGTGCCAGAGACTAGAAGCCTGCATCTAAGCTCTCTCTCCATCAAGCACACACCATTGACCTGCATCCAGATATATACATATATCATTGCCTCTATTCTGAAACTAACAACCCATGCACAACTAAAGCATGACACTCAGAAAGGCATCCCATTCTGATCTAAGAAGGCAAGCGATGATGAAGAGGTCCCTTGCTCCAGAGGTTAATCATTCTCATCTTGTGCAACAGGCCTTATTTCCCATTGGCATTTGTTCAGTTCAGCTTCCAGGATAGACCCCTCTTACACTCCTCTCCTCTAAGTGCCTAAGTGTTTTAGCCCTCAGTACTCCTTCCCTGAGGAAACACATATGAACATTCTAGTACATCACTTCATCAGAAATCCTGCACAAGCTGACCTCTGCCCTGCAACAACTCTATCAGGAAACAAAATATGAAAAGGTCTAATTAACTTAAAAGAAAGCCTGTTTTATTTGCCACTGGAAAGCCAGAATGCAACTTTTTTGAGAGCTGTATGAAAGAGACAGATGTCTAAGTTGTACAGGAACTTCTAAAAGCACAGCCCTCATTACATTACTCATGAAGAGGTTAGCCCCAAAATGCCAGCATCCAGTGTGCTGAATAATGAGAAATTCTGATACCTATAATTAAAGAAATAATGTAATAAGGCAACTAGATACAAATACTTACTAAGGTTAACTAAGCAGACGTTTAATAAAGAGGAATCTATTCAGAGCATCCAGTCATCACAGAGAATGAGGTCAGTTTGATTTTGACATGCCTGTCTGGATTTAGTTGTCCAGCTGTCAGCTTCCATCTTGAAAACACCAACCTCCAATTGTACCTTCTAAAATACACTAGTAAAATATGTGAACACCAAAGAGCTTAGCCCAACTAGGAGACACTGGCAGTTACCGGAAACCCATCACAAAGCCACACTTTGTCTTTAGGATTTAGCCCACCAGTGTGAACCATGAGTAGGCGACCATCAGCAATGAATAGAGAACATACAGATGCTCTGAGTAACCTCTGCTGTTTTCAATACCAATAGAAAACAAATGAAGATACCCAAACAACAAAATACATATAGGTGAATCACAGGCCCTCAATAATTAGTGCACCACAAACAGAAGTAGGATAAGAAGGAAAGAGGATAATTAAAGTAAGTAAGAGACCTGGCAGGGTTTTTACAAAAAAGGGGCAGAAAGGAACTGCACGATAAAAAGCTGGTTGCTGCCAAAAGCTGCTGCACTTTACTGGGTATGTGACTGGAGGCTGGCAAAGTAGGGAAGAAAACAGTCACAGCATCTTCCAAGTAGAGGTAAAGAACAGTTTTTCTTTAAGGACAGACCCAGAGGGGAGGGGAAATTTGGAACAATCTGGTGTCACATAAGAAAATGGAGAATTACAGAATTACTGCAGAACAGCTACTGTAATTCGCTTGAAATTGTTTTCTCTTCTGTAAGCCATGATATTAATTTTCTTTTAGCACAAAAAGTTCACATTGCTTTGCCACATCACATTACTTATTATGCTCATGCATTAGAGCTGCTGCAAATGGGACTAAGGATTGTAAATCCTGGCCTAACAGTGAGAGTGTGATAATCCAATTGCTGCGCTGTTTGTTATTATTGCAATTTCCCCTAATGAAGCAGCACTATTTGTCTTGAGAAGCACATGGGTTCTCAAGGGGTAAGTAGCATTGTGCAGACATAATAAGAAAATAACATGTAAAGAGTGAAAAATACTTACTTTTCTTTCCGTCCATATCTGCATGAATTTTCCGAGCCAAAAATCCAGTTTTATACACAGCAGCATTGGGGTCATGAGGGATGTCCAAGAATGGGTTATTTGAGTTACCAATTCGACTGACTGCCTTTGTCTGGCTCCCATTATCCTTTTCATCTGTACCGTCTGAGTGAGACTTTTTTTTCTCTTCTTCATCCCTTAAAAAGCAGTGAAAATAAAGCATAAATGATGGACTGACCAGTAAAGTTTCTTCAGCAATTCTTGAATGCTCCTTGTCAAAACATACTTCTCTCTTTACAGGGGCCTTTGTCAGAAAGAAACCTAGATACATGCCAAAACACAGCTGTATTATAACAAAGCTTCGGTTCACCTACTTGACAGCGCAGAAATCAGATTTTCAATAAAGCCCAAGTTTCTGTAACAGTCAGACAGACAAAACCTCAAGAGTGTTCTGTGTCCTCCAACATCAACTATTTTTAATTCCACTTATCTGAGTGATAAAATGGGAAATATTTATCTGTTGGGCTCTCCTGAAAAATCTCCATTTTCTTCATGAGTTCACACATAAATGAAAAGAATTAGACTACTACAGATCACTGTGGCTTACCTTTTAATTTAGCATATGAAACACTGACTCTATCTCTTTTTTGCAGTTTCCTCTAAAGACTAGCATAGAAGTAATAATTTGAAAATACAAACTACACTAGGTGAACTATGTTATCTGTATTTTGGAAACAAAATGCTGTTAAAAATATTACTTATTACTTATTAGGGCAATGTATTCAACAGAGCTCTTGAGGACAAAAATGCAACCCATTTCTGCAACTCAAAAGCATCACCTGACTCATAAATGCCTTTTTGCTCATCACAGGAAAAGGCTAAAAAGGATTAGGCAATGTGGAAAACAAAGGGTATCCATCACAAAAGGACGATAGTTTTCAGAGAACAGGCCACTGAATCTGGATGGATGGTGTAACTGGAGGAACCACAGCTAGCATCAAGATTACAAAACAGCCCTTTGTCCTTCAAAGTCCACACACATTCCTCTCCAGGTTACTAGGAAAGGTGTGTCAGGGAGGATCAGGGAGGATGAAGGCTGCCACTGGAAAGCAATGTTTCTCTTGAGACAAGTATCTGATTAAAAAAAGTATTATCATTTGAGCATAATGGTGGCTAATACTCCCAACCCACTGAGTGTAGGTTTCAAGCTGCTGTATCTCACTGATCCCAGATGATTAGCAGAGAGAGCAGGCTCAGGCAGACGTTCCAATCACATGTGCATGTTCAAAGGCACATATTAAATGAGGATTAGCAAGGCATATGTCAATCTAGAAGCTACCATGCCCATTCAAGGAAATGTCCTCCAACAACTGCAGGCTAGAGCAACAATCTGTGTTACGGTGAGCTCTGCTGAAATGGAGGCTCAGGAGAAACCTTATCACTCTCTACGACTATCTGGAAGAAGATTGCAGCAAGGTAGGGGTCAGTCTCTTCTCCCAGACAACTGGTGACAGGAAAAGAGGATGTTGCCTCAAGCTGCACCAGGGGAGGTTCAGGCTGAACATCAGGAGGAATTTCTTCATTGAAAGGGTGGTTAAGCACTCGCAGGGGCTGCTCAGGAAAGTGGTGGAGCCACTATATCTGGAGGTGTTCAAGAAATGATGAAACATGGCACCTAGTGCTATGGTCTAGTAGACAAGGTGGTGTTCAGTCAAAGGTTTGACCTGGAGATCTTTTCTGAACTAGATGATTCCAAATGAAATCAAATGGTCTTCTGGGACTTAATTTAGTCTAAGAAGACAAAAGGATAATAGACTGGTTTAACAATAAGGAAACCAAATCCAGAAATACGGAGGCTATATTAGTGAACTCTGCAGTACCAGGGAATGTTTTCATCACCTGACACTAAATTATGATTGGTATGGTCTCAGCCCAGCACACTCTCAGACAATTTCCAGACACCACTGCAGAAGCAGTACAGTCAAGGACCACCCTAACAGGCAGTGTGGAAACAAGGGTCTCCTTTTGAAGGATACAACTTTTTAACAGTGTTGATACAGATGCTACACATTGACATTTGTCCTGAGAGTCACACAAAGGTGCCAGACATTTGATTAAATTGCAGAGATAAAGTCAAGGAGGTGTACCATACCTTCATAGTGTTGTCTTGAAGGGTCTCCTGGTTAAGGGTAATAAAACTTTCACTTGAAGACCTGATTCCTGCAAGGGAGAGCAGTCCTTACATCTTTTAGTGTATTGATGCGTGCTCTCCCACTCCAGAACATAAAGTTCTGCAAAACTTTTGGTGGATTAAAGCAGTAAAGGACTTCTTCATGTATGCTTTGGTTGAAGTCCCCTCCCAATTAAAAAAGTGTAGGCATTTCAGAATTTTGTTTGTCCCTGACATTCCTGTGTCTACTACACTCACAAGCTGCTGACAAATCTGAATCATTGTGTGCCATGTGTTTCTTAGATATATGTTCATTCCAGGAGCAAATTTTCTCAATACAAATCTGCGGCACTTAATCCAGAATAAAATCTCTCGAAGGGCATAAGCATGCAGGCTGATTTGTCACACAGAAGTGCCTTGTGAATTCTGGGATCTCAGCCAAGGACACAGTGGATTTCTCCTTGTCAGCAGAGACCTACTGCAGTAAAACGCTTATTATTTTTTTTTGCATAAGCTATCTCCTTTGGAGGTATTGGAGTGAATTATTATATACGGATCAACTGTCGTGTGGGAATATACCAATACACTTAACCAAGCAGCTAGAGGTGGTGTGATGAGCAGTCCTGAAGGATCTCGGACACCACTTAATGCTGGGAGCAGCGCTCTTAAAACTCAGCACCTCTGGGGCAGGTATTAAAACAGGAATTCTCTAAAAGAGAGGGTGGATAAAGACAAAAAGGCATCTGTTGTCATTGGCATTGTCTGGTAGCACTGAACAAACCTTTAACTAGTCCTTTGATCTATCATGAAAATGGGACATTCTTAAGACTCAAAAGATTTTGGCATTTCTGAGTGCTCTGACAATGTGTATGAGGTCAAGATGCATGAGTATCTGCAAGCTGAAATAAAGGAAGCTAGAGAGGCAGGTAGAACTCATTACAAACAAGAAATGGATGTAAACCAGGGCACTAGGACTCACTTTTTCAAATACTCCATGTTGCTTCAGTGGTCAGGCATAACAAGAAAGCAGGACAACTGGGAGGAGTGTCAAAGTAGCAAGAAAGTTCAGCTGACTAGCCTTTGCTCAGATATCCTCCAAAGCTGGCTGAATAGATAGGTCCTGGATTTCTCTTCACCAGGGATGTAACAATTTGAGGTTACTCCTCAGAAGCCTTTAATGTACATTGCAAGGAAGAACTGCAGAAAATTCAGTGGGCCTCTGGGTACATAAAGCTGCAAGCTGATCTTTGTTTGAAACCCTAGCCTGTGGGGTATGTGCCTCCTTCCGTATCCTCAGACGGCTCTCACAGATCATTCAAGCCCTCTTAACATCTCCAATGTGAAGGCCTCCAGTGATGGGAGTGCAACAGGCAGTGGGTGGGATCTCTGTGCAGGTATGTTCAGAGTCATGGATGTGGGGTCACACAGGCACAGCTCAGGTCCTTTTTAAGGGCAGAACTGGTGCCTCTCCTTTCCATTTCATGCAGGAAGTAGCACAACCTTTGTGCCTTTGGGGAAAAAAAACCCCACAGTGGGTCCAATACACCTTTCAGTTGCAAAACATTATCATGAGGGTTCACTTAGGTTTGCAGAATTCTTATGAGATTTTCTGTCTTTGATCAGCAAAGGAAGATCATTCCTGGCTCTGGGCCTAGAAGTGATCCCTCTGGTAACCCCTCTCCGATGACAGCAAGGGGTCGACAGCTGTGAAACCTCTTGTACGTCCCACTTTCCATGCACAGGAAATGGGACCTACAGTGTCTCTGCTCTGCAGGGTACCGGTAACAGGAAAAGGCTACCATCTGTAGGGTTTCTCTGAGGCTCTGCCTATGGCACATGATATTTGTTTGCAAGGTTTCCCGAAACAAGGAGCTTCAGTTCCACCTCCCTAAACACGTCTCCTTGGAAAAGGACCTGCAGACAGAGCAACAACCAGCACTCTGGCTACCCATGAGAACCAGCACACCAAAGCCAGAATCTGCTTGCTCTATCACTTGAAGTCACAGCATTGAAACAGCAATGTTTTCCTTTCCATTATCACTGACAAGTAGAAAGAGTTTGCCTCTTAAATACACAGATATGAAAAACATAAAGATCCAGATGTTGCCATTTTGGTGAAGAAATATATTTTTGTCTGTTCCCAAAAAGACCCTATACAAGGGAGTTCCATTTTTGTCTTCTGGGAGAAAAGCACCATCCGGTTTTCTCAGTAACAAAACTACTTCTGTATTCTCAGTAGTCTGATTTGAGGTTCTGCCTTGGAAAACTTTGAAGTCACTAAGGTGGAAAGATAGGGTCAAGCCCTTCATTTTTAGAAGTCTGCTTTATCTCTGCATTTGTTTAAATAGCAAACTTATATGGCATGGCAAAAGCTTGGGTTCATCCATTTAAAAACTGCAATTGAAAAAAATTCCAATTTGTAACACATGCATCTGTGGAACTGATAGCATTTGTATTGGGAAATCGACTTGAAAGAAGTTTTGGCATCTTTTCCAATGGGAGGAGGGGAAAAAAGGAGACCAAGGTGATTGCTACCTGATCCCTCTAAAACCAATCAAGAAGCTGCAAACAGGAAACATTCTGGAACTTGGGAGACAAAGAGTTAATTATAAAGGGGAAAGATTTCTCCGTTTGACCTAGAAAAAGGTGAGCTTCAGCACAGATGTCTTTATAACCACACTGATCTCAGCATCACAGTTTGATTTGCCAGCATCCCTTTCCCACCATCACTGTCTCAATGACCTGTTTTTTTCATCTGAAAGGATGTAATTTTTCACTGTGGTCCAGAAAAAAACAGAAAAGAATATGCCATGTCTATCTCTAAGCTTCTCTGTCTGGAAAAACCCCCTGTATCATCTACTAGTTGAAATCAAGTGACTCTCCTGAAAACTACACTGTTCTGCTGTGAGAGATCTTTCAGGATACAGCTGTCTCAAATATAGCCATTATTTAGTAGTTTTGTAAGCAGTCTCTTGAGTTTTCATATGTTAATTCTAGATGACTTATTTTAAGATTATAGTTTTATTATTCCTATCACCTCTAACAGGAAAAAGACACAGTATTACAAACAATGGAGAACAATAATGTTCACCACCAAATTTCCATGTAGGCATCATGCAAACAAAATATATTTAGCTCTGGCATCTTTGTAATCAAATCGACTTTTCTTTCCTAGCTTAAAGATGAGGATGATCAGTGTGAAAACCAAAGGATGAAAAACATCTACAAAACTTGGGATATAGTACTATAGACAATGGGACTGGAGGGAGACCAGCCAATCCATCTCTAAGGCTAGATCCACTCTTCCTAACCAATTTCAGACAGAATAACCAGTTCACAAAAGCCTCCAGTGAAAGCACTTCAATAGTTTCTCCAGGTAAACCTGTGTCCTCATTTAAAAAGCTTATTGATAGAATGCTTTTCCAAAGGTTGATCCCAAACTTCCCCTGTTTCAAATTTAAGCCCATCCACTCTGGATGTGAGAATAATTCACACCTCTGGGGCATGCAGTGTGGAGTAGAAGCGTGCTTTCAGAATTGCACATTCACCAGTTCAGGGCAAATTACAGGTCAGAACTCCTTACTCATCATGGTAGGTGATTCACTTTTAACTTCATGGAGAACTTAAGCCTGGCACTGTTGCAGAAAAAGAACTCTAATGCAATTCTCTATTCAGAACTGTATGTGTGCTTCCCTGTTCATAAAGGCCAAATGAATACTCCTACTGAAAGTCTCCTGCTGATCAACGTGCCACTTCTCTTGACTACAAAATTTGAGTCAATGGTAGCCTTTTCTTTTTGTGGGCTTTGGATCAGCCTGTAATTCCTCTGGAAATGCACAGCAAACCATTTAGGATGATGACATACCTAACTCACAACTAATAACATAAGGATTGAGGTAGCAGTCTTTCCCCCTCTTCTGTATCATCATTACCCTCTCCTGCCTACAGACTTACTGAGAGCCATTAATCCACTAAATAATGTACTTCCAGAGCAGCTCTTAAACCTTTGCCTAGCTCATGAGAGTACTGGATCCTCAAAGGGATTCTGGCTGGAGGAAAGGCAGTCCTTCAATACGTCAGCATTGCAAGGGAGCTTATACTTGGTTTTGCAAGCCTATCTTCACCTTCAACTTACTTCACACTTCTTTTCCCTGCCAAATGCATCACAAAAGCAAATGAATAATCTTTGGAAGAGAAAGTGGATCATCCTCAGTCCCATCACGGTGAAACTGACTGTGTCTCCTTCCTATTCAGCTTTCTCTGCAGTCATAGACAGCAGAGCAAGAGAGTTATGTCCCTCCTCCCTCTAGCTCAGGCACCCCCAGGGCTCCTTGGGGTTATTACTTTACAGCAACCACACCTCTCTGTAAAAGTGAGGAGAAACATCTTCACTCTCTGCCTTCCAGCCAGTACTCTCAGCTTTAAAGGTAAAAAGCACAGTCTCTTTGGCTATGCCCAGAATGAGCTTTGTTTCTCACCATGGAAAGTAATTGTCACATCAGTCCCAGCTATCTGTCAGTCTTAGACAGAAAGAGACAACTGGTCTCTCAGCATTCTCCTGTGAGAAGGTGTCCAAAGTCTTATTTAAGGAAGAGTCTGAATTCTCCCACTTCCAGCCTGCTTGCAATATTCTTCCAAATTAGGGACATGGACTAGGCTACATAAATGCCAGAGCAGTTACCACCTATACAGGAGCAAGCTATCTCATAAATCACCTTGACTGAAGCTCATGGGAGCAGAGCCAGTCATGAGCCAGTTCCCACCAGGAGGCTGCCCAAGTGTATTAGACACGATATGGTTTCTTGGCAAGAGCTGGAGGAAAATTCTGACATAGAGAAAGTCACATAATGGATTCTATTGAGTCTAAAGCGCCTGTGAAGGGTCTGGCAAACAGCTCTAGTGTGACATGTAAGATTCACACAGCATGTTCCAGGGCCAACACAGAGTCTGGCAAAATGCCTCACACCATGATTTTTATGATGCTCATCAGAGATGGCACTTTTTGCTGACTCCCCTTAGCAGCACACCTTCTTTACTACTCTGACATTACCTAACAAACATCTGAACTGGGACTGCAATGCCAGTTAGAACCAGCAGCCCTTTGTAAGTGAGGTTACACACCCTGACAAGAAACTCCTTTTTAGATAATGAACTTAAAACAAGGAAGATTGAAAGCCAATTGGCCTGCAAGGCCTATGGCAGTTGCTAGGACTTCCACCACAAAAGGTGGAGAAGCCTGTATTCCAGACATGTAAATACATGTAGGGAAATATCTTGTACAGCCGAAATAGATAAAAGGCATCATTCTTCTCTTTTACACCAAAATTCACTGTTCAAGTGGGACGATGTAAAGGAGACCCTTCTTCTCTTTGCTGGCATAACTGGACCACATGAGACCTAAGTACAGAGAAATGCCAATTTAACACAATCAGAAATAGAAGCTTTTTCCTGTCTGAAGTATTTCCATAGTTAACAAGTGCCAACTTGTTAAAACCGGGTAGGGATTGGGAAGGCATATCAGACTTTGCCCAATTTATCATCTTTCATATTGTTGTCAGGTTACCCATAGTTAATCAGGAGACAAACCAAGACAATAAACCAACAGCAGGAAACTCAATCCAAGACGTGTGTTTCTATTCAGTGGTTCTGACACAATGTACAGAAAGATAAAGGAGAAGTCAACTTCTGTTTTATTTATGCAGTCATAGAACAACAGAGGATTTAATTTCTCTCTTTTCAGGTTGAAGTTTCCTACTAAATGAAATGTTCTCTTTCTTTACAAATGTAGTTGGCTCCTATCATTAACAACTCCCCTTGAAGGAGGAACAGATGAGACTCTATTGCCAGGTCATTCATTACCAGAAAAGCAAACTCATTATGTACGCTGGCTGTCTTCTACAGGCTTTGGAGCCCGCACAGATGGCAACATAGGAGGTCAAAACAGATTATTACACAAGTACTATTTTTAAACTCCTAATTTCTACCCAGTATACTTACACTGCCCATTCCAGCTTCTCATTCTTGATTGAATTGTAGAGGGCCTGCAAAGGGAGAGAAATGAGATGGAATTATTGCTTGACCCATGTTACATGTGTATATGCTGAGGAAATACACACATATATTGAGGAAAGGTACCCTACTCGTATCAGCAAGCAAACTGCCTCTGATCAAGAAATTACCATATCTGCCCATGGTAATGCAAAAATCTGGAGCAGAAATCTCACCTAAAGAAAAAATACTAAATTCAGGTTTTGAGATTAGACATTTCCTCAAGCAGGTTTTTGGGCTTTGTGGTTTGTGCCTTTATAAAATCACAGAATCATATAATGGCATGGGTTGGCAGGGACACTAAAGATTGTCTAGTTCCAACCACCCTGCTGTGGACAGGGACACCTTCACCTAGACCAGGTTGCTCACAGTTCCATCCAACCTGGCCTTGAACACTCCCAGGGATGGAGCACCCACAGCTTCCCTGGGCCATCTGTTCCAGTGCCTCACTATGCTCACAATAAAGAATTTTTTCCTAATATCTAATCTTAATGTATTTTCTTTCAGTTTGAAGGCATTCCCCCTTGTTCTCTCACTAGATGCTCTTGTAAAAAGTACTTGTTGACTCCCTTCAGATACTGAAAGGCTGCAATTAGGTCATCCCTGAACCTTCTGTTTTCCAGCGTGAACAATCCAAATCATCTCTGCCTTTCTTCACAGGAGAGGTGCTCCATCCATCTAACCATTTTGGTGGTTCTCCTCTAGACTCATTCTAACAGACCGTGGTGGTTTAATTTTCTTGGTTTTGGTCTAGGCCTTCCCCGGTAACAGGGTCATAACTAAGGAAGTATTCCACATCATTCCTTTACGTAATCAGGCATATATAAGACAAAGAGGGGAGGCTCCTCTCTCTCTTCCTTTCAGGTGCTTGGAGGACAGCAGGTCTTGGTGTATTGGCTTCACTCTTATCTATGTGAGCTGAGGCCTGTCTGAGAAACTCTTGTCTGAAGCCACGTGCAGGTGATTTCTGTTGTTTTCTTGAGGGAAGTTTGCTTAGAGTTTATTGTGTTAGTTACTTTATTGAGCTATTCCTTGAGTTTTCAAGTTGTNTTCCAGGTGGGGTCGCACCAGAAAAAAGTAGAGGGGCAGAATCCCTTCCCTTGCCCTGGTACCCACACTGCTTTTGATGCAGCGCGGGACACAAATGGCTTTCTGGGCTGTAAGTGCACATTGTGAGGTCGTGTCCAGCCTCTCATCCATCCGCACCCACAAGTCCTTCTCCACAGGGCTGGTCTCAATCAGTTCAGCTCCCAGCCTGTATTTACACTAGGCATTGCCCCAACCCAGGTGCAGCACCTTGCACTTGGTCTTGAATCATGAGATTCCCATGGGCCCACTTCTTGAGCTCATCCAGGTCCCTCAGGACGGCATTCTGTCCTTCAGGTGTGTCAGTAGCACCACTCAGCTTGGTGTCATCTGGAAATTTGCTGAAGCTGCACTCAATCCCTTCATCTATGTCATTAATGAAGATATAATAACACTGATCACAATATGGACCCCTGAGGGACAGCACTTGTCACTGATGTCCATTGGGACTCAGAGACATTGTCTACTACCCTCTGGATGTGATCATCCAATCACTTCCATATCCATCTAACAGTCCACCTATCAAATCCATCTCTCTCCAGATAGGAGAAGGGGACTGTGTCAAAGACTTTACAGAAGTCCAGATAAATGACATAGGTCCTTGCCTTGTCCAGTGATGGAGTCACTCCATCACAGAAGGCCAATAGATTGGTTAGGCAGAACTTGACCTTAGTGAAGCCATGCTGACTGTCTCAAATGATCTCCCTGTCCTACATGTGCCTTAGCATAGCTTCTAGGAGGATCTGCTCTGTGATCTTCCCAAGCACAGTGCCGAAGCTGACCGATTGGTAGTTCCCAAGGTTCGCCTTTGTACCCTTTTTAAAGATGGGTACAACGTTTCCCCTTTTCCAGTCAGCTGGGACTTCACGTGACTGCCATGACTTTACAAGTATCATGGAGAAAGGCTTGGCAGCTGCATTAGCCTGTTCCCTCAAGACTCTGGGATGCATCTCATTGGGTCCCATTGACTTATGTACAGTGAGGTTCCTCAAGCGGTCATACAACTGAACTTAACTTACAGTTTGCAAAAGCCACAAGACTATGGCCTTCAAATTCAAAGTTCAATTTAATTCCTGATATTCAGTGAGACCTTTTTGGTCAGGACTTTAATGGCGCCAAGATTTCACCATGTGGGCTTACCTTTTCACAGGCATAAGTTACCTGTGCCACAATAGCTATCCAAAATCCCTGAGACTCACAGATGCCTGAATGATTTTCCAGTCACACACCTAAACATAAACATATTTGTTCAGTTTCTACCTGCAAAACAGAAGATGAATGATAAGCAGATTTTGTGCATAAAGATCAATATTTTGGACTGCTGCCTGCTAACACTCTCACTATTTAAATTCATAGGAAAGGTACCAGTAGGTCTGACACTGAAGGTAAAAGTCCTGTTGTTGACACGAACATGCAAAGACAAGGGTCTGAAGGCAGACTTAAGCCTGAGTGAGTATCAGACAGCTGGGATGGATTTTTTTTTTTAGAGGAGGTACATACATCAGTTGGATAAGTAGGTCTTATTTCAGCTCTCCAGTAGATAATGTACAGAATAGTTAAAATAGCTGGTATTGGCTTCTATTGGTATAGAAGCTAATGGAGTTCTTCAAATAGGTCACTTGACTCAAGTGAAGTATTTTGGTATGGAATGTCCCTGATTCTCACACTTATAATCCACATTTGTAATTCACCTTATATACATAGCTAGATTTACTCCCTCTGACACATAACTCCTACACAGCCTCAAAATATGTTAACGTGTAGAAGAACTGTTGATGCACATGATCACCAAAAAGTAGCACATCAAGTATGAACAAGCCTGAAAATCACACACTATGATAGCTATGGCATGCTCAACAGAAACAGTGATATTTAGATAGCCTTAACATCGACCCCCCCAAAAAAACATAATTTGGAAAACTGAAGAGTTGAAATTAGTCTTGTGCATATGCCACAGCTGAATTTGCATGAGCAATCCCATGAACATACCCCATCCTGTGATCCACTGGCTCCTTTCCGAATCTTGAAGTCTCATTTGAAGATCCTTAATATTCCACTCTGTGGAAATCTAGCTTAACTGAATCATACACTGGCAGGTCAAACACACTAGTACAACTCCCTTCAGGCTGATGCTACACATGCAGCAACTTTTAGTCACACTGTACCAAAAAAGTAGGTTTCTCAGAGCAATGCAACCAATATGAATACCAGAAATAATCATGGCCCATCTTACTCATACTGAGCTAGCAAAGGCAAACAGCCAAAGGTGAAGGGAAGGGCATTTTGGATAGTTTGCAGGCATTTTGCTTAATTTTCAGGTGAGAGCTATCAAAATATTTTAAGATCATTCTGCAGGAAGAAAACAAAAGAGAGAGCTAGTACTTCTCTTAACATATTGCCAGCAATCCAGCAGAATTAGACACACCTCCATTTTTCTACACAAGCTGATGCTGATACTGCTTCCCTGGGGTCACCCAGTATTTTCCATTAGAAGCCAATAAGTTTCTATTTGGCCAAAGCTCCCCTCTTTGTTTTTTCTTTTGGTTTTTTTTTTAATTGTTCTTATCTTTTCTGCTATGATTAAAATATCTCATATATTTTGAATCAGAAAACTACTTCCAAACAAAAGGTATAGTGGCTGCGCACTTCCCCCGGTTGCTGCCACATTTTTTCAAAAGAAGCAGTTCTTTCCCCCAACTGGATGAATGAGTTTTTGAAACAGCAAAAACCCAGCTTGGGGAAACAAATTTGTTGCTCTCTGGCCCAAATGCCTATAAGATTGGGTCACAACCTCTGAAAATGAACACCTGCTCTGTGCAGTACTGCTTTTTATGAGATTTCGCTCTTTCAGAAGTCTCTAGGGATCACTACAGTCAAAGACCAGGACACACAAAAACAGCAGTCCAGATTGATGCAAGAACAACAAATGCCCCAGGCTTTTGCCATGTGAAAAGTGACATATATTTGTCCCAATCTTTACTAATGAGCCAGAGTCCCTCTTCCTTCTTCATGGAGTAACAGGCGCCAACCCGGTCATATGGTACAGATTTGACGAAGGACACTGATCCCTACAGAGCATCAAATGCAGCCTGCCAAAGAAAGTCTCTGCTATTTGAAAAACAGAAAAAAATACTAGAGAGTATCCATAGCCTAGGTAGTTGTATACATGACAAGTTCAGTGTATCTACCGAGCATGTTCATTGAGACCCCAGCAAGTAGACCTCTCAAGGGATGCAGACACATGAGTTCTCATCATCACTGTTCCCCAACCCACCTCTCCGGTAGAGACTGCTGTTGGGTAGAGACTGCTGCTGGACACACAAGCCTTTTAGAGCTGCTTTATGTCCCTTCTCCAAAACAATTTATGCTTTAACATTTTTCTGATGTCTACTGGGCTCTCACATGTTCCAAAGAAGGAAAATTACCTCCTGCCATGTTTTGCAGCCAGTAGAAGACGTGTACAGCACAGCATCTGCTCTACCATTTATTTCACGGCTGTTCCCCAAGGCCCTGATTCAGACAGCAGCTCTTTTCAGCAGACATTTCTCCAGAGTATGACTAAATCAAACAAACTTGGAGACAAGCACCTAAATGCTTCACTAAATTGCAGTCAGGCTGATCATAGATTATGGCGTGGTTGTGACTTTCACTGTACTTAACTGGCTGCAAGGACAGATTTTATTAATTCATGTTTTCTCCCTGGGAAATTAGAAGGAAAAAAGATTTAATTTAAAACACTCTTACAGTCTGACAACAATCACCACTTCTTACCTGCTAGCCTGGGAAGTGTTTGGCAAATTTGCTATGTAAGCCAGAAAACAGGAGGCTTGACCACAGTAGGGAATGCTAGAATGAACACTGCATATGGGTCTTATCTTTCAAGCTGGTCTGCTATCATTTGGAAAGGGGAAAGATTTTCTGTCTCTTTTGGCACCCAAGGCTAGTACAGACAGGATACAAACCCCTACATAAGAACAACTCAGCAACGTCTGACTTCCGTGCTTTCACTTCTCAGTTCTACTACCCTGAATGCAAAGACCTACTCCTTAACAGCTTACAGCTTTTCTCTTTCTGATAATTGTTAATCTCTTGGTTCACCACACCTGAGGACCAGTATTGCTGTAACTTCCTTGGAGAAAAAAATGCAGTTTTGAAGGCAGAATAAAAGAAATTGACTGCTGCATAAAACAGAATAGCAGGCAAAACCCTAGAAATCTTCTTTAACTCCAATGCTGTTTCTTAGAGCTTCAATTTGAACTTTAGAAGAAAGCAGCGTGAAAAAAAAAAGATGTGTCGTATTTGTGGGGTTGGTTTGTATTTTTTCATAAATTAGGAAAGAAACACTTCTGTTTTTAAGTGGAAAGCTGTAACTCTTTAAGAAACTGCTGAATCCCATCCCCATTTTCCCTCTGGTAAGCAGGTAGGGTAACAAAAAAATCCAGATTTTCACAGGCTCTTGCCAGTTGGCACTTTTATCCTAATGGGAATGAGAAGCAAAACTATGCCGAGAATGCTTCTGAAAACTCCTATTTATTTTATAAAGCTGCCAAGAAAAAAAAAGGTCACTAACCATTCTCACCTTCCTCAAAACCTTGTCACATGCACGAAACACTGGACCCATTTAAACAGGCTGCTCTTGTCACCTGCTGGCCGACAGCTATGCTGTGAGTCAGCCTCTGCATGCAGAAGCAGTGCACAAAAGAAAGGCGCAAGCAGGTGTAAACAAAGGGATAAAGATGTAGCAAATTACCCAGATACTGATCTTGGTAAATCGTCTAGGTAATAAGTCGGCACAGGGTCCCCAAATCCTGGCCAGCAGGGTGCAAGATGTTGAAGAGGTCCCAGAACATTGTACAAGCCCATCCCTCAAAAGGTAGCATAAGCTGGCTCTTGAAGAAAACTACTGACTTTCTGTATGCACCAGTCGATGCAGAAAAGCCAGCCAAGAGGGAAAGGAATGCACCACAGGTGTTTTTTGTACCTGTTCTGTACAGGAAGGAGGAACCAGAAATACCTGCCATGAGCAGTTAAATAAGCAAAACCAAACCCAAGTTCGGAGAGACAGCAGGAATGACCAACACTGTCTTCTCCATTTCTTGTCTCCCATGCTCTTTGCTCACACCGAGACCCTTCCTGGTTTCTGAAGTCATTGTAGGGGGAAGGATGATCTTATTATTACAGGAGATAGCCTGGGTGGGAGGAAAAACAACTGAAGTAGCAGAACCCTACAAAAATAAAAGAGGTTATAGAGGCAACAGATACCAGACATCTCAGGTGTCTGAATGGAGTCCCAACAGGTATTAATGTGCTCATTTGTTGGACCAGGGCATAGCTGTGTGTCATTGCCTTCTGTCAGGTTTGGATGGGGTGCAACACATTGCTATATACCACTCTGGGTTTGCTGTTTAGGTGACTACCTGAAGGTTGGCCCTCCCCCAGAACTGTTGCTTGCACACAGATCTATACTACTTCACCACCTGCTATTTGCCAGCCTCCCCCAAAATCCAAATCTTGACATTTTCTCCTGTCCTTATGCACAGATCTGTAACACCTGGCAAGGCGAGGATAAGGGCTCTGATCACTGAGTGCCTGTAGCTCCTTGCCAGACTCAAAGCCCACATGCCCCCGATTCCTCACACATTTTTTCCTTCTGATGAGGATGCAGCTAAGATGCCAGAATAGTATACCAAGAAGCCTGTGCGTTAGTGCACAGCATGGCATGTCTGCTGATATTGCTCTCAATTTTAAATTCCACTGGTTTGTACAACAAACGTTCTTCTAACAAGCCAGCATACATTATTCATAAAACAGTACAGAGCTGTTCAGCAGCATATGGAACCGATGAATGTTGTTTTGGTGTGGGTGGAGATAGGGTTGATAGGAATGTTTTAGGGGGAAGGAAAGGAGCTCGTTTCACCCAGGGAATTTCAAGTGCGTCACCAACTGGAGAACATTTCTAAGAGAAACTCCTCTGTCAAAAATCTGGTTCGTATGGAGAAGGAGGGGGAGGGTAAGAAATCAAAAAGGAACGAAAGATTGTGCCAGATACATCATCTTAAAACAGAAAAGGACGGTTAGCTGGGGCTCCTGAGAGCCAAGAAATTAAAGCCACACAAGAAATGCATCCTCTGTAAATCTGATAAACAGGGGTTACTTGAAAAGATTTGTTCTGTACTTGCTGGAGTGTTTCATCAATGTTACTGTAAAGGCAACATATGAATTATTATGGATGACTAGAGAGAAGGCTAGAGAAGTGTTTCTTGATAGTGGAGCACCTACACAGCCTATTTCAAATTCTTTTATTGGCCCTGTGCATTTGCAGTCACGACAGACACAGGCACTCTTCAATTCAGTCCACGGCTCCAGGAAAAGTCAGTCAGGGGAAGAGACAGCTGAGCACACTGGGTCACATGGACGACCCTAAGGTCTCACCTTGCAAGCAGTCTGGATTTGAGCCTACTTTCCAGAGAACAGTGGTACATCAATTCACAGTATCCTTTTCACAAGTTCTCCTGCTGGCCTGAGGCTGTGATACTTGCCTATAATACACACTCAGGATGCATCACTCAGTGGAGCCTGTACACATACAGGTGCAACTGTGTATACACATGTGCACAGAAGGACTACCTGATGTGTTTCAAGATGATAGGTACTTGTGCTACCTAGCTTCTCTGACACTGGCAGCAGACAGACCTCATATGCAGGCACCATGTTGGTGCTTTGCTCATACTAGCTAAAGCATGAGGATAATAGTATCTAGCTCAGCAAAACAGGCTGAGTCATATCAGTGAAAAGTAACAGAGGAGTGTGTTTCTGAGGCACAAATGGTTTAGATCTGTCTCCTGTACAAAGTCAGCTGACACAGTCACAGAAACAGGTTTTAGCATTGTAATCACTTTCAGTGGGGAGCAGATAAAATACAAGGCAGTCCAGACGCAAAAGAGGGAAACACACCCACAGAAATATGAAAAGGACAAGTCTACAAACCAAACCCTGCTTGAGTCTAAGGGCATCTACATGGAAGGAGTGTCCAGAAAAGCCCAGCCTAGAACTGAAGACAGTTCCTGAAAAGTGATGCATGGGAACACAGCGTTACACTGATAAAAAGACCTCTTTTGCCATACTACACATTAACAACTTCCCGCTTTCTTCCACCAATACAACAGTATTGAAGAGCAAAAGCTCAATTATAAATCAGTTCTCTAAATCAATGATGTCTTAGCAAAATAGATGGGCAGACAGATCAGAATGGGGAACAGACACATGGAAAGAACAGGGCTGTCCAAAAGCACAAGACCAATTAGTGGCACAGGAGCTTGTCATCTTAGCAGCCAGGCAGGCATCACCGACAAGAATGCAGGAATCTTCCCAATACTCCAGAACACGGCTTTTACAGGTCTTAGATGCTCCACTGACACAAAAATCTTTATACAAAAATAAGGAAACAGTGCAAAAAAACCTAAAATAAACCCGCAGTGTGCTTCCCATATTATTGAGATAGGCTGGATAAGTATCTCTCATGTAACAACCTACAGCACTCAGGAGGCTGTGAATCCCACAGAAGAATGAAGACAGAGCTTTCATTACTGCAGTAGTTAACTAAGTGTGTCAGACACCACCCCTGGAAGAAAGTCCCTGCCCGGAGGACATTATCCCACGCATACACAAAGCCTGGGAGAGGGAACCGAAGTACAGAGATTAAGCAATTTACCCAATGTCAAAAGACTCGAGTTTTTATCATATGTAGGACACTTTTCATGCACAAATCCTCCCACCAAATATTATGCAATTATTTCCATGCTTACAGTGAAAGTAATCAAAAGAGCAGAGCCCCAGAGCACCTGCAAGATGCTCCCTTTACTTTGCTATTTGCTGGACAAGCACATACTGCATCAGCAACAGCCTGAGAATGATGGCCATGCTATTTCTCTGTCACAACTCAGCAAGACCCTATTGCTTATGTATGGTTAATAAGGTCCTTAAAACACAGGTTCATTAAATTGAACAGTGTAAAATGCTTCATTTATTTCTATTTGCAGTACTCTGTGATTGAAGTTATGCAGCTGAGGCTCTGAAATCCCATACAACCTGTAAGCTGGCAGTGAGAGATCTGCTAGGAACTACTGTGCAGCACTGGGATCTTTTCACCATAGCAGAGGTTTCTCTCAGAACACGTAGGAGATATAGGGAAAGGACAGTACAGGAAGATCCATGCATGCATCTGCTTGTTTGCATGCACAGAGGCACATGGTTAAATGCTTGGCTGATGCTTTGAAGTATTTCACCCTGATTCAACACACCTTTGCAAACGGTTATATCTTTTAATCCCGAGGTAGAATCAACTGGCAGCACAAATGAAATTAGCAGCACATTTGGTCACTGCATAAAGTCTCCCTTGGAGACATGGAATATCTCTGTGAGGGAGACGGTTATTAAAGCTCTTCCAGGAGTTCCTGGGTGCCTCTCAGTTATTGTGTGGGAGCAAGGAATGAGGTAAAAAAAAAAATGCTGCATAAAGTGGGGGTTGTTTGTTTAGGAACTGAACAACTGGGCTGGGCTGGATAAGGAGATGCTGCACACAGCCACTGTAGCAGCTGGATATAGCCTGTGCTCCCAATCACCACAATACTGATGTATTCCTACATACGCACAAGTGACACCTTCCTAATAAATACTTCACAGCAATATTATGCATGCGAGACAATATTTTTACCTAGCACACATACCTACATAAACCACAGAGCTGTAGATAAGCAGCAAAAACTGCTTTTCTAGGGAAAACAATTCCCATGAAACAGATCTCAGTCTCAAGGACATCTCTTGCCAACTCAGACACCTTTCTCAAGAGCAGAGCTCTGATTAGCCTTGTCACTAGCAAGTTTTCACTGTTTACTATTGCACCAAGCTCAGTGACAGGACATTCAACTAAGACCCGATCACTATCACACCAGACTGTTTTCACCTTCAGCACCTTCAGGCCTTTTCTCAAATGCAGAGATTTTTTTTCTGATCTGACAGCAATTCTGTGATCACTGCAGACCATCCAGAGCTCTTAACTCCTATAAAGCATAACCTTTTCACAACACTAGCCCCACACCTAACCAAGCAAAACACTATTAATATTTAGTTATTTACCTTGCTGTCTTTAGTAGAAAACTCAGAAGAGTTGGAGATTTTCATAGATTTTGACCGATGGGACTGCCGCCAGAGAGATTCTTCTCGGGAGTATTTCACCGAACCTGTAGCTCTGACTCGGACTTTGCTGGTGCTCTGAACACTGTTAACTCCAATCATTTCCAAAAGTGAGTGTATACGATGTGGAAGAAGCAAGCTAATGGAACTTCCCAATTCCCTGCAGAGGAACTGGAAAGGGTTACGTCTGGAGAGCCCAGGCTCAAGCAATCAGTGTTGGCTTAAAGCACACTAGGCTGTTTTCTCCAGCATCTTCAGGCACACTGTTTGGTGCCAGCCTGATTGTTCCAGGCATTGCTCACGTCACTGGACGGGGAGGGGGGGTGTGTGTGTGGAAAGAACAAGAAGCGGCTGATAGAAACTCCTCCCCTGCTTCACTCTCCTCTCCAGCATCAACTCCCCCGTCATACACACACCAACAGGGAGAGAGGTGGAGAGAAAGATGCTGGAAGAAATGCCAGCAGATAAGCAAGATTCATTTTCAGTTCACGCGGCCACAATTCCCTGCCTGCAACAGCCTTCCATGCTCATTACTGCCTGCAATAACAAAGAACACTCTAAAAAGAGTCTTCAATCACCTGCCAGCTACAGGCTTCTGGATGTGAGAAATACTGATGGATTCCCAAAGCACCGGAGAAAGGAGTGAAAATGCACACCACCACAATGAAGTACTGGCAAGCCCCAGAGAAATGCATCAGCAAATTTCCACAACTCTAACTCTTTTCACTCATTAGTCAGAGCCCTTAGTGTGACTTCTCAGGGTACAAGGGAGAGCAAGACCACTTCCACACTCTAAAAGGGACTCACGGGAAAAGGGATAACTTTCCCAAGGTTATTAGTGCAAACCAGTGACAGAGCTGTGAGCAAGCAGTTAGGGACTCACCTCCCTTCTTGGTATCCAGGAGAGCTGTAGCCTTACCCCTCCACAAGCAAACCGCATGCTTCAGTGGCTGACCCACAAGCAATGCAGCTCCAGAGCAGCACCTTGTTTATCCCTTCTGGGAAACCCATACAGCCTAGTGATGGGAGGGCCACTGCCATGGCCCATGAATGCCAAATGCACCACTCCAACCCACAGGAGCCTAGCTCTAGAGGTCAGGAACACTCTGGGCGCCTGGAGCCACTCTCCTCAATACAGGGGATAAGGGGAGCCTCACACCAATGGGAGCTAGTACTCTTACTCAGGGGTGGATGTGCTATATAAGGGAAAAGAGATGTTTACCTCAATGTTGCAAAAGCCCCATCATTTCTGGCTCCTGGAGACCCAGAGTGTAGCAGACTGTGGATTGCCATGGCAACATGCTCAGTTGAGACAGAGAGATTGCTCTGCTCTGCTTTGCTCAGCGCAGGATCGTGGCAGCTGCTGACACGCACTGGAGCAGGTGGAGCAGCTTGTGCAAGCAGCAAGGCAAAAGTGGACAACGGGGGCGTTGTCCTAAACCCATAAAGGGCAAAAGACCTTGTACAGAAGGAGCACAAGAAGCTGGAAGACTCTGCAGCATAGGGACTCCACTGCAGGCTAACACTGGGCTCAGCACTCTGCCCTGTGCCACCAGATGACCACACAGAGCAAAGATGGCAGCAGTGGCGCCAGGGTCGGGGAGGACACCAGACCCTCTCATGCCACTCACATCATGACACATAAAGCTGCAAGTCTCTGCACATGGACAAGGACAAGGCATTGCTGCCCTGGCATGTTGGGGTGAATATCCCACGCTGAGACACATCACGCAGCTGAAAGCTGGCTGAAAAGACTCCAGTCCCCATTCAGACCTGAGTCCCATTCAGTGTGTGCTGAGCCATGCTAAGGCAGAGAGAGAGTTTGCTCGCCCTACATATATCACATGCACAACAGCACCTAGGGGTAGTAAGATGCAAATGAACTGAGTGGGCTTTTCCCCATGTTACATCTTCTCAATCTCTTGCAAACAGGGATTTACATCCTGCCTGGGCAAATGGCCAGACAGCCTCATTGTGGTCCTGAGTGCATTTTTGCTCACAGGAGATGCTGCCGTCTCCCCAGCATGCAGTAGCCTTTCTGACAGCACTCACCTTTTGCTCATGTTACCGCCAAGAATGCTATAGATGCAAACCCTTCCCACAGATTGCAATAGGCATGGATCATGCTGAAGGGCAACAGTCAGTGGAACAGGGAACAAGTAACCTAGATATCAATGCAAAAACTGTCCCTGGGGTGAGAAACTTCAGATTCCTCGCAGATCCTGTCTCTGTTCTCTTTGAAGTACAGATTTCTTCCCTCCTAGCCAACAAGTAAAATGCATCCTCATTTCCACAACAGTGAGGTCTAGCAAGCCCACCTCTACCTCACACATTAAGATCAAATCCCAAAAGTGCTCCAGCGTTTTTACACAAACCTGTCATTACTGGAGGGTAGCTGAAAGAAACCTTTTTCTCTGGCAACAAGTACCTGCATACTCTTAAGTTACCTGTGCTACTTCCCAAAAAAAAATGTTGTGTTACTTAACCCATCTGAAATTATCCAATGCCAGTGGAAAAGCATTTCAAAGAAAATCTCTTCTTAGCGAAAATTTTCACTGCAGTCAAACCACTCCAGATGAGCTAAGCAGCAGGTCCCAGCAGGTGCTACAAAATGGCCACAAATCACTCTCTATCCTAGCAGCCCCCTGCCTAGCAGATTATTCTCATTCACAGACTTGTAAGGCAAACTCCCCAAGCTCCCTCAACACATCTGAAATAATTATAGCCCCTAAATATCACACACAGACCTAAGCCAATGTCAATTATGCAGAGCAATTTTATTATTAAACATAAGAAAGACTGAATCACAGCAATATTTCTCTTCTGTTGCCCACAGCACAGCACCATCACTGCTACCTAATTGCGGCAGTTCACCTATCCTTCTCTGAGCTGAGGTTAGTAGATCCTCAGGTGAGACAGGAACCTTACTTCATGAAGGAACAGGTCTGTTTTTTCTGTAACCAAGCAGCAGTCCAAAACTCCAAGGGTGACAGGCTGGTTTGTTGTGTTTTTTCTTTCCAATTGAATATGGAAAACACTTCTTACCTCACTCTCCCAAAGAGAGAGCCTTTTGAGATCATGCTTTTGAAGCCTTAAGTGTCTTCAGATTAGGGATTCAGGTTAGATTTCATCAGTATCCCTGATTTTCATCTGCAAGTGATAATACAATCTTGTATGCCTGACTGAGACAGTATCCTGTGTACATGCTGACTGTATTCTGGGCAAAGACCATTCTTCAACATTAGAGAAGACTCACCATTTTAGAAATTAGCATACACACAGGATTGATTTATGTCTGTAACTGAGCAACAGAGATTTCTGAGAGAGAAGTGAGTTGTTAACTAAATAGAAGGATAGAAGGGATGTTTTTGAAGAGGGGCTGAATTAGATGTGCAGTATCAGAAAATTTAAAACTGACCATGACCAGGAGACCCTTTAGTTGTGTCAAGAACCTTCCTCTTGTTTAGAGGCCAGTAAACCAGTGGTAGGAATGCAGATATTCATTTAGTCAGTGACACCAATGGCGCGACCAAAAGGATTATGACCCTACCTATGATCTTCCCTATCTGTTCCTCTAAGGAGCAAACCATAAACAAGCAGGAACACTTTTAACTTTGGGTAAAAACAGATGCAAGGGAGGAACACCAGAATCTGTATTATTCCTTCCATCCCATCCTCTTAAAGCCTCACAAAAGCTCTTCACCTGTCACAGGCACAATGTCAGACTACATCACCCATAGAGGAAACAGGCAGCTATTCCAACTTACTCTACAATAAGCTCCTTCCCATCTGTTCCTTTCACAGTCAAGTTTCCCTGGGAGGTGAAATGTACTCAGTCCTTACTTGGCCCTCCTAATGTTACTCAGCAAATCAACAACAAGAAGAAAACCTGCAGAATTCAAAGTAAAATTCAATATTGGCTTTTGGGGTCCAAATCTAAGGGCCACATTACTGTATTTCATGAACTCCAGTGTTCTCAAACAAGCCACAAGAATCCATCAGCACCATTTAAGCCTGATGCTTGTGAGAAAAGTACAAACAACAAAAGCTGACAAAATACATAAACACACATATCCATACTGAAAATATACCCTCAAAAGCCAGTAACATATTTGTATAGAACAGAAAAGTAGAACTATTTAATGCTGCCATTAAATACTGTATGTTAAATAAACAACATTAAATCTTCCATAAGTTTGCTTCCCTTCTTCCTTAATCCTTTTTTTTAATTCTTCTGGACACAGGAAGGGAGGGGAAAGTTAATTCTTTTGGATAAGCTACTCACAATGGCTACAGAACTAGAGCTTAATAACCAGTCAAAGTAACATTCCTGTAATATTCAGATAATGATTTCTGAGATCTGCTGACTAGGGGGAGCTGACAATCAACATTAAATCTAAATGTCTCCAACTGCTATCCCCGTGAACATCAGAAATACTTGAGCAACCACTTAATTTCTACATGCATAAGCAAACAGGCCAACAGGAATCCTACCAGGGTAACAGTAGGAATGGTGGGAGATGGATGACTGCATGAGGACAACTGAAGTCTTTATGTTCTACATTTCATAAGAAGCAGGTTAAAAGTACATCCACAACCAGCTGGCTCATGGTCACAGCACAAGTCTTTACAACTGACATTTTACATCAATAAGCCCCAAAAAGTGAGCAGAGTGACAAAACTATAATGGCTGGTGGAAGATCAAATCAATCCTGGTATCACTGTACCTCTCTGGGATCTGTACTGCATCTTAAGCCAAAAGAAACCACTCCTATGGTAAGTGCCCTGCTGAGAATGATAGGAGACCACTGATTTAATGAAAACAAGCTGTTTGAGAATAGCAGCAATGCAAAAAAACCATGCCCCCTGTTATCCTGTTTAGCACTGCAAGTGAAGAGATGCCTTTAGCCATCTTCATGTTCCTTGCAGCAGATCTGAAAACAGCTGTTTCACAGACTAGCTGTTGCACTTCCTGGCAAATCACTATAGCATGCAAGGGAAAAAGTTTCTCATCTGAATTCCTTTTAGGAATTATCATCTGCTGTCAATAGAGTTGACAGAAATTAAGTGAGCCATAGAGTAGGCACCAATTAACACAGACCACCAAGTTCCTTAAGTTAAAGCTGCCAGCCACATGTAGCTACAGAAAAAAGCAGCACCTCAAGGAAATCCATAAAAGCATCAAAACCCTAAAATTCTGCACGGTTATGATGGAAATCCACAAGATAATCCACGAACTGATGCAAAGTCTACAAAACTATCTCAGATCAGCTGCAAACAACCTGTGCCTCTGTCCTTGCAGTGAGCATGCTTAGCTTAGAGTCTACAGCACCAAAATAAACCCCTCAGCACCCAGCACTCCCACAGAGATGTGCATTTTTAAAAAAAGGAAAAACAACCGCTCTCCAAGAATTCTCTCTGATTTAGACAGCAAACACAGTAACAACGAAAAGGAAAAGGGAAAAAGGAAGGAAAAGAAAAGGAAGGGGAGGGTGGAAAGGAAGAGGGTGGAAAGGAAAAGTGGAGTAAAGAAGAGAAGGAAGAGGAAGAGTGCAGGACAGGAAGGGGGCAAAAAGAAAGGGGAGGGTCAGAAAAGGGAAAAAAGGGAGAAGAGAGGGCAGGGAAGGGAGTCAAGGCCTCTCTCAGATCCACACAGGTTTCAAGTGGGTGTCACCTGCGCTTGTAAGCATTGCATTATGGAAGGAGCAGCTCCAGGGGGAAAAACAGGCATAGCCTTTGAAAACCCTTTCCTGCATGTACTTATGCATATACCTATGGAGTCATGTCCAGTTGCATTGCACCAAAAATAGGTGAAATCCTTTCTAACCCACATGATGCCTTCCAGAACCCACCTGTCAACAGGGCAGAAAACCAGTTCCCTGGATCTGCCCCATATTGGTACCAGGATCTTGTGAACACTTAATCATCCTCAGAAGGAAATTAAATGTTCCACTTAACATTACAGGGAAGGAGAAAAAACATTTTCAAAATTTAAGGAGTAACCTAGCACTACTATTTGAAAAAAAATAGTGTAACTGGGTCAGAGAGAGAATAGTCCAATGTCATTTGAAAAGTGTGATGATAAATGGAAGGAATACTAAAGATTTATACAGCAATAATCCTAAAACTGCTGGAAGTAATGTTCTCTCTCCCCATTTTTTTTAAATATGGTATAAATTATATTCCTACTCCTCCTTCCCTCGAGATGCAGCACAGAACTTAAATTTCAAGCAGATCAGTGGGTGGAAGATCAAAGAATGTTTTTCAGAATTTGTTTTCTACCTACATGGAAGTGGGAGTAATATGTCATAGGGACCAAAATGTATGTGTGACATTGTATTAGAGATTTCCCAGGCTGAAAAGAGCCCAAAATTCCTCCTTTAAAGTGGCAGAGCACATCATTCCTGGAGACTACCAGTTTGTATCCTCCACACTGACAGCATAAGAAATGGTAAGCTCTGAAGGGTGACATTCATCCTTGGGAGCTGCTACGTATTTCAATTAAAGTGGGAGACAACTGACAGCCTTGGCTACCTGAGAAGCTGCAGAAGCTGAGCATCAAATATTCCCCTGTCTGATCAACCTGGACAAGATGCTACAGAAATGTTGCCTCCACAGATGAAAATTAACCCCACAAACATTCATTATGAGCCTAGTATTGAGCCATGTAATTGCAGCTAGTAGTAATGGAAATTCTTAGCTGACTCTGCTTGGGTTTCACTCCTTGCTGACACAAGAGCCTGGTAGGCTAAGTGAGATCTCTGGAATAACAATTGGAAAGTAAAGAGATGAAGGGTTGGAGGAGCAAAAATAATTCAGAGAAATGCAGATCATAAAAGCTGGAACACATCTATCATGAAATGTTCCTTCCTAGCGAGACAAGCAATCCCTAATACCATGCCTAGATATGCAGGGCAAACCCTATTCCTGAATCACCATTACAAAATTTTATGTTTTAAGCCTTGTACAAAATACTGCTTTCTCTGCTCAGAGACACAGTTGGACAGCATTACACTTTTGCTATAATGAGGCCTTCCTCAACACAGTATCTGAGGTTATTTGAGAAAAAATACACAGATTTCAGATTTTTCTTTTTATATGCACTGATGTAAACTTCCTGGAATGAAAAAAAAATAATACACTTGCATTTGAACTGGACAGAAAGTTATCAGGATCTCTGTTATTCAAGGGACACAAAACAATGCATACACCGTCATAATCTGGTCTAATTTACAGTTCTGCAGTTCATGCACTCTTTAACTGGTTATTACTCTTAAAAGGACAAATGACAACTCCCAAAAAATTGCAAGCCAAAGGAAACAAAGGAAACAGCAGGAAGGGTCTCACTAAGATTGGAGAGGAGTGAAAATGAGCCAGGTGTTCTCTTCAGTCACTGTGGCTCTGTGGCTCCTCAGAGTGTGAAAAGTATACTTTCACAAACTACTTGTTTAAGATTAGGATTAATGATTTCGTCCAGCGTTCTATACTGCCAGATTAGACTCTGTTGTCTCCTAGCAGCTGAAAGGGACCTTCAGCAACTGATCTGCCATTTCATACAAATTAGAAATGGCCCAGATATGTATTTCCAACAGAAATATTTTTAAACAGAAAAACTTTATTTTGAGGGAAAAACAAGAAGGCACAGACAGCTCTGTCTTCTTCAGTGGAGCAGGCACTTGGTCACTTCTTCTCTGCCTACAGCTGCAGGGTGCTTCAGCAGACAACACTGTCCTCCTGGGGCCTTTCTGGCATGCTGCCACATGTTTCTATATCCCCAAATTCATCAGGCTTTCCTGGTGTACACAGCAGTCCGATTAGTGTGATTTCCTCTGTGAAAAGGATGGGCTGGGGGTGTGCAGGGTGGAGTTAGCCACCTGATGTTCATTCCCTTCTCTCTGCTAAATACCTGAGATGATGGGAATGGATGAAGCAAAATGCCACTAATTTTCTTTAAATTGAGTATTTGTTTTGGAGGGCTTTAAAAGGAGATTAAAAAGAGAGAGAGAGAAGGCAAAAAGACAGTGACAAAAAACCCCCAGTCCTTAATTAAAGTGCAGGGAACTGACAGTAAAATTAGATAAACCCTACCTTGTAGCTTCTACAGGAAATTGTGTATCCCAGGAATCCTGATCAAGAATTCAGATCATTTAAGAAATTAAGGAGGACTGCAGAGTTCAGCACTTGCAACTCCAGGGTAATTCAATCACTTCATTACAGCACTTCTGCAGGATATAAGGCCTATCCAAAAAATAGCTGCTGAGAAAAAGCAGATCTTTTACCAGGATTGGTGTCTTACTCCCATCAGCAGCTCCTGCCAGGATGACTCTAGCCAAGTCCCTGTAGAGCATTCCAGGTCCCTCAGCACGACCAGTGGAGGTTCCATGACAGTACAATGGGTCAATGAAGAGCTACCACCTCCTACCAGAAGGCACACAGCCAGGTACAACCCCCTCACATCCAATGTTCATGTCACAGAGCAGCACAGCCACCAGAGTCAACTCCATGTCAGAGGCTGGGTGATGCTCCTGGATTCCATGAATGAAGTACCTTGGACACTGTAAATGCAGAGGACATTTACTTATGCAGGACAGGTGATAGTTTGCACACAGCCTGACAACAGAGTAGCCTCCCAGGACACTGTCGAAGAAAAGCAGGGATCCATTTCCTCAGAGGTGACTCCTTGCAGGCCTCTGTGGACCACACCAGACATTTTCTCTTCTTGCATATGAAAGGCCTTGTTACTGCAACCTTGCTGGAGTGGACTCCCACACACCTTGCCATAAGGTTACAAGAAGACACAGTGGCCAGAACGGTACTGGCGCTTTATTTGTGGGGACCACACTGCTTGTAGGAACCGAAGCAACTATGCATGGCTAAAATTTGGCTCTTTCCAAGACAATCACCTTCTCCCTCCAGAAAATCTCATGAAGACCATCTTTAAGAAAGGCTATGATCACATAATACAAACCCAGAGTGTCATTGTGAAGACAGTGTCACTATACCAGATTAAAGCTGGTATGAGCATGTGAGAAAGGAACAACTCCTATGATATAGGTTGAGGTTTTTGACATTGATATTGACAAAATGTCAGACTCATTTTGTCATCTTTACAGGTAGGGGGTTCCTAGCCATGGCTCCCCTTTCTATAGGAATGAGATCAACAGCCTAGTCGTGACTCTCTTAGGCTAACAACCCACATGTTGAACTTAGTTGTTTTAACTGTTTCTGCTGCTAAACTGTTCAGCTTTCTCATTCATACTCGTGCTGCTTCTCTCCTCCAGCTTCCCTCACCATCCACAGCAACATCTGCAGCAGCTCATCTGGGATGTCAGGTATGTTCACACTGAGGAGATGAGAGCTGCAGCTGGGTCCCTTTGTCCCTCAGTCCCTGTGAACCTGTCACTCATTCCCCCCTGTAAACAGTGGTAACTATGTGATTCATTATCAGCCTTAGGAGCAAGCACTGAGCCACGCCAGAGCAGAGTACTGCAGCACTAACTAGAACATTCCTGGTTACAGCTCTTGGTATTTGCCATTCCTTCCAACACCTCAACTCACCAGGACAAAGGGAGCTTTGCTACAGTATAAGATTAAGGCTGAAATGTAGGATTACCTTGCTTGATCACAGCTTGGTATAACACAAAATTATTTGTGTGCTTGGACTGTGACAGCTCAAAGGATGGGAGTTTCCAGAAGTCTTCCTGCTTTTCAAAAAATTAACATTCAATAACCTTAGTCTTCCTGGTTTAACAGACCTGACTCACCTACACCAGCCAGACCCAAAGAGATGGATGTTCCTGATTTACAGTAAAGAGGAAGCTGGTTTTTTGGAAAGTTGGTTCTCACACAGAATTTGCTCCAGTTTGAAGGCATACAGGAACCTTGGAGTTAAGTATAAACCACACTCTCTGATCAGAATGCAATAACAGTACAGAACAGGAAATCAGGCTACTGTCTCCCTGTCCAGCTTTACTAACAGCTGATAGCAGATAAATGGGATGCGTGAGGAACATTCAAACTTGAGCTACGTTGGAATAAAACGTGAGGTACCTCCATCTACTTGCCTGGCAAAATACTGAATACGTGAGTACTGAAAGCAGATCCCATGGGGAGAAGTGCGCTTTTAATCATGGTTTGGCACATTTGTCTTTATGGGTTCCAACTTTAAAAGCAACCTCAGATGTGACTAAAAGAGCAAGGGAAAAGAAAAGGCAATGAATCTTTGTACAGATGGGTGTATGAAAGCAAAACTTTTTTCAATGTTAATGATCAGAAAGCAAGATGCAAGGTGAGCAAGATCGTATTAGCACTTCTCATTTCTGTTTCTAGCCAGAGTAAAATACATGTTCTCAAAGTACTTCCAGTGACAAACTAAGAATCAGACTGTGAAGGCTTTGCACTGTTTACAAAAATGTTCTCATTGTTGGCAAAAAAACTTAAAAACCCAAAAGGATGACTCCCTCACAGAAGTGTAAAAAAAGGAGCAATTGGATCTGCTGTTCCAAGTTTCCCAAGGCTGATCACTGCTCACATGCTGATGTCTGCCCCTTGATGGGTTATTTTCCTATCCAGACAAAACACTGAGGGCCACACAGCACTCAGAAGCACTAAGGGTGAAGGGACTGACTGAAAGCAACATTTCACTGATGCCTGTCAGCTGAATGTCCTGGATAGCCTGGGCAGTATTCGCACCCCTGACTGTGAACTGGATCCACAGTAAATGCTGCACAGAGCTTCAGAAGCCCTGGATGAACACTCAGCTCTCCCCAGTCTTCTTTTCCCTCCAGCATTGTTCAGCTCTGCTCCAGGACTCCGCAGAGTTGCAAACCTTCGTAGAGCAGCAGAGCTACAAGAACACAGAGAGAAAGGAGAGGCAGAAAAGCCTTTTTGCTTCCCCACGGGTCCACATTACTCACCCGCGGGTGCGCTGGACCTCACTCCCACAGGGGCACACTGCCACCCTGTGGAAACAGTCCTTCCTCTCCCAGGTGGTGGGGAAGGATGCAGGGAGACAGCTCCCAGCCTCACCAATGCTCATTAGACACACTGCCAATGCAGCAGCGAGCCATATGTACTTTGGTGCTGTGCTGAAGCAGGGGTCTGTGAATTTATTTTATTGTGACTTATGCAAAACAAATTTCTGATAAGTCTTTATAATCACTCATTTAGTGACATGACAATTGCTGAGGACACTGTAGCTACTGTAATGCTATTCTCTACTCCCTTCCACTGAGAAATTAAAAACCAAGGATCAGTTCATCAGTCAACCTTCAGTCAAGCCAGATGAGAGACCAAGGCTGGGAGTCACCTCTGTCCCCAAGACACCAAGGCAGCACACAAAAAAGGGCAGAAAGGGAAAGTGGGACATTGACACTGAACTTCTTCCATCTGTCTACATCCAAAAAATCTTGAGCTCTGGTCCTTGCTTTGGGTACAGTGGTGAAGAGCCAGACAGCCAAGCATTAGCGGATGAGCACTAAACACCAAGGTACAGTCCCAGCTGCATAATTCTGTCAGTAGGAAAACAAACAGCAGGTGAGCACCAGTGGAAGTCTCTCATCAGTACACTCAGGTTATTTAAACACAGTTTGGAGATCTATTTATTCAATAAGGGCTGTAATTAGCCTACAAATTAATCTCAACACATCCCTCTATGGCAAACTGAGAAATTAGATTCCTTGGAGGAAAAAATAATTTAAGTGTTGCTGCTGACAGATGAATACCCTGTATCCGGATTTAAAAATTAAAGACACTAAATCTAAAATAAAGGGGTGTTGAGTTTATATTACTAACTACTTAGTAAGAACCAAGGTAGGAGGGCCTAACCAAAAGCTCCCTGAAGAGGCAGGAGAAACTGAAGAAACTATCAATACTACAAAATAAAGTCTGCCACTTGTAACCATGCAGGTGTACATCTGTATTTCACGATGGGCCTGACATGAAACTCACAGAGGAGATAGCAACTCTTTTAATTCACTTCAGTAGGCTTTGGGTCATGTCTCAGATGCAGCGGCATCTTACTTTCATTTCCATTACAAAAAAAATAAAATAAAATTATGAACTCTAGTGTATGCACACCTGCCTTCATTCAAACAGACTGCTGTTTCATGCCAGCAATCAGACAAAAAAAAGTGAAACATTCTCATTATTACTGAAAATGAAACAAGATTTGTCCGGCTCAGCCTTCTTCTCTGTTCTTCAGATTTAGCTCCTGGCACAAACTTAATGAACAAAACGTGAAGCAAAGCAGCTTGTACCAGACAGCATAGTATAATCTGAAATTACATCTTCAGTTCTAATGTGAAAACCCCAAAGCACCCTTGATGGAAAAACACACATGCCTTCCAGATACACAGAGATCAAGATTAGCTCTTATGCGTTCAAAGTCAGAACTAACTGGCTGTTTCTGTCCACTGTAGTCAGGAGACAGCACTCTGGGTTGGCAGGCGCACAGGAGTTTACAAGGCACACAGCTCTGGGGCTAGCCTTGCTGGAGTTCAGTCTCACCTCTCTATGCTGCAGCAAATCTCAATTACTATCAAGTGAATACAATAGGGAAAACAACAGAATAAACACCGTATATATTACGTATGTTTTGGGAGGAGAACCGAGCCCACGGCTTGCCACATTTAATAATTAAGATTCAGAAAACGCAAGATGGGTCTTCTGTTTCAAACCATCTCTCAGTAAAAATGAAGCCCATGTTCTGTAGTTAATTCCTTACCTTCAACAGCCCTTTCGGAAAGTCTTTTCCATCATTCATCCCCTGAAGGTTAGCAACAAACTCTTGGCAGGTCATCTTTTTCCCAATGTTCTGGAAGGAATGTCAGACAAACACAGCATTATATTCCTGCTGCTTTCCAAAATTACATGAATGAGCAACATCAGATTAAATGCATCTCCCTGCTCTCATTTAAGTCTAAGGCAGGCAGCACTAACAAAGCATTCATGAGATTACTCAGAAACTAGCATCTTTTTATGCATAATAGCTAGAAAAGGGAAGGTGCTTTTGCACCAAAGGGCCCACACACCCATCCAAAACCAAAAACAACTTAATGCTGGAGAGTAATGGAGAGTACAGTGGTGAAGCTCTCTCCTACCTACATGGTGCCTTACATTCACATGTCTCAAAAGGCTCTACCAGTCTCTGATAGAAAAGCCCTACTTGAATCTGCTGTGGGGCACAAGGAAACAGATGACTGAGGCCCTTTTCACCTGTCTCTTACAGTTTCCAATGCTCCCTTCTAGCAGCAACTGCCCTGAATTGGATTGCAACGCACAGGAGTGGCCATTACCTTTTCTGATTCACAGACTGAGATTGCCTTGACATTTCCATAGGATTGTTCTCTTTTTTCCCTTCTCTGTTCTCTCTTCTCTCATTGTCAGACTGAAAGTTGCCCAAGAAAGCCACAAACGGGAAAGGAACGGCTATGTTCATGTAGGATCCAAACAGTTGCATATAGAGGCTTGAGGCTGCCCTGACTGCTCTTGAAACCCAGTCACCATCACCCCTCAAAGAAAGTGTCTGTACTCAGTCCCCCAGGTGCTAGAAGTACCACACTTAGCATGCAGGGAGCCTTGTGAGTGGGTAGCAATGACAACACTGCATTGATGAAAAAGGAAACCAAACAGATCTGAGGAAAGAAAAGAAGCCTGTAGTGAGCTGTGAAACACAGCAAAGACAGAGGGAAAACAGGGCCCTGTGATGATCATGGTATCTCTGGGGATGGCACCACTGCCAGTCAAGAGAAGGGGGTGAAGATGACTTCTCCATGGTCAAGGTATGCTTTGTCTGCAGAACACAACAGAAGAGCGTTGTGCAAAGACAGTTTCTTGGGCTAGAAGCAGGAGCCCAAATTAATAGAGAAGTGAAGGAGAGCACCAGTTGCTGATACAGGTCATTCAATGTTACAGTTACCTGATAGCTTGGACTGCACATCCTCTACTTCCGTTTTACAATGTATGATCAGGGAGAGACGGTAAACCACCAAATCTTGACCATCAGCCTCACCTACTGAGAAAGGAAGATCCCACAGCCTGTGGCCAGCACAGACCCACAGAAAGAAGGCAAGCAGTAATACTGCAAAAACACACAGCTTCCCACAACAGGAAGGCTGCTGACAACACAGTCTGGCTGTAACTCTGACTCTCTGGTTGCTATGCCTGCAGAATACAGCTCACAACTGCAGTCTTTAGAAGCACGCTGGAGCTGGTCTAGTAGACTTGCAAATGCTTTCCCTGCTCCCTGAGACTTCAGTCTGCTTCTGTTTGTTTCCTCCACACAACAGTCTGCAGCTTCCCCATGATGACCAAAGCCAACAGCCATGTGGCATTTTAGACAAAATGACTGTTCTGGTCGAGGACCAAAGCTAACATCTCCGCACAATGCCACAGAAGTTCCATAGGATGTGCCTGGTGGTCTAGAAATACCTTAAGAGTCTCTAGCTCCTCTGGGTGATGACCTTTGTGCAGAGGAGCAAGCATGCATCTCCAAGACACAGATAACCAAAATCATTTAGTTGCAAAGAGGATGAAATGTGGCAAGACAGGGAAAATAAAGGGATAGGCAAGAGTTTCTCTACAAGAGTTAAAAGGAAGTGTGAACTGAAGGCAGAGCAGCTGCACTAAAGCACTATATGCAGTTGAGCTTATTGTGTAACAAGTGTCTGCATGGTAAGTACATCAGTAACAAATGGACCTCAGTGTAGACAAGCCTGGTGACTCATTGACTTCCTGCTCCAGCAGAATCCTGGGGCAGACACTATCTTTGTTAGGAAACAGGCAATTAGGCATATCTTCAAGGGTTGCATTCCAAGTCAAAACTGCCAAACTTACCACCTATGTGGAAAAATGCAAAGCAGTAAGAGGAAGATCAAAATTACAGGAAATCAGAGGGTGACACAGACATGACAAGCAGGAGTCTGGCAAACACTAGAGCAGCCAGTGGGGTAAACCTCCAGAGTTACACACTACAACAACCAGAGTCATCCAGGCTTCAGCTGCAAATCAGCAGCAGCAATGATGGGTCAGAAACAAATTATTTACTCCAGTACCTAATGAGGACAGTAGGGCCCACTAAAGAATCAGAGGGAGCAATGAAAATTGCTGTCAGGCTGATGCATGACCATTTGTTCTCTTTCCCTGGACTGTGAGGCCAGGCAGATTAGAGAGCAGGAACCCCAGGGTGGTCATGGCTCCAGGGAGTGACATACCTGTGCACAACATCTCAGGTGTGCTCAATAGAAGCCACATGTTCAAAGAGGCAAACTGGGACACATTTTCTTATCCCTGCTCACCCTCATGTGTCACTGATGCACTCTTCAGTCAGGGAAGGCTAACCTCCTTCTCCCTTCTGCTTCTAAAATTTTCAGACAAAGACATTCAATTACTGGGAGGTGGGCCTCAAAACTCCCAGAAAAGAATACACATGCCTTGGTTTCATTAACTGCGCCCACCACAGAGCTGCACCCACTGGGGCTGAGTAGCCCTTGGTGACAGACCCAGGGTGCCTTCAGCTCCTGCTGCCTGACCCACTATCCTTGCTTTGTAAGAGTTTACAACTGACACCCTAATGCAAGAGCCCTGGGAAGTGCAGTGGAGGGTCTCAGACAGAGAGAGGCCTCAGAGCCACCTGGCTGAAGCCACTGATCCTGCATGCTATTATGCCATAATCCCTGTGTTTTCCCCTCTCTGTTCTAACTCAAGGACACAGAAAGCCTCCCATCAGCATGGAAATACCAGACATAGTGGGCATATTGTGCCATGGTTGCTGAAATACCCATTCTAGGGCTGCTGGCACTCTGCAGCAGTTTGACTAAGAGGACTCAAACCAGAATACGATTTCCCCACAGTCAGGCAGTGGGGAGAAGTGTGCAGTGAGGGAACACAGGGCTCCCACTCAGCACGCCCACATCTGCCGTCCACTCTCTTGGGTCTGAGCACACCCATCATTAGTCTGACTGTGCAAAACTCTCGTTTCACCAGATCTGCCACCTGCAACTGGATGCCTGCAAACATCACCTTCCCTTTGTGACTTTCCTAAAACTTCTTCACCTCCCTTCTTTCTTTTGCCGACCCACGTATTTTTACATACTGTAAAGGGGAAGTCAATCCCAACCACAGCTTCCTGGTCAGGGCCAGCTGCTGTAACTAGGGAAGGATGGTAAGCATACCAGAAAGGTAGGGCCCAGAGGACAAGGAGTATCCTTACATATTATGGCAAAGCCAAGCACAGTGCCAGCTTTACAATGGTAAGGCATGCTGGAAAAGCCTGCCCAGGACAACAGCCTGGGAGTGCAGTCTTCTCACTCTGTGTGTCTGCAGGGGCTTTAGGAGCAGGCCACCAGCAAGGGGACTTCCAGAAGACCACTCCCTCCCAGCACAGTGTTGATAGGAGCAGTCTACACAAAGCTCTGCATACTCACATGGCCATGCAGGTCTGTGTTCAGCAGCATCATGGCACAGGTGAGACAGTGAACTCCATCTGCAGAAAGAGACAAGAATCACATGTAAACCCACAACTAGACCTTTATGAACAGCAAAAAACAAGCCTCATAGCCTAATCGCATCTGTTCCCTTTATGAGAATCTGTTTTATCAAGAAATACACATAATTCAATGAATGAACAATGAGGTCATCATACAGCTGCCAAACTAGAACATTCTTTCTTGCATCTTTTAGTAACTGTCAAAACTATCTTGCAGCACTCATGGATGAGGCAAACTAGACAGGAAACTAGACAGGTGACCACACTGTCACCCTTTGCATGCTAACACCAACACCACAGTCTGAATCAACAACTCCTTCTTCATTTATTTCAGTGCAGAAAGGAAAGAGAGAAATACATCCATTCTTGTGTGCAGAGTGGATGTAGCACAGTATCCTACTCCACTGGCTCCCTCCTCATTCAGGGCTTAATTAGACTGAATTTTAGAGGATTTCAGTCACCTATGTATGCCGCCTTGGCTCCATATTGGGTAGAGAGTACTCCAAGGGTTTCTAAGGTGGTCCTTAGCAATGAACCAAAAGAGACAGATTCATAGAACCATAGAATAGAATTGGAAGGGACCCACAAGGATCATAGAGTACAACTCCTGGCCCTGCACAGGACCATTCCTGAGAGTCACACTGTGCACATGAAAGTATTGTCCAAACACTTTTTGAACTCAAACAAGCTTTGATGCAGTGACCACTTCTCTGGGGTGTCTGTTTCAGAGCCCAATCATTCTCTGGATGAAAAACCTTTTTCTAATATCTGACCAAAGCCTCCCCTGACACATCTTCATGCCACCCCCTCAGGTCCTGTCATTGGTGACCAGAGAGATCTGTACCCGGTCCTCTGCTTCCCCTTGTGAGGAAGTTGTAGACTGTGATGAGGTCTCTCCTCAGTATCCTCTTCTCCTGGCTGAGCAAACTAAGTGATGTCACTGTTTCTCCTTATGGCTTTCCCTCTAGACCCCTCACCACCTTCGTATCCCTTTTCTGGATACGTTCTGATAGCTTTATATCTTTCTTATATTGTGGTGCCCAAAACTGCACAAAGTGCTAAGATCCTGGACGAAGTGTGCAGGCTTCCCTTTGATCTAAATGTTTACTCAGGCTCAGAAGTGCCAATTTTGCTCTCACACCCTCGACTGGAGCAAGGCTGCCACATCAACAGGCAAGTCATTATTTCAGCCTGGACATGACACACCCATTCTACCTGACAACCTACAGTTTCTTGAAACTAAACAGGCAATATGCAGAGGGCAGAGATAACATAGGAGCAGATCCTGTCTTACTGCTAACTCTTCCCATCCCCAGTGTGACAGCCAGTAAAGCTGAACAGGTGTAGAGTGGACAAACATCATGTTTTTGCAACAAGGGCAGGTCACAAAGCAAGGAGTAAAGAAGCAATGGCAGTACTTCCAAGTGTAGCAGTTCTTTCTCACTGACACTTGAGACTAAAGGTACAGCTTAACCCATGCCTACTTTCTTTTTTGTCCTCCTCCCTCAGTGTGTGATCAGTCCGCACTGCAATCACATGGTTCTGCCAGCATGGCTGGCTGAACACAGCAGCTATGCTAGTGGACAGTTTGTCCTCCTCTTCAATGCCAATTTTCTCAGGTTTGATCTGTGAGCTTGTTTGTTTCCCTCATCCATTTACAAAATGACTGAAAACATTGGCAAGGAGGAAGCACTCTGACTGATGTTAGCTAGTCAAGATGAAACCATGCCAGGGTCTGGATACAGCACCAAGAATTCACCCCCACAACTGGCAAGAACAGGCATGCCTGCTGCCAGTGCATGCAGACACAAGTAGAGAATGGAGTACAGAAAGCCAACAGTTTCTCTTCCATCTGAGATGGGACTTGTTCTTGTTCCTATGTATGCAGTTACAGTACAAGTACCCACACACACTGAAGTCTGTGAGACCAGAAACAACAATGAAGGACATTAAAATCTGGAGATGCTACAATTGAGGATTTATATTGAGGAGGCATAAACACCTTTCCCACTGGGAATAAATACAGATTTTCCACAATTATGTGTGGAGAATGTGGAGGGGTTTAGTGCTCACCACAGGGAGTCTCCAAAGTGTGTGGCATGGCAACTACACATCTTCAGTTCAAAGACTTGCACCCCACATGCTGTTGAAGGTGAGCATGGAGGAAGAGGCAGACAACCAAAGACCTCAGCATCAGAAACAAAGTTACCTCGAGAAGAAATGGTGTTTGGGTTGCACTGGTAGTATCGGCGGGAGAAGTGGATTAAAACTCTCTCTCGTTCCTGAGTTTCTCCAATAAGTGAAAAGGCTTTAAAGAAACTCCTAAAAGATGAGGGGAATAAAAAAAAGCGAAATTAAAGTAATAAATCTCTTTTTGCTTCACACAGTCCACAGAGCAAAGCACACTTCCAGCAGGAAGTATGTAAGTGCACACCAGACATTTGGTTCCAAGGAGCCTTTCTAGGAAAATGGACTATCATTCCGTGTGCAGTTAATTCCAGCATTATAGTAAATGAACCAGTTATTTCACCACTGGTCTCAGCCACGTAATATACAAAATAGTAAGTAATTTCACCATTTGAAAGAACTCTTGTTATTTCTAATATTTTTCTTTTCTTTGGGAAAGGAACTGGCGTGGGTGTTATTCATGCAAGACAGACATCCAGGATGTTCTCTGTGCTCCTCTAATTGCTTGTCACCCCTGCATCTTTTAACTTTACATTCCAGTATTCCCCTCCAAATCAGAGAAGGTCCTGCAGGTGGTGAGGTCAAGCAAGTGCATGGCAGACCTGGAGTTCACACCAAATGTGTGGTCTTCCTTCCAAGCGTCACTATCAGAGCAGCCAGGAGCACCTGGAGAACCTCTTGCAGGAGGTAGTGTGACTACCTGACCTGCAGAAAGTATGTTGGGAAGAGGGCAGAGCTCAGAAGTCTCCCAGTGAGTTTCAACAGCAAGAGGAGTAACCTGGCCCTCCTATGTTCTTGCTCATGACAATCCAAAGTGCCAGACTGGTGCACACCTGGGCATACTCATTAAATACAGCCAGTGAACCTCTGAAGAGAGGTGGGGGTCACATACATCTTTCACTTTTATTTTGACACTTGAGCATCCCTCCTCCTAACTATGTTGCTATTTTTCCTACTAGAAAAATGTGCCTCACAGCCCAAGGTGACCTTCTGCATTCTTTTGTCGGGATGCTTCTAGGAAAAGCCTGAAAACACAAACCTTTTGGGTCCAAAGTAAGACAGCGTATAGAATGAGTAGCTAATATACAATTTTAAAATATCTCATGAGACTGAAGCTAACACCAGATCTGAGAATTATGTTGCTGGAACATTCGCATCTATCCAGTCTTGATAAAGAAAAAACTTTAATTTTTTCTCTTTGATGTAAGGTCAGAGACGGGCTGTACTTACAACTATCTCATACCCATACAGACTGTGATCTGCCTGGTAATAACTTAATTTCACTTGTAATGTATTGCAAATAACCCAGTTCACAAGTAGATATAAGTGAGTCTTCACAGGGTTTCTCTGTCCTTCCTCCCTTGTGCTCCTGTCCTGGGTCCAGGCAAAAAAGGGTTAACTCTTAACTGAAGGGCTGCTGTTACTTCTGATTCTCTTGAAGGGACATCCAGTTTATATTACAAGTGAGAAACAACCATTATGACTAGAAGTAGAGGGGCCCTGGCTTCAGCCAGCGGAGGAAAGGAACAATTGTATCTATTGGACTACATGGGTTAAATGGCCTGATACATCAGACTCAGAACATAAGGCTTTAGTTTACACTGGTGCACAATGTTCCCTTATGCCATTGAGATATGTAGGGACAGAATTTATTACAATTTCTGGGGTGACAGAGGAATCCCAACATCTGACCATATTTGAAGCTGAAGTGAGCCTGACTGGGATCAAACAGCAAAAACACCCCATTGTGACTGGTCCAGAGGCCATGTGCATCCTTGGCATAGATTACCCCAGGAGAGGTTATTTCAAGGACCCAAAAGGCTATTGTTGGGCTTTTGGGATATCTGCTGTAGAGACAGAGGAAGTTAGACAGTTCAATACCCAGCCTGGTGTCTCAGAGGACACTTCTCTGGGACTGCTGAGAGTCAAAGAAAAATGGGTACTGATCACTACAACAGTGCACTATCACAATGCCACACCAAACAGGACTCCATGACTCCCATCCATGAGATGATTCATAAACTGGAGAGCCAGGGAGTGGGCAGCAAGACTCACTGATGCTTTAATAGTCCTACATGGCCAGTGCATAAGTCCATTGGAGAGTGGAGGCTGCAGACTATCATGGGTTTCAGCCAAAGTCACACCACCCTGAGTGCTGCTGGGCTAGACATGCTGGAACTTCAGTATCAACTGGAGGCCAAGACAGGAAAGTGGTGCCACCATTGACATTTTTAATGCATTCTTCTCCATTCCTTTAACAGCAGAGTGCAGGCCACCTAGAGGGATATGCAGTGCACTTGGAACTGACTGGCCCAGAGGTGGAAACACAGTCCACTACTTGCTATGTATGGACCTAGACTGCACTGGAAAAGGATGAGTCTGCAGAACACCTGCAATACATTGATGGCATCTTCATGTGAAGCAGCACAGCAGAGGAAGTTTTTGGGAAAAGGCAGAAGATAATCCAAACCCTCCTGAACACCAGTTTTGCAATAAAGCAAAGTCAAGGGACATGACCAGAAAATTCAGTTTTGGGGAGTAAAATTGCAAGATGGATGTTGTCAGATTCCAGTGGACAACAAAATAGCAGTTATGTCTTCACCAACCAGCAAGAAGGAAACAGGATTTTCTAAGCATTGTGGGTTTTTGAAGGATGCATATTTCAGATTACTGTCAGATTGTATGCCCTCTCTATAACGTGACCAGGAAGAAGTGGGATCCCAAACAACAAAAAGCTTTCGAACAAATTAAGCAGGAGATTGTTCATGCAGTAACCCTTGGGCCTGTCAGAACAGGACAAGATGTGAAAAATGGGTTCAACACTGCAGCTGGGAAGAATGGTCCTTCTGGAGTATGTGGCAAAAAAGTATGTGGGGAGACTTGAGAACGACCCCTTACCATTCTGGAGTTGGAGATACAAAGAATCCGAGGCCTGCTACACTGCAGTTGAGAGGAGAGATACTGGCAGCTCATGAAGGGGTTCGAGCTGCTTCAAAAGTGATTGGCACCAAAGCACAGCTCCTCCTGGCACCTCGACTGCCAGTGCTGGGCTGGATATTCAAAGGGAAAGTCCATCATGCCCTGATACTACAAGGAGTAAGTGGGTTGCACTGATCACTCGGCCAGCTCAAATAGGAAACTCCAGTCACCTAAGGATCTTGTAGATCATCACAAACTGACCCAAAGGTGAAAATTTTGGACTATCATCATCAAAGGAGGAAGAGAAGGTGACATTTGCTGAGGAGGCCCCACAATATAATCAGCTACCTGAAAAGGTGGTATGCTTGCCCTCTTCACTGACAATTCCTGTCGTATTGTAGGGATACATCAAAAATGTAAAGCTGCTCTATGAAGTCCTACTCAACCAGTCACAGAAGCTATAGAGGGACAGGTGAATAAAGTCAGGTTGCACAGCTGAAAGCCATCAAGTTGGCTTCGGATATCGCCGAATGGGAGAAATGACCAGCACTCTACCTCTGTGCTGACTGGTGGATGGTAATAAATGCTCTGTGTGAGTGGTTGGACCAATAGATACTACATATGGATACTATCCATGTTATCCATAACTGTGAAATGTGCTGAGATCAAGCAGGCTAAGTGGGTAAAGCCTCTGTGGTATGGTGGACAATGGCCAAAATATAAATATGCAGAGGCCTGGCAGATAGACTACATCACACTTCTGCAAACACGCCAAAGCAAATGCTATGTGCCTACAATGGTAGAAGCAATCACTGGATGGCTGGAGATGCACCCTGTGTCTCAAACTGCTGCCTGGAACACCATCTTGGGCCTTGAAAAGGAAGTCCTGTGGTGACACGGCAACCCAGAGAGAACTGAGTTGGACAATGGGGCTCAGTTCAAAAATAACCTCATAGATATCTGGGCTGGGGAGCATGGCATTGAGTGGGTGTATCATATTCCCTATCCTGCACAAATATCCTCTGGCAAAATTGAATGATAAAATGGACTGTTAAAAATCACATTTAAACTACNCTCTGGGACTGCTGAGAGTCAAAGAACAATGGGTACTGATCACTACAACAGTGCACTATCACAATGCCACACCAAACAGGACTCCATGAACCCCATCCATGAGATGATTCATAAACTGGAGAGCCAGGGAGTGGGCAGCAAGACTCACTGATGCTTTAATAGTCCTATATGGCCAGTGCATAAGTCCATTGGAGAGTGGAGGCTGCAGACTATCATGGGCTTCAGCCAAAGTCACACCACCCTGAGTGTTGCTGTGCTGGACATGCTGGAACTTCAGTATCAACTGGAGGCCAAGGCAGGAGAGTGATGCCACTGTTGACATTTTTAATGCGTTCTTCTCCATTCCTTTAACAGTAGAGTGCAGGCCACCTAGAGGGATGTGCAGTGCACTTGGAACTGACTGGCCCAGAGGTGGAAACACAGTCCACTACTTGCTATGTATGGACCTAGACTGCACTGGAAAAGGATGAGTCTGCAGAACACCTGCAATACATTGATGGCATCTTCATGTGAAGCAGCACAGCAGAGGAAGTTTTTGGGAAAAGGCAGAAGATAATCCAAACCCTCCTGAACACCAGTTTTGCAATAAAGCAAAGTCAAGGGACATGACCAGAAAATTCAGTTTTGGGGAGTAAAATTGCAAGATGGATGTTGTCAGATTCCAGTGGACAACAAAATAGCAGTTATGTCTTCACCAACCAGCAAGAAGGAAACAGGATTTTCTAAGCATTGTGGGTTTTTGAAGGATGCATATTTCAGATTACTGTCAGATTGTATGCCCTCTCTATAACGTGACCAGGAAGAAGTGGGATCCCAAACAACAAAAAGCTTTCGAACAAATTAAGCAGGAGATTGTTCATGCAGTAACCCTTGGGCCTGTCAGAACAGGACAAGATGTGAAAAATGGGTTCAACACTGCAGCTGGGAAGAATGGTCCTTCTGGAGTATGTGGCAAAAAAGTATGTGGGGAGACTTGAGAACGACCCCTTACCATTCTGGAGTTGGAGATACAAAGAATCCGAGGCCTGCTACACTGCAGTTGAGAGGAGAGATACTGGCAGCTCATGAAGGGGTTCGAGCTGCTTCAAAAGTGATTGGCACCAAAGCACAGCTCCTCCTGGCACCTCGACTGCCAGTGCTGGGCTGGATATTCAAAGGGAAAGTCCATCATGCCCTGATACTACAAGGAGTAAGTGGGTTGCACTGATCACTCGGCCAGCTCAAATAGGAAACTCCAGTCACCTAAGGATCTTGTAGATCATCACAAACTGACCCAAAGGTGAAAATTTTGGACTATCATCATCAAAGGAGGAAGAGAAGGTGACATTTGCTGAGGAGGCCCCACAATATAATCAGCTACCTGAAAAGGTGGTATGCTTGCCCTCTTCACTGACAATTCCTGTCGTATTGTAGGGATACATCAAAAATGTAAAGCTGCTCTATGAAGTCCTACTCAACCAGTCACAGAAGCTATAGAGGGACAGGTGAATAAAGTCAGGTTGCACAGCTGAAAGCCATCAAGTTGGCTTCGGATATCGCCGAATGGGAGAAATGACCAGCACTCTACCTCTGTGCTGACTGGTGGATGGTAATAAATGCTCTGTGTGAGTGGTTGGACCAATAGATACTACATATGGATACTATCCATGTTATCCATAACTGTGAAATGTGCTGAGATCAAGCAGGCTAAGTGGGTAAAGCCTCTGTGGTATGGTGGACAATGGCCAAAATATAAATATGCAGAGGCCTGGCAGATAGACTACATCACACTTCTGCAAACACGCCAAAGCAAATGCTATGTGCCTACAATGGTAGAAGCAATCACTGGATGGCTGGAGATGCACCCTGTGTCTCAAACTGCTGCCTGGAACACCATCTTGGGCCTTGAAAAGGAAGTCCTGTGGTGACACGGCAACCCAGAGAGAACTGAGTTGGACAATGGGGCTCAGTTCAAAAATAACCTCATAGATATCTGGGCTGGGGAGCATGGCATTGAGTGGGTGTATCATATTCCCTATCCTGCACAAATATCCTCTGGCAAAATTGAATGATAAAATGGACTGTTAAAAATCACATTTAAACTACTGGGTGGTGGAACCTTCACACATTGGGATCTACATTTAGCAGAGGCCACCTGGTTAGTTAACACCAGAGGCTCTACCAATCAAGCTGGTTCTGCCCAATCAAAACCTCCAGGTACTGCAGAAGGGGATAAAGTCCCTGTGGTGCATATAAGAAATACGTTAGGGAAGACAGTTTGGATTAGTCCTGCCTCAAGTAAAGATAAACACATCCATGGTATTGTTTTTGTTCATGGACCTCGGTGCAGTTAGTGGGTAATGCAGAGGGACAAGGAAACATGATGTGTACCTCAGAGGGATTTGGTTTTTGGGTGACAATGGTCTGAAATGATGAATTGTATGATACTGGTTACTGAATGATACAGATACTGTATGCCATAACCACCATCAACAATGAGTATGGACTACTCCAGATACACCAGTTGTGAGATTCTGATGCAGCTTGCAACCACCCAACAGCACACTAGGCCTCCTGCCCTGGAAGACATCTAGGACAGACAGAATCCACAGTCAAGGCCTAAAGGAGCTCAACAGACATTTTGGAGGGACAGCCACTGACTATGGAAATGCCTGCTTACGCGTGTGTGTGTGTATATATATACATATATATATATATATTTGAAAGGTGTAGGATCTGGGCATGGCGTAGGTAGTATAGAACAATGGATGGATAATGTCCTGGTTCTCTCCAGGATAGGGTTAATTTTTGCAGTAGCCAAGAGGGGCATGCCTAGGACCCTCGGATTACTGTATACCACCTCATGTCATGTGCAGTGGGTGGGGAGGAAGGGATTCCTTCCAGTTAGGTAACATGGCAGAGTGGTCAGGATATGTTGCCCATTTNCTCAACAGACATTTTGGAGGGACAGCCACTGACTATGGAAATGCCTGCTTACGCGTGTGTGTGTGTATATATATACATATATATATATATATTTGAAAGGTGTAGGATCTGGGCATGGCGTAGGTAGTATAGAACAATGGATGGATAATGTCCTGGTTCTCTCCAGGATAGGGTTAATTTTTGCAGTAGCCAAGAGGGGCATGCCTAGGACCCTCGGATTACTGTATACCACCTCATGTCATGTGCAGTGGGTGGGGAGGAAGGGATTCCTTCCAGTTAGGTAACATGGCAGAGTGGTCAGGATATGTTGCCCATTTCTGCATGGTGAGCACTCACATATGAATTGCTCACCTCTGTTGTACACTCTGTTATTAATAGTGTTGCTGTTAGTACTAATTCTCTTATTTCACTTGCTGTTTCCAGTAAATTGTTCTTATCTCAACACATGATCTTTCCCTTTTATGCCTCCAATTCTGCCCCTCATCGCACAGCAGAGGGAGGAAGAAGTGGGAGTGAGCAAGTGGCACATGGTTTCAAGTGTTTCAGTGGGAACAAAAAATTGGGCAATACCACTCCTAAATGACAGTACCCAAGGCACATTTTGAGAACTAGCCATCTTCCTGCCTCCTACTCAAGCTCGGGCTCTTTCCAGCAACACTGCCTGCCCAAGCCAGGCACCATCAACCTACACCTTCTCCTCCTTTTCATCACCTTTACCCCCACTGTAAGCTTACTTAGAGAGTCAAATGATGAAAGACTCTCTGATAAACAAGAACCACTGATTTCTCATTCTCAGAGTACAGTGCTGCAGCCAAGGGCCACCAGGACAAGCTTCTGCCCACCAGGAAGACCACAGAATCACAGAACACCCTGAGTTGGATCCAACAAGGATCCAAGTGCCAACTCCTGGCACTGCACAGACAGCCCCTAAGAATCACACCATGTGCCTGAGAGCATTGTCCAAGCACTTCTTGAGCTCTGGCTGGTTTCGTGCTCTCTAGAGAGCCTGTTCCAGTGCACAACCATCCCCAAGTGAAAAACCTTTTCCTAATATCTGACTTAAACTTCTCCTAACACAGCTTTGTGTGTTCTGTTACATCCTGTGACTGCTCACCATAGAGATCCCATAGCCTGCCTTTGTTTCCCCTTGCAAGGAAGTTGCAGACTGCAACAAGGTCTCCCTTCAGCCTCCTCCAGGCTGAACAAGTCAACTGAGCTCAGTCCCTCCTTACACAGCTTCCCCTCAAGGCCCTTCACCATATTTGTTGTCCTCCTTCACACACCCTCTAATGGCTTAATATATTTCTTACGCTGTGGTGCCAGAAACTGCCCACAATATTCCAGGTGAGGCCGCCCCAGTGCAGAGCAGAGCAGGTCAATCCCCTCCCTCGACCGGCTGGTGATGCTTTGCCTGATGCCCCCCAGGACAGGGTTGGCCCTCCTGGCTGCCAGGGCACTGCTGACTCATATTCAACTTGCCAGAACTCACAGATCCCTTTCCACGGCACTGCTTTCCAGCATCTCATTCCCCAGTTTGCACAAACAGCCAAAGTTGCCCCTGTCCCAAGTGCAGAATCCGGCACTTTCCCCTTTTAAACTTCGTATGGTTGGTGATTGCCCAGCTCTCTAATTTGTTGAGGTCTCCCTGCAGGGCCTCTCTGTCTCCAAGGGAGTCAACAGCTCCTTGTAATTTAGTATCATCAACAAACTTACTTAGTATTCCTTTGAGTCCTGCAACCAAGTTGTATATGAAGATGTTGAAGAGCACAGGGCTTAAGATGGAGCCCTGTGGAACCCCACAAGTGACAGGTCACCAGTCTGATGTTACCCCATTCACTGTTACCTCCGTGCTCGACCTGTGAGCCAAATGCTCAGCCAGCACATGATGTGTTTATCCAGATGTGTGCTGGACAGTTTGTCCAGAAGATTCTGTCAGCGACAGTATCAAAATCTTTACTGAAATCCAAAAAGATTACATCAGCTGGCTTTCCTTGATAAGCGGAGTGGGTTACCTTGTCATAAAAGGAAATCAAGTTGGATAAGTAGGACCTTTCTCTCATGAAGCTGTGCTGGCTGTGACTGTTAACAGCGTTGTCTTTCAGACATTTTTCAATAATTCCCAGAATAACCTTCCCCATAATTTTACCTGTCACTGAAGCGAGACTGACAGATAGTTTCCCTGAAGTTTCTAGGGTCATCCCTCTTTCCCTTCTTGAAGGTTGGCCAGCTTCCAGTCAATTGGGACCTCTCCATATTCCCAAGACCATTCATAAATCATTGAGAGGTCTCATGATTACACCAGCTAGGTCTTTGAGTGTTTTTGGATGAATCCCATCAGGCCCCACTGACTTACAGGGATCCAGATGGAGCAGCAGATCCCACGTAACTTCAGGGGAGTTTAGCATTCTCACAGCCATGGTCCTCCAGCTCAGGGCACTGGGACCCACCTAGCCCAAAACTAGTGTTAAAGACAAACGCAAAGAAAGCATTAAACATCTCTGTCTTGTCTGTGTCCCTGTTTCTGAGATGACTATTTTCATCCTGTAACAAGCTGGTGTTATTTCTGCACCACCTTTTTCTACTGGCTTATTAAAAAAAACTCTTTTTGTTGTCCCCCACAGCACTGGCCACCTTCAATGTCACTTGAGCTTTGTCTGCACAAATTTTCTCCCTACAGTGTCATGTAGCATCTCAGTATACTTCCCATGTCACCTGACCTTCTTTTCAATGGGCTTACACCTTCCTTTTTTTTTTGCCTTAGCTCTAGAAGAAGATTCCTGGTCATTCAAGCCAGCCTTCTGCTTCGACTGCTTGACTTCAGACATTTTGGCATTTCCTGCTCCTGTGCCCATAGGAGGTGCTGCTTAAAAAGCGACCAGCACTGACGGACTCCAGCACCTTCAAAAGCATTTTCCCAG
>WBMV01005275.1:19055-64673 GCA_013396655.1 Campylorhamphus procurvoides | reverse complement strand
AAATCTTTACTGAAATCCAAAAAGATTACATCAGCTGGCTTTCCTTGATAAGCGGAGTGGGTTACCTTGTCATAAAAGGAAATCAAGTTGGATAAGTAGGACCTTTCTCTCATGAAGCTGTGCTGGCTGTGACTGTTAACAGCGTTGTCTTTCAGACATTTTTCAATAATTCCCAGAATAACCTTCCCCATAATTTTACCTGTCACTGAAGCGAGACTGACAGATAGTTTCCCTGAAGTTTCTAGGGTCATCCCTCTTTCCCTTCTTGAAGGTTGGCCAGCTTCCAGTCAATTGGGACCTCTCCATATTCCCAAGACCATTCATAAATCATTGAGAGGTCTCATGATTACACCAGCTAGGTCTTTGAGTGTTTTTGGATGAATCCCATCAGGCCCCACTGACTTACAGGGATCCAGATGGAGCAGCAGATCCCACGTAACTTCAGGGGAGTTTAGCATTCTCACAGCCATGGTCCTCCAGCTCAGGGCACTGGGACCCACCTAGCCCAAAACTAGTGTTAAAGACAAACGCAAAGAAAGCATTAAACATCTCTGTCTTGTCTGTGTCCCTGTTTCTGAGATGACTATTTTCATCCTGTAACAAGCTGGTGTTATTTCTGCACCACCTTTTTCTACTGGCTTATTAAAAAAAACTCTTTTTGTTGTCCCCCACAGCACTGGCCACCTTCAATGTCACTTGAGCTTTGTCTGCACAAATTTTCTCCCTACAGTGTCATGTAGCATCTCAGTATACTTCCCATGTCACCTGACCTTCTTTTCAATGGGCTTACACCTTCCTTTTTTTTTTGCCTTAGCTCTAGAAGAAGATTCCTGGTCATTCAAGCCAGCCTTCTGCTTCGACTGCTTGACTTCAGACATTTTGGCATTTCCTGCTCCTGTGCCCATAGGAGGTGCTGCTTAAAAAGCGACCAGCACTGACGGACTCCAGCACCTTCAAAAGCATTTTCCCAGGAGACCTTAGTAATTAGTTCTCTGAGTAGCCTGAAGTCTGCTCTCCCCATGTTCAGGGTTGGACTCCAGAATAAACATTGAGAGGGGCTGGAGCAGTCACTCCACTTCTTCCTGCCCTGCAGAGGATGTGAGAGACATGCTCTGGAGATGTACAACCAACATGGGTCCAGGGTGAGGAAGCAGAGCAGAACAATGAAGGAACAACTCTTCCCAAGTCTCAAACTTATCATTGAGGCTGCACAACAGCTTCCCACAGCCTGGGTCTGGGTGGCTGCCATGGGCTTCAAAATGCTCACCAAACCAGAGCTTTGTCAGTGAGCCAGAAGCAACAGGGCTGTTATTTTTCACTCTCTACAAAGTGGAAGGGAACACACCTCCATTTCCCCAGGCTTCAGGACAATGCCCTTTCCCTGGCTGCTGCTGAACACTCAGGGCATGTAGACAGCAATCACTGGAGCTACTCCTGAAACCTCAGCAAACCCATGGCTTGTTTGAGTCCCACACGAGCCTAGGCATATTTTAGAGAAGGTCATGACTATTAATATTAACAGGAGATCTACAGGGAGCAGAGACTTCCTAAATATGGGCCATAAAGCAATTAGGTGTTGGATTTCACAATTTAAAAGAGAGGTATATTTAGCATCATGCTTCAGGGCTACTAAAACCTGGAACAAGCAGCAGACCTCCCACTGCAGCTCACACCTTGCGGTGAGAGGGTGCTCCAGCTTGCATCTGTTCTCCCTGCCTCGGGAGCAGGTAGTTCACACTTGCACAGGGATGTTTCATTTTTACTGCCTTCAGCAGGCAGGACTCTGGGGTTTCCTTGGGTGGTTTCATGGCATCAGATGCCTGCAAGTGCACTTGCAAGGGGACTGAGAAGTGCATGCATACCTCCTCGATTTTTATCATTAGAAAAAACAATATCCCACTTAAGTAACCTCAGCCAGATGATTTAAACTCACTTTAAATCCCTTAAACGCCAGACCACAGCAACTGAGCTAACAAGCTACTGCTACAGAACCTTGGTGTTTTGCCTTCTGAGAAAAAAGGTACTGAAAACACACATTGTTGAGGCTTGATTCCAGTGTAAAAAGTAAGGAAAACTGAAGGACTGGGTTTTCAAACACCCATGCTGGCAACTACCAAACTTTCAACAGCATTTTCCATGTCGAAACTTTTGCTGTTCTGCACATTTCTGGATGCCTCAGGGAGACACAGCTAGGGGGGGCTGCCAAACCACATCAAACCCTGCCCTTAGTACACTGCAGACAGGCAGAACAAGCTCCAAAATGCATAAGCCGGAAAGTCTGTGCCTATCAGCTGTGAGCAACACCTTAATTCCCCAGCAGCACCTGGCAGACTAGAAGTCCCTTGCCTACTGAGTGACTGGTCATTTTTCTCTATTTCCTCTGCACCAAGAACCATCTCTCAGCAGGTCCACCCACAGATTTCCCTCTCCAGGAAATAACACCACTACAGTAGCACTCGAGTATGGCAGAACACCAAGTCAAACTGAAGAGCAAAGCTCCGTCCCAAAAATGCATCACATCCCTCTCTTCACCCTCTTAAGTCCCCACAGGACAACCACTTCAATCATTACAACACTGAAAACAGCACTGTTACTAAAACCAGAACATAAAGTCTGCAAACAGACTTGTACCTGAGTGAGCAGTCCAGCGTCAAGCCTGTAAAGTCAAAAAACTTAAGGTATTCTTCGGCCACAAGCTTGCTGAATTCATTGCTATGGAAAAGCAAAGAAATAAATAAAGGTTACCATTTGAGAGTGAACCCTTCCAGAATCAGAAGAAAGAATAACATGGCCAAAGGCCTCCTACGAGCACGTACTTTTTACCCAAATGCTTTGCCACATCAGAACGTTTGAATCTGTCCAGATGGTAGAGGCGCTTAGCCAGGCGTCTAGCTGCTTCCAAATTGCTGCTGCTACCATTGCTGAGATCACAGCCAAGGGCTTCAGCGGCATCTTTCTCCTGAAGTTCATTGCTCCCCATGGCAGCACTGGAGTCTAACACCACGTTCTGCAGTTCAACATTGCTATGAGATGAAAAGAATATGGAAAACAGAAAAATAAGACAACGTTACAGTTTCCTCTTAGGACAGAGGGCATTTAACAGTACAGAGGCAAAATTACACAATGTAGAAAATTCCACTTCATTGAAGAAGCAGTGTAGAACAAGGACATTTATTTAGCAGCCACTAGAAGTTAAGAGTATTAAACACAGAGAGCCAAATATGGGCTTCCCTTCTGACTGTGGTGTCTACAACTTGTGCTCACTTCACAGATAGTTGTTTGCTATTATCAGCCTACAGCTGCACCTGAGGACACTTTACTAGTATTTTACTAGTATTTTTTAAACCAATTGCTTGTTTGGTTGAAGAGGGTCCTGTAAAAATTGGCCATTAGAGCCATTTTTCAGCAGAAATGCAGTGATTAAGCCAGGGTGTTCAGTTACTCCAAGCTGAGTCAGCATAAGTCCCTTCCTCATTCTTACCCAGTTGTCCTGGAAACAATACAATTCCCCAAACTTAAAATAACATCACTAGAAGTCTCAGTGGCTTCAGTGTTGCCCATGAGCAACGGACATCCCATGGGGAGGCCTTGCAAGGAAAAGGAGAACTCAGAGAAAGGAACCCAGTTTAGAGAATGAGAAACACAAGCCACCCATGCCAGCCTGGAGAACTCCTTGCTTTCCTCCTGCTCCCTTGTGGTAGCAATTATTTCCCTCATCAGCTGCTCAAAATCAGGATGTTCAGTATGGCAATCCCAAGGCACTTTAGATAAATCATGTGTGTATAGATTCCTCCCACCCCTACTACAGTAGGAAAGCTGTGCCAGCTTTGCTTCTCCCATCAAAGAGGCAAGAACCCTCCACACCAAAAAGCACACCCCCATATACATACTCCATTTTTCTCTGACACTGGCGTGAAAATTCTTGCACATTGTGTGTATGCACTTCACAACATTTCTATTTTGAAAAAATACTATACAGAAATAATTTCCACTAACATCTCATTTACACAGGGCTAATGAATGATCAGTAGGGGTCATGCACAGGGCAAATATGAGTGGAATGAGTTAAAGATTACTTTAAACACATAGCATGTTACACAACAAACCACAGCTTCATACACCACTGTAATCTTCAGAGTTGACAAGCCATGGCTAAAACAACTATCACTGTGCTCCAGTAAATATTATCCAGCCTTTTACTCAAATGTCTGCTAGCCACTTATTAGTGGCTATTATCTCATCTTTAAAGATGAGATTTTTGTATTAAGTGAGCTTAAAATAAAAGTTTCTGGCATTCTGCATGCCTCCTTCCATACAAGTCATCACCTGTGTCCTACCCCTCTTTCCATCCATGGTTAAGAGAAGGTGTGCAGTGCTCCTACAGAAGGGAGCATTTTACCTGCTTCCATCCTTCCAGTGCTGCTACAACACTAGAAATATCACACATCCACACTGTGGATACAGCTTTTTTATCAAGTATTTGGGGAAAACAGAAATCTATCCTGTTCTGCAAGTACTGGGGATTTGATTTTGTATTTATTTCAGTGTAAATAAAAAGGTGTTATAACAAAACAGGATCAGTCTCAGTGCTCTAGTAGGATATTAATACTGGAAATACAATTCCAACAGCATTAACATCACTGACCATCAGCTATCCTAGAAAGGAAAAAAAGCCCCTCCTGACATCATGGTTGTGAAGCTCAGCCACTTCCAAAATCACTTGCCAATGTCTGAATTTCTCTAAATTTGGTCTACACCAATCTTGTGTCTACACCAATCTTGTGAAGAAGCAAATTCCAGAGTCCTCTGACACATGCCCTGATTGACACCTTGTCCATTCAAATCAGGCACAACTGGTTCCAAATTCTCGGTTCTAACAATTGAAAAGAGTAAGGGATAAGCAGGTAGGCTAACACATCTGAGAGTCTTTCACATACAAATGCTGTGTCAAAAGCTATGCCAACTCACAGAGCCTCATTCATAAATCACAGTCCTCTTTCACCACTGCTCTTTATTAAAGGTGGTATTTATAGCCCTGAAAGATGGCCAAAGCTGACAAGAAACATCTGCACCCTGCTAGGAACCAGTGCACTACAATAGTCAATGTTACCACAAACCACCATAAGTTTAGAAAGAAAGGAAATGCCTTAATGTTACCAAGCATCTGCCACTTGGTAAAATAAACAGCACGGCAGCTCCCAGCTTCTGTTTTGCCTCCCAGAGCAGTGACTGGGACAAGGAGGAGGAACACCCAGCAAAGAGGAGAGTATGCTTTTTACCCTGCTGACCAAAACTAGCCAAGAGGGCCGCATAAGAAACCTCATCTTACAATATCACCTATTTAAAACTTCATCCTGAATGGGGGTTCCCCTACATGTATCAAAGAATAAGGGATGCATCCTTCAGTTATTCCAACAGTTAATTCCAACAGTTGATTAGCTTCTTACTTAGTTCAGAAAGGCTGTCAAATCAACAATAGATGTTGCCTTTAACATAAGCCTCCTGTTCAGGGGAAATGACAGATTCTTAACATTAAAGTGAGATTTCAGTTCTCAAGTGTTTTAGGTGGTGAGAAGATTCAGTGCTCACATCACTGAAGGCTGAAATGCAGACACCCCTGTACATGACTACAGCAAACTGTCTTCAGGACAGGACATTTTAGCAGGGTCCAATGGGTGTTAATCAGGGGAAAGGCTGACATCTCTTCTTATTTTCAAGACTCTCCAAGTGCACCATTTTCACTCTGTGTCTGCGTTTACTCAGCTGCTGAACTAAGTAATACTTGCCTCCCTCCGTAAAGTGCTTATAATGGAGTTTAATCAAGAGCTAGGAGCAACTAAGGTTGCAAATAGGTCTCTCTTCTGCACTCTACAGTTTCTACACATAAAGAATCCACAGCAGCATTACCATCAAAACAGAGCCAAGAAAGGGCTTTGTGGTGCAAAGCAAGACTGGACATGGATTTTTCATGCAGCTTTACTCTTTACCACATAATAATGAGAAACCTTCACTGACAAAAGCAGGCTGAAAAATATAATGGTTTATATTCTATCTAATCCTAAATTCACGGCCAAAAGGAACTAGAATAATGTTACTCATAATTGCCTGTAGAGCAATTGGCTCCTGTTTTTTATCCAGAGACACTTATATTAATATCTCTGCTACCTGAAAACAGAAGCTACAAAAAAAACCCATACCTCTCTGATCTCATAGCACATCATCTGTGGCCAGAAACCAGGTCCCTAGACTTTCATATTTCTGTCCCCAGAAATGCACTCTTGACACATCCTTTCTCCTTCTGTCAAAGAATCCCTGTATTCACAGGAAATACACAGAGGCTGTGACCACCAGATCCAGCAGAAATTACAATTTGACAAACAGTTGATGTGATAAATTCAACACTTTCTAACAATAGTAGTCATCCCTCCACGCTCCCAGATGAGACATGGGCACACTGTAAGCACTGTAAAGCTTTCCTGTAACACACCATAACAGCATGAAACGTTTTATACTGTTTTCTTCACTTATTTCACTATTGACCAGTTCTATAGTGATTTAGCTCCCAGTGCCTAGGTATTTCAAGCTTGGCATACTCAGCACTTAGCACACGTGATCTGTTCTAAACTATTTCAGATTCACTTATTTGCCCCTGCCTCCCATCCTAGGTTTCACCAAAACTGAAACTCTTACACAGCAATGTATGGTTGAGAAATGGCTGCAACTTCCTGAAAAAAACAGCAAGGCCAGTAACATAATGGTAAGGATACATGCATCTCATATCTCAGGGTTTCACTCTCCCAGTCTGCTAGGCTGCAAATGGAAACCTTGGCCTCATTATGTGACGTTTCAGATGCCTTAGACCTTGGAATGCTCTTCATTTTTTAGCAAATCCATGGAGAAAAAAACCTCTCTTCTTTGTCCCAAGGAAGAAAAGAACATTACCATTTTGCTTTATGGGAATAAGAGCTACAATCCAGCATGGAGCAAGTGGCCCAGCTGCTAACAAGAAGGTGATGTTCAGAGCTGACACTGAGTGGCAGAGTGTGACAACTCAGAATAAGTACTGTCCTGTCTTCATTCCAGCCACATCAGTGATCCTAGCTTGCCACTGCCTGTCATTTTACCACACCGATGCATAGCATGTGCTCTGTGGTACATGGATTCCCCCCGATGCACATGTTCCTTCCCCAGTGAGCACTAGTTCATCCAGCATGCACATCTGGAGGGAGTACTCCACACGAAGCATAGACAAGACAGGTCTGGGACTTTGTTTAGAATCTTTTTGGAAAGAGAAAAGGAGGAAGCAGGAGGAAAACTAACTTTCTTTCTCAAATAAATGTGCACACTCTTAACATCAGCTTTACTCCAAGGCAGGCCGTGTCAGGCATCTGCCAGCAAAATCCATCAGAGCAAAACAGAGCAATGATTAAAAGGAAGGGTGGAGAGGCATTCCAGCATGCTGAAGGTAGGGCCAGAACTAATGCTGTTTTCGGCAGGGATACAGCATCCACTGGGGAGCCACACTGGAGCTGCTAATCACCCTCTGCAGCACAGTCGTTGATTAAATGTCTTCACTCTGAGACTTTTCCTGATTCTGAAACAGGACAATATTCCCTTAACCATAACCAATCAACTCTTGCTGTGAAAAGCATGCTCTATTTCTAAGTCAACAGCCATTCCAGAAGTAGCTCTTTCCTCAGTGTGGCAGGGACATCAGAAAACCAGAAGTAGTCAGGTGTCCTCTGACACCAGCCTGGACTGCAGGGGAAGCAGGTTTCCCTCTGCTAAAAAATCCTGCCCTGAATGAACAAGTCCCTGCCCTGCAACCCTTCAGAGAGATGTGGATGTCCAGTCAGTGATACCCTTCAACACTTCAGAGCCAAACAGAAATAAGCAGTAACACAGGCTGAATTTTCTTTCAAGGGAGCTGAAAAGTTGTGCTTGAACAGGCTGGCTCTGAAAGGAGTAGCTCCAGAGGAGAAAGCGAAGAAATCCCAGCAGCAGTAGGATGTGATGAGTCAGTTCCTGCTACAAATGACCTGACCACACAATCGGACTGGGAACGGCTCTGCTGCAGCTTTGCTGCATCTCCAAACCAGCTTCTTCAGGGCCAGGAGAGAGTGAACACAAAAAGCACTTCAAGCAACAATTCACCTTGCCAGTTACCTTCAGCTTCAGGACTCTTCCAAAATACTACTGTAGGAACGGGAGAAAAATAATGAAAATATAAATAATGCCCTTTCCTAGCAGATGACTCAGTGTGCTATTTTACTCCAAAAGGTTTAATCAGCTTTGAAGTCCTACGTATGGATTCTCTTCAAAGACATGCTTTGAAGTAGATCCCTCTTTGAGGATTGACACAGCTGCACTTTGCTGCAACTCAATTCAGTGCGTGTCTCATAAGCACACCATCAGCCAGAACACACGAAGAGAGGATGGCTTCCACAAGCCAGGGTAACCACAAAGTATCCATTAACAAGTACCTCAGCCTTGTTACACCCCACAAAGAGAAGCAAAGCTAAAAGTAATAAGCCCTGTAAACCCCTAATATTTATCAATAAAATACATATACAAAGTCAATTTCAGGGGCTGAAATGCATGCCGCTGCTTAAAAATAACCACTTGCTTCCTGTAATCATCTGCCTTTTTCTTTGATTAAAAGAATTCCTGCCAATCATAAAAAAGGGAGCTAACAGCTAAAGCACTCAGAAAATGCCATTTCTGGTAGGCTAGCATACAGCAAATGACGTCGTTGTCCTTACAGTATCACAGCATTAGGACAAGAAGTCCTGCCACACACAGGGACAGAACTGCAGCTCTTCCAAAAGGCAGCATGTCCTTTATCACACAGACACGCTGGCCCATTGCCTGAAGTACAAATGTCTTGCTAAAAATACTTCAGGTTTGATTCCCTTTCGACCTCAGGCTTCTTACATCACTATGGCAAGGGTTAGTGATCATAAAGTGACTCTCTCCCCATTAATGCCACCATGCCTCGAAAGCAAAAACGTTGCCCTCACTACAGAGAGTATCCAAGGGCTCCCTCTGCAATGAGTATTTCTGACAGATGCATAGACATGTAGACTGGTCTTCTGAATGCATCAGTATAGTCACATGCTCAGGATCTGGCCCACCTGTCCCCAAATATAAACAAAAAACAGACCCAAAGAATGCACTGCATACCCATGACCTTGCTCAGAAAACAGCCCCTAAGTGTTTCAGACACCCTCAGGCTCTCCCGTCCAAGCCCACTTGCTCCACGTGTCAAGAGCCATCCCTGCGGCTCAGGACCAGCATGACCTTTACCCATGAGGCTCCTGCAGGGTCCTACAGGACAGCAAAAGAACTTGAAAGCCAGCAGAGTACTTCTGCCCTCACCTGGGCTCAGTTTGACTGTTTGGAGACTGGCCCAGGGAGTACATATTAACAGGGCAGCTGGTCCTTCCTTGGCAGGGAGCCAAACAGATGCATAAAAAACATGCAGGTGTTTAAAACTTTGGTTCAGGCTTCCCTGCAGATGTGCAGATGGAGCACTTCAGCACTGGCACTAGTATCACACAGGAGCTTTACAGTGAAATCATGCAGCAAAAGAACTACCTGTCCTCCAAAACAGTGAATTGTAATAAAAGACAGAGTTCCACAGTAAATTAAAAATAATCCCAAACAACCCACAGCTCACCCAGCTGTGTTAGCAAGGAGTCTGCATGCTGTGTGCCCTGCTCTTCTCCACCGCTGCTCCAGCATCACATCTGAAGCTATCCATGCCTCTACATGGTCCTGCCAGCTGCCAGGCTCTGTCTCTCTCTCTCCCAACAGACAGACAAAGAAGAGACTTAACCAGCAATAACATGGAGGGGGGCTTGACTAGTGGCCAGTCGTGGCTAATGGATGAGACACTGCTGCTCCTTGAGATTGGCTTGAAGCTGGCAGGGATGCCATGGTTTTGGTGAATCAAGGCTTCCTGACCTAAATGGCTCTGACTTTAATGGAGATGTGCCAACAGATGCCAGCTTAGAAGCTGAGCTGCTGACAGCTCTACACTGAGGCGCTTTGTGTAGAGAACTGATCAGCTGCTTTACTTTTTTTTTTTTCTTTCTCTTTTCTCTGTCAGCTCCTGGATTTTTGTTTTGTTTGTTTTATTTTCAGAGGAGGCTGGGAACTGAAGAGGCAGAAAGTCAGCAGCCTTTTTTTCCCTAAAACAACAGTTTATTTAGAAACTAGAAGCAGCTTTACAAATTCTCACTGAACTGGTGTTGCAAGCATTTCATTGGCCAGAGCAAAGACAAACTCTCTCCATTGTGTCTCCAGAACCTTGATAAAATGATGCCACTTTTCTGCAGGAAATACCAAGGTGAACAGCGTGGCTTAACATTTCTGAAGTTCTTATGCTTTGCAATAACATGGCAAATCCTCAGCTGTCAAAGTGCCAATGGTGTCCGAAATTTACCCTTGTGAACTGTGTCACTTCATCTGTACCTGGACTCAACATACCCATACTGTGCTTAGTAATGTAGGCTCAGGAACTGACAGATGCAGTAGCCCATGTGCCAGCAAGTGGGCTCCAGCACTTGTTTGCTTGCTCACCAACTGCAGACTCATTTTACACATTCGCTTTTCTAGGACAACTAATGGCATTTCTCTGAATAGGTTTCCTTATTCTGCGCATATGGTTGGCACAAATATGAAGTCCTACCTTCTAGTCAGATCTCTCTTAGGTCTCAAGAGTTTATCATGAGCTGAGGCATGCCTGAAGGTGAGAATCATCCACAGAGATCGCAGCAGATTTCACATGACATGAAAAAAATTCAACAAGCTCACAAGGTGAATCTTCAGAGAGGAAAAGGTTCTGCCAGACTGCTCTTGACAGACTAATAAAATCAATGTATAAAAATTACATGTTAAATACCTAAGTATTGAGTCTCATATCTACATTGAAAAACCAAATGCAAGCTACCTTGGACAAAAATACCAGTGTGCAAACTGAAAACCAGAATTATAACTAGCATTCAGGATATTGATAAACTGGTAGGAGACTTGCAGAATTAACTTGGAGAAATGAATTAAAACTGGGTTTATTTGTGAACAAAGTTTATTGTCTCAAAAAAAGAATAAGCAGAGTACCAACTAAGAAACTGCTGAAAATGACCCATATGCAGGAGAAAGAAAACCATCACAGAAACTCCTATAAGAGGCCCCAACAATTAAAAGTAACCTGGTGTCCTTGGGAATTGCAGTCTATGTTCTTGTGCTTTTATTCAGAGAATCACCAGACTGTTTCAGGAAGTTTGTTTTCTTCTGCACTTGAATACACACAACTAAATTTGTGCCTGCAACTCTAGGAAAAAAAAATAACAGGACTTGTAGAATTAGCTGAGCACCAGCAGTTCTTTGAAGATAATGGCAGGTGGAAAATATTTAGCATTTTTGAAGAGTAAGAGCTACAATACAGAATTTTTTTTTCTCTCTGGACTGAGAAAAATCTTGGGTAATGTCCTACCAAAACAGACCACACCTTCCCAACTCAGAAAAAGAAATGCTGTAAGTTTTTTGTTTGGGTTTGTTGGGGTTTTTTTATTTCTTATTCTGACTATCATACAAGGGGAGAATAAATGGAAAACCCGATCTAAAGAGTGCAGTAAAAGGAAAGACTACAATAAATTCTGTCTTTGAAGTCCGAAAGTAGAAAGATCAAGATCATCATGTACAGAATTTCATACTTCACTTTTAGTCACCCTGATGCTCTGCCGCTTACTGTATACATAGAAAACATAACTCATTTTTCCCTCAGGTATATCTTATTGCTTTGGAAATAAATCCCCTTCATCCCTCTATGGGATGGTTACACCTAGTCCAGGCAATGCAAACTCAGGCTCGATGTCTGCGTAGCAGCTTACAGTTTTCCTTATTGCCTCTAATAGTAAGAACTAACTCCCATATACGAAGGCTGAGCCTTGGTCCATCTTAACAGATGACTGGTATGAGAAGGGAGGAGCGCAGCACCTGGGGCATAGGTGCCACAGTGGTGACTGCATGCCTCTGCAAGGATAACACAGAGACAAGGGCACCAAATATGGCCCAAATGCAATGTCCTTATTGCCACTACAAAGCTTTATTACACTGGCAACCTGTGGCTCAGCACACTTCACGAGGATCCCATGGTGCCCTGACACTCAGCAAGGCTGTCATTTAGTTCTGAAACCTCAAATAATACCACTCCTCCCCCCGTTCTCCCATCCCCTCCTGTGGAAATTTAAGACTACTTCAGCTACAAAAATTTCATTTTTTCCCCCAGAGGAATGATCATTACCTACCCAGGAAAGAGATTAAGCCCCACCAAAGACACAAAGAGCTGGAACTATTCCCAGAGGAAGGCAAGCTGCACTCCTTTCTCCGCCAACCCTCCACAGGCCAGGCACAAAGGGCACCTAAGCGGTGCTAGGAAAGGACTACTTGCAAAAGCAAGCCAGCCTGCTCTTCAGGAAGACTCAGAGGCCAGCTGACATCCCCCTGCCCTAAAGAAGCCCCTCGAGTGGCTGTCAGAGCAGGCAGGTCCATCGTACTGCTCTCACCAGGACTTACTGCGTTTAACCACGGCCAGCAGCTGACACGGAGGGTAGCAGGGATGAAATCTCCAGACGCCAAGGAGTCCATAGGAACTCGCAGCCTGCAAGCCTCTAATAACTTTTTTTCCTCCTTTTTCTTCCAGTTCTGAAGGCATGTGACCGGCCTTCACATACCAGAGCTGACCCCTCCCAAAGCCAGCGATTTCCTAAGAGCGGAGAAGGATGTTACCCTCCCGCTTATTCATTACAAGGCCAGTTTTCCTTGCCTTTATGCCTCAAAACCTCACTCTACCCAGGATCCGCGAGTCACTTACGCACCGGATCCCTCCGGACAGGTGCAAAAGGGGCCGTGGTGCTCAGCTACCTGCTCTCAGGGCGGCATGGCCACGGGGAGCCACGGCTCCTCCTTCCCTAACTAGCACACGGCTTTGAATCTCCAGGTGTAAAACCACTAGCTCTTTGCTCTCACATCCCCCGTCCCCTTCTCCACTGGGCCAAGAAGAGCTGCACGTTTCATGCTGCTCCCCCACAAACTAACGCTGGTACTTGGAAGCGTGCTCCCTCCGCACGCACTTTTCACGTCACCGAAATACCACGGCACAGGACACTGATGAGGTTTCTGTTTCGGTTTTTCTAGCTCGGGTTGGCAGCACCGTTGCTGGAAAGGAGAGGGCTCTACGCTCCCTGCTGTCCCGCACTGCCCCATTGCGCTGCTTTGCTCCCAACCTACCCAGTTCCCCGCCCCGCATCCCAAACTCCCCCGCTTCGCTTTGCACTTGCCAGTATCCACATGCTGAGACCCCATAGCTGCCCCCACCCCTATGGGAAGGGCTCCGACCGGGCACTGCACACGGAGCGGTCGGGGCCAGGCGCGGCGGGGCGCAGGGCTCGCCTCCCCCTCCTCCTCCTCCTCCTCCTCGTTCCCCTCCTCCGGGAGGGATGGACCACTCCGGTGGGTGCCCCCCGTCGCTCTGCAGCGCTAGACAGGCGGTACCCGTGAGGAACTGCGGCCCGAAGCACAGCCGCAGGCTCACGGTACCACAGGCAAGGAGAACTTCAGCAGGGGGCAGAGAGGTGCCGCAGAGGCTGCCATACACGTATCGCACACGTGGACTTGAACAAGTCTCGGGTTGCTTCAGGCAACACAACCGCGCGTGCGAACTCGCTGAGCAGCCACGGCTCAGGAGGCTATTTCTAGCTCACCTGACCATCCCCATGACACACAGTCCTCACCCCTCTGCGAATAAATCCCACGCCACCCCCAGCTTGCACACAGTGCTTCTCATTCACAAACTGTAACACCGTGATTCCTCACTGGCTCTAACCAAATAGGACACACGGCTTGTCAGTGTCCTGTACAACACAACATCCAATACGGTGCAACACAACATGGTATCATAATGCCCGGCGGCGAAGGGTCGTGTCTGCTATAAGGTTATCACTGGGAGGATTACTCTGTTGGGCACATCCAGGACTGGCTATACTGCTGCAGTAACACTCTCTGCTGGCACCTACACCTACCTGAAGTGAGCCCTCAAGGCCTGTCCGTAACAGAGCCTACACACCACAACAGCAGAGCTTCCTAACAAACCCACTGCTGGGGACACTTCTTTCTTTGTTTTATTAAGGGGACAAAAAACCCCAAAGAATTTAAAAAAAACCCTCTGTTGGTTTATCAGTATGACTGAAAATTTAAATTAAAATTAACTCCTAGTGAAATCCACATTAGGCAGGCACCTAATGTGACTCACCTAAGTACACCTTGTCTTTATGATAATTTTTGTCTTGATGAGCCAATGTAGGTATTACTTAACAGTATCTTAGTCTAGGTATTACTTGCTGCAACTATGGGGTAACTTAGAATAAGGGTCTGCATGTGCTATTTGTCCTCAACCACCCAGTTTTATGTCAGTCTCCGGTGCTTGTATTAGTAAGGAGCTGCAAGTGTCAGGACTGACTTCAGTTTCTGGCTCCATACAGGTTATTGCAGATTTGCAGACGTTTCTTGCCTATTTGCACCAGGCATATACAACATACTACAGAATTGATGGAAAAAGATTTTAAACTGGTAAGTCCTTCTGCCTGTTGTTTTAAGAGCAAACTGTACTTTAATCCACAAAGTTAGCAAAACTACTTCTGCTCGAAGGACTTCTTTCATGCTAGCACCAAAGTAATAAAACAGATAAAAAATTGCCCACTACTGTCTCCCACAAAAGTTCAAACTATATCAGTCTCATCTAAGGGAATAGTCTAAGGACTCTTAAATAACATCCTATCCCTGGAGGATAGAGACCATATGCATCTTTGTCACTTACGAGGTCCCTCACCCCTTTGCAGATGAGTTGCACCCTCACCATTCTGCAGATGATTGCTTTTGACTCAATCTCCCACTTTGTCTGTGGCTGCCTTTCACTCTCTCCACCCTCTCTGACAGCACATGAGGAAAGTTTGCTTTCCTCACAGAGTGAGTTTGTACCATTGCACAGTATTTTCTAACCACTCAACCTAGTTTTTGCTTCTCACATGACTCTTTCCTTTAATAGGTTTTCTTATCTCTCCCTTTACCTGAATGAAAATTATTAACATTTTCACAACACTCCCTCCTCTCTCAATAAGTAACTAGTGCACAAATGAAAGAAGCAGCTAACAGTCTCCAATCCCATGAACGTGGTGGGAGCAAAACCTCATGCCAACTGAAGTAATGCTCAAAACTCCCACTGACCTCAAGATAGGAAAAGCTATGTCCAGAGACACACCTTTAACATTCAAATCACAAACTGCCTTTGGACAACTCATCCGTGTGCACAGAGTGTTACTGCTCCTAAAATTGCTGCTGATAAATTTAGGTAGGAATTGGAGCTGAACAAGGTTTATCTGTAACCAGTAACTAACTCCTCCAGGGACAGGTTCCAGAGACATGACAATATCAGACAGACTTTTGTCAAGACAAGTATCACCTAATAAGCCGTCATAAAGCAAATTTGCAATTTTCTAATGAATAGAAGTTCTGGATGCATCACTTCTCTCCTGCAGCTCACTCTGTCACACTGGAAATTATTCCCTGTAGAAAATTTGCAGTGTTGAAAGAGACAAAACTACATTCTGTGACAGTATGCTGAAGAAAACAGAGATTGTGGGAAAATCAGCAGGCACACTGAAAGCTCACCCAGTGCTTTTACCTTTCCAGATGAGGGACTTCTGTGACATCTCCTTTGAAGAGTGTTTCGCTTGTATCCCTTAAACCATTGGCAATGCCTTCACCACATCCCTTTGCCTCCCTGTCAGGGACATCTGGCTGCCCCAAGGCTGAAGTCCGATCTAAGAACTGTCCGCCCTCCTTCATGCGCTGCTGGATCATGGGAGTGAGTGGCATCTCAAAGCTGAAGTAGCTATCAGGCTCTGAGTACAATGTCTCCAGCGACTCTGCACTGTAGTATAAAGACGCATTGTCTAAGATGTTTTCGAACTGTGAGCTGTACAGATCTGTGGAGACGTCAGAGTGCCTCTGTCCAAGGAAATCTTCATATCCTCCTGTGGCTGCTTCACACTCCTCCATCATCCTGAAAATTAACCAGAAACAGTTTATTTCAGCTTGGGGGCAAGGTTTAGACTATTGGTTGAACCTTCTCGCCTTCCACCTTTGTGAACAGGAAGGTCAATGCAGCTTAGTGCAGGAGAGGGCACTGCAGGTAAAATGGTAGTTTCTTCTTGCACCACCTCTGTTTATGATTGACACCATCTCCCTCTACAGGGAGATAAAAAGAAACAATCTTCTGGGTAAAAAAGGGACTGGGGGACAGCCTAATATTGTCTAACAGATAACATCAGCTGCTTATGTGCAAAGGAGAAATGCACTCACATATGCATGAGGTCTGTCCTATCACCAGTGCTATGCCAGAGGCTGCACATACTGGAGATGCGTACCCAGAGCCTCTGCCCCTGAAGGATAGTGTGCTAGCTCTGCAGTTCTAGGACTGGGGTCTTCAATAAAAAGCTGAAGGAAATTACTCCAAAATGCAAGGGAAAGCAAGTGCATTTAAACACATGGAGCTAGGAGAAGCAGATTTAAAGGGAAAACTCAGCCTGCTTGAGAATGTACAAGGGAAGGTGCAGCATCTCCCTGTAGATATTTTTCTTCTCTGCCACATCAAATACTGTGGAACTCCTCATGGCACATGCCAGAGGTCAGGGCTGCCAGCCTGAGTAATCCCATATTCTAATCAAAGCAAAACTCCACATATCCCAATGTGCAGAGTCAGGAGAACCTCCCTTGCTGAGATCCTGTTGTCTTATCAGCAAACACCTCTCCAGGCCAGAGTGGGCTCGGTTTGCCCAGAATGTACCAGTGGAACCCTTTGCTTTGTCACAGATGTGCATCAGAAAAGAACAGCAAGCAAATCAGGATGCTCTTGTTAAAAGCAGAGCACAATTTTCGCAATCTGTATAGCTAAAATTCTATAAACATAGATAGAGATGATAGATAGATAGATAGATAGATAGATAGATAGATAGATAGATAGATAATATAGAAAGCACATCACAGCATTTACCCTCTTATAATCTACAAGGCCCTTGATAAAATGTCTTTATTATCTGACCTCTCAGAAGTGCTCACTGTTCTTGCACAAACTGTGCCTGAAATCAGAAAATCTGGCCAGGTGCATATGGCCAGGCCTTCATGCTGTTTGTATTTAATATCACATGTCTGAATCCCAACTACACCTGCTACAGATGCCTTGTCACACAGACATCACTGTGCAAACAGCCAGACATGTTTATGTTTCAAAACGTGACATGGACTTCAAACTTCAGCAAGGTGGCGTGGAGGGGGTTCAGTCCAAACTTCATTCGCTAGCCATCACCAGACATGAATTACTACCATAGGCACTGAAGGCAACAGACAAACATTTATTGTTTCTCAGTAGCTCCTAAAGAGGTAGGCACAAGCCATGTTCTTAGGCCAAGAGAAATCCCATCTGACCCCTGTGCCCCTTCAAGCACCATCTCACCTGCACTGCCCTTTCACTAGCGCAGGTGTCTCCTCCTCGCCGCAGTTCTTCTTGTCCTTCACAGAAACTTCATTCTTCCCGCTTTCACCAAGCAGTGCTAGAGGAGCGGCTCCAGATATAGCAGGTCGCAGTCTTGGGTCCTCACAGACCTCACTCCATGTGCTGTCTGGCAAGGAGGGCAGGCCTGGGGAGGCCATTGGTGACACAGGGTGGCTGGATGTTTTGGGGAATGCCTTCCTCTCCACAGACACAGAGTCTGTCAGTGAGTGCTTCTTTCTTCTCTGTTCCTCAGCTTTCTGCAGCCATAAAACCTCCACCCCTTGAAATTCTACATGTTTACTCACAGCTGCCTCTTTAGCAAGCCTCCTCTCAGGACCCATTTGCATTTTACCTTTACTGTACCCTGGAAACTCCTCAGAATGTGCCCACCCCTCCACTCTGCTGGCTGTTTCCCGGTTTGCCACAGATGGTCTGTGACAACTTGGTTCCTGCACTGCATGGGCCTCCTCAACTTTGTTACTAATGGCTTGCTGCAACTCAGACTGCTTTTCTCCAGTCCATATTGCAGCCAGATCTTCCTCTATGATCAAATGCTTTTCTTCCTCAGTTGTTCGTTCAGAAGGAAAAGGCATGTCTGAGAGTTTTTCTTGGCCTGCTGGAACTGGTTCTCTGGCTGCCTGTACATTTTGGCTGCCAGTAATACTCTTTTTTCCCATTTTTGTCTCTGAATTAAGAGAACTATTTGCTCCCTCTTGCACCTTTGTTGCTTCTAACTGTCGAGAGATCTTTATAATCTCTGGCATGTTACCCACCGGTTGCAAACCTTCTAAGGTGTGCAGCTGTGCTGCCCCAGCATCAGGTCTTGAATTATGTGCAGGAGCTGCACACTGAGGAATGGGCCTGACGTGGTGGTGACTGTCTCGTCTTTCTGGACTGCATATTACAGGCTCTGCATGGCACGTCGGTGAAGTTGTTGGTGATTGTCTGCTCGGCTCTACAGTGCCGTACTCTGGAAATTCATTGATGATGGTATGAGGAAGCAAAGTGCTGCTTCCACGGCCACTACCTGCAAAATAAAATAGAGACCCTGGATTTATCTACCACACACACGAAGCAAAAAGCCTGACCCTTCTTTCCAGTCCTCTCCTAAAAAAGCAACTACGCTCTCCCCTGCAGGGAAAATACTGTTCAGTTTTAATTCACTTCTGCACACTCTCATACTGCAGCTATCCAGAGCTGGTCCTTTTACACAGCAGTTTTTGGGCAGCCCTATTTTGGGAGTGTGCACTACAGAAGAAGGAATGTTAGAAATGTCTGCTACACTTCAAAAAGTGTCCCTGTGGCCCATGAACACTCTGAGGCCACAGGCCAGGCACACAGACTGAAGAAAGCAGATATTCAGAGGTCTGACATCCATCCAAAGCATGCATCACACATGATGGTTCTACTTAAAAAAGAAGGTTTTAGGTAATTTTCACTTGTAAAGGTGAAACACTGGAAAGATAATCAGCCACACTCTGTAGATTCCACAGCCTTGACAAAACCAATTAGCTAAATTACAAAGCAATTAATGAGCAATTGAACTTTCTGCCACCGCTTCCTTTAATAACACAGGTAGCTAAGGGTCAGTTGAAGTGATGGATGATTACAAGTAGTTCACGTTTTCTGTTGCAGCAAATATGCCACTGCACATAAAGCCTACTACCTCTCCCTTCCTCATGCTGCTTTTCCAACTGACATAAACAAAGCAGGAACAGAAATGGAAGGTCACCTTTTGAAAGCACCAAGCATCCAGTGGCTCCCATTGTTGTGGAGTTACAGAGACTACCTGTCCTCAGAAGGACCTCAGGGATCACACAATGACTGATACTTGGCCATCTTATATAATGGCCCAAGGAGAAACTCAGCTTTTGGGGAAAAAACCAACCAAACGAGCAAACAAAAAAACAAATCAAACCACACACAAAAAGAAAAAAACACCACCAACAAAAAAAACCCAACAAGCAATGGCTGCATTTGTTGCATCCATCCAGGAAAAAAACTGGCCTGGAGTACAAAAGCAATTTAAATCAAATAGCAGGGTGGCCAGACCCAAACACCTATTTTGAAAAAAAACATTGAAAAATGTTGGGGTGACAGCTCTGAAATGAGACACCAACTTGCATTCGGATGCTTTGCTTCCACTCGAGGTGCATCTCTAGGTGCTGCATTGCAAACTTTGAGGTGTATCTCTAGGTAGTGTATTGCAAACTGATCACTGTCTCCATTCCAGGCAGACTGGCCACAGGCTGAGGCAGAAGCCATGTAGCTGTGATTAATGACAGGATAAGTTCAAGGTGAATGAGAGGATAATTTAATGCAAGCTCAGCACTGCATTATGCAGCTACCTATGTGCCAGTGGTTTGTAAAGACAAGCAGAAGCTTACACCTGCCAGCTCACTATCCAGTATATCTAGCCACAGGGTAATTACCACACATGGTGCATGGTGCAGCATCAAAGTGACAGACTTGGAGTGTGTCAAGCCAGTCTCTTCCCCGTAGGTTTTCCAGATCTCATCTCCATGTCTTTTCTCTAATCACTACATACTAAAAATTCAGTGGGTCAGGTTTCACTCAAATCATTTGGTTGCTATTGAGGATAGTGACCAAAAGAGGGACTTTGCTGCTAGATCCCAGGGAGATATAAGGAGCAAGGATGCTCTGTCCACAGTTGCATCACCAGCCTGCCTTCATGGCAGTTTCCAACACACACATGGATGCACCCATGGAACTTTTTCCAACTGCCCAAAGTACCAGACAAACAGCCCCTTTTGCACACCACTCAGCCATGCAGTGTTTAGTGCATCCCAAGCCCACACTTTTCATAGCACAGGCAATAGGTTGCCACTGGGGAACACTTCCACCAGGGCAGACTCACATATGAGAATGGTGCTGTGTGGTTGCAACATTCCTACACCTGCATCAGGACAACCCTAAGCCAGCAAAAGGCCCTGCTTCCCCATCTCACAACCCCAGTTTGCTCTGATGCAGAAGCCTTAGTGCTTGCTGCTCTCTCAGCACTGTTTGGAGATGGAATTTTTTAGGAGACAACTGCTGATAGGGATCCTGTCATTAGAGATGCTAATGTAAACCCTTCTTAATGGCCACATCCATCTACAGCAACTCTCAGTGTGCAGCCCTACAAGCAGGAGGCACCCCATTTAGACCCATCTCCTGCCAGAGCACTGTGGGACAATGCTAGCCCAGGCCACTCTTTGGCTGCATTGCCCAAAGAATGGTAATGCATAGAGCCCCAGGAGCTGGGATCCCCTGTGCCTCACTCCAACCCACACACCCTGCCCTGTTGGAAGGAAGCCCGAAGCATCAGTCCCTGGCCTCCTGTGGGGCTGGGAGGCAGCCAACATGCTACAGAGGCCAAGCCCTAACAAGGCACCACACACAGACCTTGCCAAGGGCCCACACTCATCTCTGCTAATTGCTATCTTAGCTTCTGAACTGACACGAGAGAAACAGAAGCAGCCTTATTTCTGGAGGTGAATGCTAAGTGCACAGCTGTGTGTCCCCATCTGCCAGTGACAGCCACGGCTGATGGCAGGAACCAATCTTGAGCAAGTTTCTCATTTACTTCTCCTGAACTTCATCCCAAGCAAACTTTACCCTTTGGCAAGCCCGCAGACACCAGAAGAGGTACACCTACAGAGCACATACACGCACATGTGGGCACGGAAAGATGTGCAGGATAAGGGAGAGTGCGCAGAGGTACTCCTGTGTGCCACACCTGCAATCTGTTCTCCATCTGGGCAAGAAAGCAGCACTTTCACAGTAGAAATGTAAGGCCTTTTCTACAGTGAGATGTCATCAGCGCTGCTCTGAAAGGACTGCTGCTGTTATACGCAAGCAAAAGTCAGTAAGATTCTTACCTTAATGGCACACGGCAGAAATATTGCCCAATTTTCTGTCTGATTAAAAAAAAATTCATATATGGCACCAAAGTAGTACTCTGTCCCCACTGTGTTAGGCACCACCTAACATACAAATGACTGCCAAGGTCTCCACTCTTTAAGGTAAATCACAGCCAACCACCCCCCCGTCCTAAAACTGCAAAGTTTTTCCCTTTTCTCAGATAGCTATTTCAGGTAGCAGAGCTCAGAGGAGCTTGAGCTCTTTAAGGGAAACTCCTCCCTTATTCCCATCCACCACCACAGCATCATGTCTTGCTGCAGCTACTGGTATATCCTGCCCAACCCATCCCCCAATATGACTGCATTACAAACAAGGCTAGAAAGACAACAAAATTTAAGGACTGCACTGAAGATGCGCAGGGAAAAAAAATACCCATCACCAAACAAACAAAGAAAGGACACACACTTTCAGGTAACACCAATTTCTACTTTGCATTGAAGGTGGCTTCTTTCAATAAAGGAAAAAAAAAAGAAAGAAAAAAAAGAAAGAAACGGATAGAGAAAAAGCTACAATAGAAAGGGGGTGAGTGACTAGAAAACTGAGATGGGGAAATATAACGTAACAGCATTTGGCAGCCTTTCTGATGACTAGTCATTGAAAGAATTAATGACTTAAATCAGGCATAGATATGATAGTTCACAGGTAAATAATCATTCCATGTCAAGCAAGATTGTCTACAGCATAATAAAAGGAAATTCTAGGAAACAAAACACAAGTTAAAAGCATAGACAGACATTTTGTTTACAGGTACATTTTACAAAAGAATGGTGTGAGTGTCTCTCTCTAAACAGTATATATATATATCAGCTAGCTCGAGAAATTAGATATATTTGCTTGAACAGTCTCCTTACTCACAGAGGTTACTGTAGCTCCAGCAGTTACCCATTGGTCAAAGAAATAAAATGCACAGATCATCAGTTTATCTATAGCGATACCAGCTAATTCAATTGCTGCTGTTCTAGTCAACTGGAATCAAAACAGTTTCAAATTTCCTGGCAGCTGCTGCCCTGCACTGCACACAATGATGTAAATGGATGCTTTCTGAGTATTATGAAACTGATGGGGGAACTGCAGTCTCATTCAGGCTATCGCAGGAGCTAAGGAGTCCACCTTGGCAGCTTGCGGGGGGAAAAAAATTTCCTCCAGCAAGGCTGCCTGACAGCATGCCAGGGAGGTATCTGTGCTTTGCTGCTGTTTATTATAACTGCGTCCATTAGGGAAGAATCGGGCAGAATGGCAATGCTGAGAGTCATGTGCTGATTTCAGAGCGCAGGATGCTTTATGGCATTTTAGCATTAGTGAGCTGGAAACATTCACTAAGCAGCCCAGTCATCATGCATTTTATTTCTCTTCAACTCCTTGCGCCGATCACAAGCAGCACATGGGTGAGCTTGCATGCAGTGTCACAACAGTTGTGGTTTCATGGTATTTCTTGACACTATTTGTAAAAGGGCAAGTAAAAAACAATGCATGCATTAAGATGAAAAAAATCTCTAGGTGACAGAGCTTAATGCATAAATCGCAGGACTTATGGTATTATATCATTATTGCAGCCTGTCAGAGAGGAGGGTTACACATATCTCCTTATCCTGCACAGCCTCAAGTTACAAATTCTATGGTCACTAAAACTATTCTAATTGATAAAGCAGCCTGCTGAGGCTGAGATGGAGCTGCCGTTCCCTGTGAGAGGGGAGGGATGCTGCACAGCCTCTGGCAGCCTTGCGCAGCAGCTCTTTTTCCAAATGATGTCATTCTCCATGCCGTGATAGGTCCTGCCTGGCCAGTGTAGCCAAAGCCAGGGGATTAACATAATGTAAGCACGGTGCTTTTGTAACTGGACTGCAAACATCCACACCGACTGAGCGCAGGGTTTTCTGCAGCTTGTAGCCACTCCAGGTTTTTGGGCAGTTGGCCTGCCCTAAAAAAGGGGAAGTGGAGCCAGGTCTTCATCCCTTCTAAAGCTACAGTGACACTTTAAAAACAAGTTGGTGAAAATGGAGAAGCTGAGTGAAAGTGAGAGGGAAGCAGAGGGAAGAGAGAGGCAAGAGTCCCCTAGAAATAAACCCTGGTTAAATGCCTCTGTGCCTTAGCAAGCATGCAGAGAAGGTGGAGGGGACTAGAGGTATAGCAGAGTCCATGCAGAAAAGTAACAATGTTGGCTGAGATCCCTCACCTCAAAAGAGACAACTAGTCTGAATCCCCGGTATTGTTACTGGGTGGTTTGACACAGAGTCCAACAGTATGCCCAGGCAGCAGGCTCCTTGCAAGCTTGAACAGCAAGGCAGTAGCATGGCAACTGGCAGCTCCGAGTTATGCAGAAATTAAACTAACTGGTTCAGGGAAGAAAATAATCCCCTTGGAAGCATCCAGGGGCATTGTGTTGCTCAAGAAATCCCACATCCACAGCTTGCTACACATTGGGGGAGGTTATCAAATTAGTACTGCTCACCACTGCTCTTGCATAGTTCCCTAAATTCTGGGGGGTTTGGGCTACCAGAGGCTGTGCAAGGTGAACTTTCAGTCTACTATAGGACAGTCATGCCCACCCTAGGTAATTTTGTCACAATTCTCTCTGATGGAAAGGTTTACGTAGGCAATGCTGCAACTTAGTTGCGTATCTTTTCCCCCGCAGATGTTAACTAATTCCCAGTAGTAAGAAGAGTTTGGGACTACTTGCATAACCCCAGCTGCACTGAATTAAGAGTCCGCCAGAGAGCCCTGTACCTTTTGCCCCACTGCGGGAAGGATGGCACCTTGCCGCGGCAGCTCTCAGGCCTACTGTGAGCCCAAAACAGGACAAAGTCCAAAACTAACATGCAGCACGTGCTGAGAGGATTTAGTGTGAGGGATTATCCGCTACAAATTGCTGTATGGGCCACAGATGGTCAGTGAGATAGCTCAGTCCCAAGAGTCATTACCCTGGAAAGTAAAATGGTAGAGTGAAGCTGCCGCTAACATGAGCAGGAACAGGAAGGAATACAGAGGGAGAATCTGGGCTCCTTATCCTGATGTGAAAGTGCGGGTGAGTCTTACTATATTTAATGCACATTTCTCCTTTAAAGCCCTAAACCCTGGAGTGACATGGCTATGAGAATCTCAAGTTTTGGTTTAAGACTTATGTTTGGAAATTCATAAACCCAAAATGTTAAAGACAGATTCAGAAAGAATCTGAAATTTTCTATTTTTCTACTTCCGTGATTTAGAAAGGAAACAGCTAACAGGTAATTTTGTAAGTGTAGGTACACACAGTGACAGCAAGAATCATTTTAAAAGCTCCCCAAGAGCTTTCAGATGAAGAACAAACTTCCGGAGCAGTGACAACTCACAGCTGCTTTGACACCTGCAGCATCTAAAAACTTTACAGCCCCTCTAAATCCATTTGTAATTAATGTTATATATTTAAAATACTGTATTTTTAAAGAATCTTCTCAAAACACTCAAAACATTGCTTTGAGCAAGCAACAATGGCTTTAAAAAACCCAATACTACTACTACACACAGATTTCAAAAACTCTGGATTTTTGCAGATCCAGAAACAAGGCACATGTGCAAAAAAGGATGCCCTTTACTACATTTCAGAGTTAATTAACCAGGCTAAGAGTAAGCTTGCTAAGCAGTCCTCAAAGGACTCTGGGAGCTGGATATCAAGTTATGCACCCAGCTAAAAGAAAAACAGGACACAGAGGGACATGTGCATCTCCAAGGCTCCACGTATCGGTTGCTAAAGCACATGCTATCCAGCTGGACATTGCATAGTAACTTTTCAGCAAACTCACACAGTGAATGAGATTCCCTTCCTCAGGAAGCTGGTCAGCGTTAAATAAACAACATGGGGGTCTAGAGCAGAAGGCACTTGTTAAGGCAGTGGATTGTGAATAGGAAAAATACTTGTTGTATGCTGTGGTACATTTTTTCAGTATGATACTGGGCCAGAACTGCATCTACCCACATAATTTTAATTAAATGCCTTCTCCATGTTCTTGACCAGTCATCTCCAGGAGCAGGTTAACATGCATCATTTCCTTCAGAAAGCTTCAGAAAGGCTACAGCATGACTGAGGGTTTGTGTTGATGTGCTGCCTATCTCACCAGATGATGGGGCTGAAGCTAAGGAGAGGAGGCCATGGTGACAATCAAAAATGAAGCTGTACCCCACTGTACCTGCTCAGCTGGCTGAGCCTCCCCTGTTGTGTCCACTGACCTGGATGCATCACTTTCCATCTGCCTAATGGAATGGCCTGACTGATTCCACAAAAGTGTGGTGAGCCCTACCAGCTTCAGCTAAGTTCAGCCTATGCCACACGTGCTCAGAGCATCTGACGTGGTCAGACATTGATGTGCTGCCAGCATCATCAGGTCCTCAAATATTTGTGTGCTCACATCAGCATGACTCTCAGCTTTGGTGGACAGCCAACAGACTGGGAGGCAGTTATTGCCTTAAACTCTGTCATTTCCTAACTTCTGAGTGCTTAATTCTGCACATTTAAAAAACAATATACAAACAGCCCATGTTTTAATGATTATTTGTACTAAACCCTTGGCCTTCAAACAACTCTGTTGTTTACCAAGTCAAGGATGTGGTAATCTCCTCCCCACAGCTGTAGGTTATGATAACTTGAACTATCCAGCTTTCAAGTGCAGGTCACAAGACATAAAATTTCCTCCTGTGGAGCCAGGGATTTAGCATAATGCCTTGTGCCCCTTTAGTTTTCCTCTCCCTGGGACTGGAAAGCCAGACATCCATCACACCACACCTGATGGCTCCAGAGCATGCGTCAGCTTCTCCGAGCCCCAGGAAGCAGGACTCAGAAATTCAAAGGAAAACAGCAAGAAAGCTCCACACCATGCAGCCAAGATGCAGAGTACTGTGCAACCTGTCCTCCTGCACCAGCATTAGTTTTTCCATATGCACAGTCTGATGTGCTCTTCTGACAGCACTCTAAGAGCTTGCTGTTCTCCAGAGCATCTAAAATGATCTGGTTTACGCCATGCTGAAGTGAAAGAGGAGCACTCAGCACAGTCAATGAACATGTTGCTGTCAGAGAGGCAATCACTTCTTACAGTGCACAAACTCAACTGAAAAGTTTTAATACAGTACCTTCGGAGACTTAAATTTAAAAAGTTAACCTTCTTTTTCCACCACTGCCAACCATCAGTGCCAAACATTACTGGTATCTGTGAGAAAACTGTTGATTACACACACTGATTTAAAAAATCCTGAGTGTCTTCAGTGTGTCAGAAAATGTCTGATCTAGGGGGACACTAGAAACAACAAGAATAAAAGGCTGATAGAGTCAAGTATGTACAACAGTATGATGGAATTTTAATTAAGAGGAGGGGGCACCACAGGTTGGAGCTTTCTCAGTGTGTGTGCCTATTAAATGTTGCAGGACATCTGATGTACCTCTCCTCCACCCTAATTAAGCAACATGAGTTTGAAAATCAGGCAGTCCTCCAACCCTCAAAAAATGCAGTTTTGCACCTTTTCAAGAAAGCAGAGCTGCAGAGGAAGATGCCAGACCAGGGAGCCCAGACTTTCAGGATTGCCTGGAGATGGAAAGAGCAAGGGATGAAAGCACAACAAAGGGTGGTGCCTCAAAATGGAAAGCAATGGGGTTAGAGCACTGGGCAAGACTACAGTCAGCAATCTGGGCTACCATGAGAACAATGTGACATGAGTGTCTGTGGTCTAAGGGCAGTTTTTAGAGTGAGGATCGGGAAAATGCCATTTCCGTGTAATGCAAGGAGGACGCAGCAGAGCTGGACATGCATCTCTTGAAGTGACACAGAGAAAGCAAGTAAGGCAGAAGATAAAGGAGAGCCTAGTACATCAGTAGTATTCATTTTACACAAAGATACTGACGTAATTTTCTTAAGGCTGCTTAAATCAGTATCAGAGGACCATGAAAAGGCTTTGCTTATACAAGAAAGCAGCCATTGAGTTCTTCCTTTTTTCTTGAAACAAGTTATAGAAATTCTACATCAAAAACAAGAGTTTCCATGATTGATGTTCAGGAATGAGTATGTTGCATGGGTCAAAATATGCATTTGGTTTTCTTTCGCATGCCAATTCTGTCATTGTTTGACCCCTTGCGGAGGTGATTCAGCACACACTGACATGAGAAAGTAAGCCTTTCTTTTTTTTACAATTGTTCTTTTAGCACTGTTTAGGGGGTTTTTGTTACTCAGTTTTTGCTGGCTTGAGCTTGCTAAGCAAACAGATGAGCACAAGAACTAGCATGAGATAATCCGTGGCAGTGTGTGTCTGGGACCATCTCTTTTGGCAGAAGCAAGCTGTTAAGTGAGCTCAGTTGCCTCATGACACCTCACTGAACACAAAACAGCAAGTGACAGGCTTTCCAAAAAGCTATTTGTTTCACCAGGAATTCAAAACCAAGCTTCTTCCAGCAGCTGTTGGGAAACACCAGATTTGCATAGCAACACAAGCACTATTTGTGCAGCACTGTTTTGTGAAGGATGAGATTAAACCCTCTGTTACACAGGAGGGATAAAAGCTTTCTCCTCCTGGAAGCATCAGAGAAAAGACTGTTTATTAATCTTAAGAAGCTATTTTCTTCCTAAAAACAGTCTTGGATTTATTTTCTCATATAACAGGAATTATGGGGTATTTGGCCTTCTTGTTTATTTAAGAAATTATTTTGTAGCATCCCCTACTGTTCTCCCCCAAGAAAGCACTTTTTAGGACTAAGTCATGTTACCGGGATTTTATTTTCCTTCTTAGTATTTAAATATATTAACACCAAAGTCATAAAAATCAGGACTGTAGCATACTCAAGCCTAAAGATAAGTCTGCTCAATAGAGATCACTGTTTCCATGGCTGTTTCCAGAGCAGGGTATGTTTCCATATACAACAAGCACCCTTTATGTTAAAAAGTCTGAGAAGACATCTTGTCCAACCCAGCCAAATTCAGTTTCTAAAAAACATTTTCTTTTGCTGGAAGGCAAAATGTTGGGGTTTTGCCAAGGAAGGTGACCAGGCTGTGCAGGGACACGTGGCCATGCATCGTGCATCCTCCCTGTACCCACAGTGGAAAGCAACAGCGCCATTAGCAGGGTCTGCAGGGAGATGTGTGACCCTGAGCCCCGCCACGATGTGATGAGGGTCCCAGAGGCTTGGACCTGCTTCCACTCCAAGTAACATATCCAGGGCAGGAGAATAGGCAACAGAGAGAGAGAGAGGAGAGAAGGCAACACAGAGAAAAGACGAGCACATGAGGGCATCAGTAGTCACAAATATCCCAAACAAAAGTAGACTGACAGCAAAGGAGAGAAATTATCAGAAAGTGTCTTTCATGTGACAGCTTTATTAGCATTTGAATATTGTTGATGAAACACTTCTTCTAAAGGCATCTAACTTTTTATTTTTTCTCCTCTCATCTATGAAAAGGACCACAACCTGGAAGGTAAATATCCACCGGGGAGCTTATTAACAAGTATGCCTTCTAAGTAAACAGAAGTATTCTTCCTTCTTTATGAATTGGCTTGTCTGATGCAAGTGTTTTAGTACTCAATTAAAAAGTTTATACCCTCAACAGGATCCAGCAGGGCTTCAGTAATATGGCTAAGGCTGAAAGGAAAAGGGTAAACCAGAAGGCAGTAATAATTAAGCCGTTCAACAGCTTACAAGTTACATTCTATTTCTGAAGCCAGACATGGCATGGGTGAACTGCTTTGGATTAGATAAATTAAAGTTCAGCATGATTGCCCACACTGACAAGTTGTTCTCTCGATCAAGTTTAAACACAAACACTTCTCCTTACCCTGCCTCTGTCACTCATTTGCTTGAAATATTTCATATTTTGATCCCTAAAAAGTATGTCTTCTTTCTACTAAAGGCAACTTTAGAAAGTACCAGGTTTGTCTGGATTTTTGCTGGTGTTTTTCCCGTCCTATCTAACATAGAGAAGAACAGAGACTTCCAGGCATAGCTGCTTCCTCCAGAAACATATGTCATGACATATTTGACATATATCAAATAAAAAAAAGGTTGCACTTGGTGCACAGAGCCCTGGGTTTGTACTACTGTGCCCTCAGCCACCCCCTCATTCATGACCAGCTAGTAAGCATGCTTGCTTGAAGAAGAAAGTAGAAGGGGCAGTACCACTCTCATTTGTTCACTGTGGTCAAGCATGTTGGAGGAGGGAGAGGAGGATGCATCCACCTGTGACAGCATGAGGCCAGTCATGGTAGGCACAATGTCTCTCAATTTTTGGGTACAATTCAAAAATGTTATATGTTAACCACTGTTAAATACCTGGAAACCCTCGCTTGAAGTCACTCCCATTTTTCTAATTGTTAGGCTCAAATACTAGTTTCTCATTAACAAAAGCACAAGAGGAGACCCAGAAACATCAATATATCTGACTTACTTGTTGCCACCCTTTATTTTAGGGCTCAGTTCAGAATACCCATCACATTTGATAATTGTTTTGGCTAGGAATAACAATAGATGCATTCGGATTTATTAGACACAGCATACTTTATTTAATACCAATCTCCGGATATGTACTGATGCCTGCTGACAGTGCTCTCACATTGTGTTTCTCCAAGCAAAAAATGAGGTCATCATGATTCATGTATTAATCCGATATACATTTTGTAGCAATTTGAAAAAGCTTTTAAAATTCCTAAATGAGGACCTTTTGGTTGTTTAGGGTTTTTTTTTTTCCATTTGCAGTTTGGGGTTTTTCCCTTTGCAATAAGGATTTCCCAAGTGGAAGACCAAACTTGATAAAATCCAAGAAGAAACTGTTTACTCACTTTCCAGACTTCGGTTCTGCTTTTTTTCTTTTTTTTTTTTTTACTCTTCATTTCCTGGAGTAGCATACACAGGTTGTTTCTGAACAGAGTGCTGCCATTCTCTAGCAAGAAGGGAGCCTTCTTTAATTAACAGTGACATTCCAGAAAGTTGGCAATTAGAAGGGACCAAGGTACAAAGAGAACAGCCTGAGGAAATAGTTTTGTAAATAGGGCAGGGATTGTTAATAATTACGCTGAGGCAAGAGAAATAGTTACAATTACTGCATTTATTCTCTTCTTCACTTGGGCTCTGAAAAGGTAGAAAATACCTTGCATTTACATGAAAAGAACAGGAACAAGATCAATCCTTAGGCATAACACTAGATACTGCACCTGAATTTCTTGAATTACTAACTACAGAGGACAGAGCAGTTCAGATACAACCTCAGGACACCACCTAGATTAAAATCTTACCGACATCTAGCTGTAGGAAGTGCTGCATGCAGACCACAAAGGGCATTCCTGGAAGAACCTCCAGGCAGAGATGACCATGTTTCAGCATGCGCAACTGCAGAACTCATGGCTGAAACAACTCCACTGCAGAGAAGTGCAAGGATTCCCTCCACCAATGTGTCTCCAGCACACAAGTCCCTACTCTCATATCAAGGTGGCCCAGGTGAATCAAAGAGAAAGGTGGGTGTATAAGACAGGGAACCACTCACTTTCTGAGGCCAAACCAGCAGGATTGTTTGGTCTGGTACTGTGGTCTGGCAAAGGGCAGCTTAGCACAGTAAGCAAGTTCTTGTGGGGTCATTAAGGGAGAAGCTTCTGCAAAACTCTCCTGAGTGGCTTAGGAGTTTGGGGGTTTTTTTGCATGCAACAGTAATAAATAGCACTTACCCATTTCTGAAGGCTTTTCTTCCAAGCCAAATAAAAATTCATATTTGGCCTTGGCAACATTCTGGGCGTGAGCTGATACATCATTATCCCACATAAGAGCTTCTGCCTGTGAAGTCAAAATAAACAAAGCTTATCTACCTTTTAGTGAAAAAACATCAGCAGGAACATAAAATCCCTTCAGGTGAGCTGTCAGGAAGGATTTTCAAAGTATTCATTTAACTTAACCAAGACCATCCAGAGCAGACATGCACCAACTCAGAGTGCTTTTGAAGAGCTCTCCTCTCTGTCTTTGAACCCAAGCATTTCAGTATTAAGAAGGGGTATTAGAGCACCCAACCACTCACATCTTTTGCCATCCTACCTACTGCAAGGCCAGCAGCACTGGCCAAGTATTTCAGTAATATCATTTAGGGTTAAAAATGTCAAGGTAATAGTATCAGCAATAGCAAATTTGAGTATGTATGTCACAAAACTGGGACCCATGGGAAAACCATAAAAGGGGCAGGCTGTTTCTTTGAAAAGTGACTGGGGCAGAGAAAGGGAGGAACATGGGCTACAAGGATGATCAAAAATGGGAAAAAGGATAAGGTACGCAAACACGTGGCTAGCACTATCTGTGGATCCCTGTTGGGCAGCCCATGCCTGACCACCACTGTCTAGATCAGCACAATAGCCCAGCCTGGTTTTATAACTATACCACACAAGTCAAACCTGCTTATCTGGCCAGAAGGCAGGGAGGAGGCACTAGGTGGTGAAGCCAGCTAGCAGGGGAGCACCAGCAGAGGGAGATGGACTGAGAAACACATGCCACCCAGGCCTAGTGCCACCAGCACCTTCCCATTGCTCCGTTCCTGTAAGAAGCAACTTGACAGAGTAAAGGTCCAGTTTCTCAGAGAAGATAAAGGCTGCAAGACTAAGATCAAGATATTTTTCATACAGGTGGGGACAAATCAAATCCCCAAGATAAAAGTACACAGCAGCTATAAACTGTAGTGGAAAAACTACGTGCAGTCGGCATTAAGTGTCTTCCCAGCTGGGCAAGACAGAGCCTGTAATTCTTCTCTTTGAAGTGACAGATGAAATAGATCATTAACTCCATAAATTCTTCAGTAAACTTTATATTCACACTCTATGTTTGAGGCAGTCAATTGTTACCGCATGGCAAGTCATTGCATGGTTCATATTGGTGAAGGCCTTAGCTTACAAAAATATTCTTTAAAAAAAAGTCAAATGGAACACTCTGCCCCCCAGGACAATAGCTTTTATGCATTTCTATCAAATACCTTATGATAAGTGTCAGCTACAAACAGAAATTCAAAATTCAGGGTACACAATAATTCACAGGAACACACAGTCAAAGCTCTTTAATCAGAGATGGATGGAATCCATACATTCCTTCAAGGCCAGCTTCCCAACAATTACATTTTCTTCCAGAAGTATATTGATCAATAGCTGTCTTGATCCATGCCCTAGAACAGTTTTGCTCCAGGTTTTTCTGGTCTTTTACCCCATTTCTTCTCCTACTTTTCTGCACTGCGCCAGTTCTGCATGATTTAGTCCAGCATCTCTCTGTCCTAAGTAGGCAGCAGATCTTACACAGGGGTAAAATTTTGGACAGATTTATTTACCATTCACTGGTCCAACTACTCATCACTAGAGTTCCCAGTACGTTCATGGACGTGCTAGCACTAGGCTACCAGATCCTTTGGGAAAAATGTGAAGAAATAGATGAAGGGCTTTCTAGCACAAAGATGACTACCACAAGCATTCAACAAGCTTGAGAAAAGCCTCCATGTCTCTCCTGCTTTGACATGGCTTCACTGGAAGGGAGGCAGGAAGGGCTAGAAAAGGAATAGCTCGACCCAGAGCTCACCTAGGAGAAGGCTGTTGTCTGCAACAGCTTGGACAGGGGAAGCTTACGGAGCCAGACAAAAATTCAACCTACCCAGATGGATGTGAAGGGATAGGACAGCTAACAACTAGCTCGTGCCAAATCCCAGTCATGGGTGAATGAAATGGAAAATAAAATGAACAGAACAATCCACTTTCTGAGCAGTCAGGAATTTCTGATCTATACACCTCTGGGACACAGCATTTCCATCCCTCAGCCTTGCTCTTTGAGACTTCACAGACATCTGCTCCATTGAGAGTCCCTGCCAGCAAACACATGTTCCAAGGGTCTATACTTGCCTGTGCCTCATCGTAAAGCGATGGAGAAGAGCGTGGTTCACAGCACCCTCTGCATCACCAAATAACAGGCAGAAATAGTTAAATGAACGGGGTTTCAGTGTACAGGGCAGCATTTATCAGAATTAGGTACCTAAACAGAGACTGCAAGGCTTTTGCCTTAGCATCTGAAAGGAATAACTTGATTTTCAGAACTGCTCAGCACCACTGATGAGAATTACAGATACTGGCTTGTGCAGGGGAACAGCTGAACTTAACATCTATTTAGGCTGTCAGAGTACTAAAAGGATGTGTAAAGAAACTCCAGATCCAAGCCTAAGGATAAGTTTAACATATTTCATCCAAACAAGGAATATTTTAAAAAAAAGGATGCAAGAAAGGGGAGAGAATGAAGATGCTGTGAGTTCAGAGCTGGGTTTTAAGACCACTACTTTACCAATGTTCAACTCAAAAGATAACATGTGCTCTCCTTCTTTCAATCTGCCACTCATCCAAGCTTTGCACAGGTCAACATGCACTGAAACTGGGATCTCAAATGTCTCTCTTGGACAAACATTCATGGTGCTTTCCAAGCTGCATTAGCAAAGATTAAATACAAGCAAGATTGAAAGGGATATAAAACTCCTGCTTAAGCCTTCTCTCTCAGCTCAAGGGCAAAGAAATCTGCATCCAGGTCAGCTCATTTCATAATTGCTTCCCTCAGAGGGCTTTAATCACCACCTTTGATGCATCTGGTCTTTGTCACTGCTGGAGAGGGTGATGCTGAGAGCACCAATCCCCTTAAATCAGCCCAGCTGTATATGCATTTCTCACAAGCCATATACCCACTATTTTTCAGTCTGATTATGCTCTGGGCAGAGAGGCAGCAAGCTCCTGCCCATTTGTGCATCACTCCTGCAGCGCCTTCTACCTGTTTGAACATGTTTGATCAAGCCTACTTCTCTCCATCACAGTTCTTGGTCGGGAGTTGGGGCCGCTGCTTTTGACTCTCAGTGGATTTTAGATAACATTTATGAGGCTGCATTAGTTTTGACTTGGCAGCTCACACCCCTCAGCCAGCACACTGGACTAGTTTCTGTTGACTTTGCACAGGGCATTGGCATGGGACATTACAAGAGTCCCACCTTCCTGGCTTTTTGTTCCTTGTTTAGGAAATAGAGATTGTTTAGGATATGGTGCTCATGGTGGTTTCAGGATAGCACAAGAAGTGAAGTTGCTGAATCCATGGCTCAGCACTGAACTGAACAGCAGCAGGATGCTAAGACCCCACGGTTCCTGCTCCTCCGTTAGGAACTGCCAAGGACAGATAAATCGGCTAGGCATGAAGCATACATACTGCCTCTGCTCCACTCTGCTGTCTGGATGTGCAAACTGGAGCAGAAGGGCAATATCTGCAAGGAGAAACTGTTCCCACAATTCACCCCTGAGAGGTGTATTTAGGCAGGCCCCCGATGAGAGCTTGATGCTGCCTTTCCTGAAGCACAGTTTCTCTCTCTGGACAAATCTGATTTCAACTCCAGTCTTGAGCTCCTCTCAAACTTTCCTCCAAAAATCCCAGTGGTTTGTAGATTGGCATGGTGAGTCATAAAAGCTTGAAGAACATGCTTCTCCCATCTTCAAGGAAGAAAAGCACCGAAGCATCCTCTTGAATTTCACTGAGGTTCTGGCTGGGGCCTTTTTTGGGGGCAGACTGTTTTCTTCTTGGGGCCTTTTTTTCTTTTTTCAAACCTATGTGTCAGAGAGCATTAACAGATAAATATCAAAGTCTTGTTCTCTCAGCACCATTTGCAAGCTGAGCTTGACAGGACAGCTAGGCTCCATCTCAGCGGAAGGGGATAAGATGACATTGTCCATGGCTGCTGTGACAAGAAATGGGTCAGTCTGAGCACAAACAGCCATTGTGAACCCATGCCTCCCGAAGCATTCACACTTAAGGTCATATGTTCTCTTTGAAAAAGTCTAATAAAGAGGAATGTTCAAAGGTGCAGATAATTAAACAGCAAATGTCAGTTTGGAGTTTCTCAGACTCCCTGGAACGACAGATGCTGTTAAGACAGACTGACTCCTTGCAGGAGACCTGGGAAAACAGTGTTTGAGAAAAACAAGAATGGGATGGGTGCTTAAGCACGAGTTCTCAGGGAGCAAGAGTCAGCCAAAATTCTGGACAGCAGGAGACCACTCATGCTAAAGGAAAACATCAGCAGGAAGGGGTCTAACAACCTTTCACAAAGAACTGTTAGCTGGGACAGAGAGGTCAAAGCATCCTCAGCAGGATCCCTGCAAGTTTGCTTAATAAAATCTAGCCACTCTGTTCTCAGAAAGAAATGTTATTCTAATTCTTCTAGACTTATTGGAAAACCTGGAGGTTCCTGGCCAGTTGGGGTGTGGGTCTCCACAGCTAAGCCATATCATGAGGAAGCCTCAGGGTAGCTACAGTTTTACATGCTTTTGCACGTGCACGACTCCTTTTTCCAGAGCTAACTGCCCTCCCCCTTGGCCATACCACTGCTGGATGTCAGCCCCCTGCCAGCAGATGACAGTCCCCATAGTGCCGCATAGTGCTTTCTGGAGGTTTCTTTGAGGCTAGTGGGGAGATGCTGCAGTGGCCACAGCAGAGCTGTTGGCACTACTAAAGGAAGCAAAATAAAGCCTTGCAGGATGCCTGTAAAGTACAGTTTGCTATGGAGAACTTCACAGCCACATCTGGACCATTTCTAATCCCAGGCTGTGCTTGTTCCATTCACATTGCTTCACCAACATCTCTAGCAGCAAAAGAACCAAATAAATGCCTCTCAGCAGCCTATCATATACCTTGAAACAGTGAGTTTACACTCTCAGGACAAGTGTAAGCATGTACCTTCATCTTGTCTTCTGCACTCCAAAGTCTCCCCAGAGACTGACAGACATACAGTAACTGGTAACGGAGCTTGCTGAAGAAAGGAAAAAAAAAAAAGAAAGGGAAAAAAAAAGGCAGGAATAGTAGATAGAAAGATGATGCATAGAAGATTTTCACAGATTTAAAACCACATCCAGCAAGTTCCCAGCAGAGCAAAAGTACCTACAAGTCAAGCTGCAGTGCCATGGTCAAGTCTTTATGGAATTATGCATTGAGACCTCTCCCTCTGCTGTCACAGATGGACAACCCCCCAACAGTGGCCAGCTCTTTTTTAAGCACCATTACCATTCCCGTATATCATTCCTTAGCAAGCCTTACTGCTTTTGACAGGTCATAGTAATTGTTTTGAAAAGACTATTTCTGTTGAGCTTGTCTTAAATTACTTTCCTAAGTAACAGGATGAAATGCAGAAAGCTGGTGTTACAATAAACTTGCTGACCAGTGAAACCTAGTGCACCAACAGCACAGAGAAAATGTGGATGCTCACAAAAAGATCGCTAGCTAAGGTTTGTAGTTTTTAATTCCATGTGACCTCAATACACCACATTTGTGTTTTCCTCACACCTTCCCACACTACTATACATGATTGCAATTCTTGAACTGAAGCATTAGTAAAATAGATTCAGACTCAAAAGAACAGGATTTTTGCATAGCTAAATCTCAACTAGAGCTGCCAAAACTTAATGCTGGCCAAAGTTTTGGAAGAGAAGAAATCTCAGCCTGGGTTTTAAACTAATATCTAACTATCAGGAGTTGCAAGGAGATGTGTAGAGAGCCAGAAGGTGGGGGAGGAAAGAAAGAGCTTTGTGTGAGAGCACTGCCTATAGCCATTATGCAGCAGAGAAGTCTGGATTCTAGAGAGCAATAATATAGTCAGCTAAGATTTTCAGCTACAGGAAGGAGGCAACTGAGACTCATAGGGCAGAGGTGCTTGCAATCATCAGGGGTCTCAAAAAGGCAAAAAGTAATTGGTGATTCACCACCTATTTTAATGCAACAGCCAGGGTACAACAAAAGAAGGTATTAGGAGTCAGCATCACACCAAACAGGAGATGGTTCCTCATACAGTTTGTAGTCAAAACCACCGACCTCCTTGCAAAGCAATGCCACAGAAACTAAAATACTAAGGGAGCTGACAAGGAGGGTGAACAAGCTCAAGTGATACAAATCTACAACAATATGTAGAAATCACATCATGCTCATGAATCTGTAAGCTGCATTTTTCCCAGGCATCCATGACCACATACAGTCTTCTGGGCTAAAGTGACCTTGGGTCCAAATCAGTGCAGTGAGCCACTCTTAGCAGCTCACCAGGCTCTAGCATGGCCCCAGGTCGGGCAGTCCTCAGGCTCAGTACAATCCAGCCAACTCCACTCGTGAGTTCTCACTGCAACTGAACCCCCAGCTTCACTCCCACGAATTCACCAAAACGCACCAGGACACCACGGGCTTCCTGTGCCACTCCCATCACCATGAGATGTGTTTACCAGGAGCAGCCTCACAGTGAGTGGTCAGGCTGGAGAGAGCAAAACTGAAAGGGTGCAAATACCATCAGAGCTGCTCTCCCTGCTCAAAGGCAGACTTCACAAGAGTTCAGTATCTAAAGAGAGGCTCAATTCAAGAATAAAGCAAAAGAGTTGCTGCTTAGAAAAACGCATGGGAACAGTAACAAAAACAAAAAAAACCCCAGATGCCTTAGAAGCAGTATCAAGCAGTTGCAGGTAAAATTTATTTCCAGTCTGGTTGCCTTTTTGTACAGAGCACTTCAGTTTTTCTTTCTTTAATGAAATGTTTGCTTTGTTCCTTGGTTGAAGTTGTTAGGAAGCAGTCCACTGTTAGAGAGAATTAAATGCTTTTTAATATGCAAAGGCTGATGCTGTCTGTGTGGTAACTGCATGAATGTGAACAGCATATTAATTTAAAGTCTGTATGATTACACTTTAATAGTAAAGGTCACCCAGCATTTTGTATTTGCCAAGTCAGTGATTTTTGATGCATGCTGTATGGACCTCTGGATGCCTGTGCATTATTTCTAAGGTATCTGCAAGAATCAAAACGAGCCCATTGAGACGCAGGCTTCAGCTTGCTGCATGAACCACCATGTTCTTAGATACAAAACATAAAAATAAAAAACACCTCAAACTTTTAATAAAGCCACAGTGCAAGTATTTTTCCTGAGTTATGCCAAGGAGCTTTGGGGCAGGGGTATGATTCAGTAAAAACTGCACAAAGACAGCATCTTTTATTCAGATAATTAAGTGATGCATGTAATAGACATCTTGCATTTACTGTTTTTATTCAATCTATTACAAGGATATTTAGCAAACTGACAGACTGCTTCTCTTCAGCAGGTAGTGCGCTTCCGTCATCTTTAGGCATCTCAGATTGCAGAACAATGTTTAGGCAGGCTACCGGTCTGCTCCACATGGATTTCTACTCCATAGCAGCTAAAATTTGGATACGCGTCAACACCTCATGAGCCTAACAGAAGTTACTTCTGTAACTTTAAGCAATTAAATTCTTTCCAAAATGCAAGCCAACATCTGCTGTCCTCTGAAAATTTGCAGTCCGCACCCTTTCCCATGTGCTGTACATTCTCTGTGTCCAGATAAATATATGCTGCTTTTATGGATGGAAGTAAAGAACAAAGTATTGGGACAGCTCATCTTCATTTTTCAAATCAATATTACAAGCACAGTTTAAGATAGTGTCCCAAAGTGATAAAAAAATTCAGTTTCAATGAATGGTAAAAAGCAAACAAACAAACAATAAAAAACCCCACACTAGAAAAAAGAAAACCACAAAAAAAACCCCAAACAAACAAACAAAAAGGCTCACACACACAAAAAAAAAAAAACAATAAACCCATACACAAAACAAAACCAAAACCAACCCAAACGAACAAACAAAAATGCCCCACACCCAACTCCCAAACTACACTACACAGGAGCCACCAGAAGAATTCACAATTGTAAATGTGTAAAATCTGCATTTTTTCTGCAGCAAGTGCCAGCTATAGAGCTGCAACACACCAATAGAGCATGCAAAAAGGGGTATGTATCTCCCCCTAACTTAAGACATACCTCATTGATCCTGCATGATTATTCATATCATGTATTTAAATTAATTTTACAGCTTTCACCTAAATTGTTCTTTCTTAGTCTTTTGGATCAGAAATTTGACTAAAGTTTGATGTGAGCCATCTTCTCTCTGGCACAATTGAGGCAGAAGCTAGAAGTCACATCAACAAATATCTCCTGATGTGCAAGCACTGGGGGCCTGAAAAGACAAAGTTGCAAGACTCCGCTTGCTAAGAAAGTGCATGTTAAGGATTGTAACATTCGAGGGCAGCTGTGGCCCCATGAACAGCCAGGAGCCAACAGGCGGGTTCAGATGTGGCAGGCAGGCAGAAGACATCAAAGATGATACAGCCCCCACAAGCAGCACAAGATAGGCCAGCTGGCACTAGTGTCCCACTGGTGAAGAAGGTAATCCTTTTTCTTTCTTCCTCATTAAATCACAGCAACTCCACGGACAAGACAGCTGATGATAACCAGAACTCACTGGTACCAAAATTTGTTTTCTTTCGAGAAAAGGGCTTTCCTGGTAAAGTGTTCTGCTACCACTGACATGCAGCCATATCCCAGGCTTAAGTGCATCTTGCCATCACACTTGGCATTTGTTCAGTCTGGGAGATGCAGTTATGACTCAAATGACACTTCCTATTTGAAAACTGTTGTAAAAAAATAATGAGTACATTTTGGAGATAAGCCACCTCTTCCACTGTGCCACTTCATGCCAAGAAGAGAAAGCAAGCCCCATTCATTGCTTCTGCAAAAAAAGGAGGCTTGCACTATGTAATCTGTGCCATTTAGGTGGTTTTCTTACTGCTCTCAAACTACTGCATCCTCATAGCCTCAAGACAATGTCCTCTTCAGTCATAGAATCAGAGAATCACAGAATATGTTGAGTTGGAAGAGACCCACCATGAGCATCAAGTCCAACTCCTGACCCTGCGCAAGACAATCCTTTCACCAGGCAGCAAAAAATTGCTGTGGTTGCAACATGACATCCTTGTAAAGCATGACAGTGATCAGTATGCTTCCACCCTGGCAGGCCATCCTAAAAAGCCAGTTGCAGCCTGTTTTCCATTGGCTTAGCCCAGTAGTTTTTTCAAACAGTTAGCAAAGGGAGCCACAGCAAATGCCATGCCCTTCCCACAGCTAGCACTGCTGGCTGAAACACTTGGTGGAGGGAAAATGCAGAGCTCATGCTCTGATGGACAGCTTGATCCCTAACTGGATGGCCTGATCCAGTGCCCAAACAGGTTTTTTAGCTTACAGCATTCAGGAAGTACAGTCAAATCAGCAGGAATTCAAGCTTCAAGGGCTAGATAATACCCGAGCTCCTCTGACTCCTGATTCAACCCTGTAGCAAACTAGTCAGCACCCAGAGGGTTAGCTCTATCTCCACCCTACTTTTAAGCACCATCCACAACCTGCCTTGCTCATCTCTGTAATGCAGAGAATAAACATTTGGATGCATTAGCATCTCAGGAGTCTGTGGTCTCAGACAGGAGCTGGCACAACAGCAAGAAACATCTTAGAGAAAGGAGGAGCTGCACTCAGAAAAAGCATCTGGAAACATAATGCAGAAGGACTTCAAACAGGGCCATCCCTGAGAGAAATGGGACAGTTACATCCAGAATGAGTGTCAGGCATACACTTCGAGCTGGTCTCAAACATCTTTTCCATCTGACAGAAGCACACAAGTTCTACTCACCCCCCAACCTCATGTCACTGCAAACAGGAAAAAAGCGCTGGAAACAGTCTCTGTTACCATGGGTGTCGGAGGGCAGGAATACATTTAAAAAGATATTCAGAACTTTAACACACAAATTGCACAATACCTAAATTTGTTTGTCTGCAGACCCACTTCTCTTTATGGCAACTATCCAGAGAAGCTCCCTATAACACATACCTCCTCTCTCAGCCAAACTTCCAAAGGGAAGGATCCACATACAGTTTTACAACCCATCAGGATGCAAGGAAATCCCCAAGTCACAGAGCAGGTCTGGGTGGGACATCCAGATCAAGAAATCCCTGCTTCAACACAAGCGACCTTTCCAGCAGGAAAAATTTGTGAGGAAATGTCCCTTCAAGGACAATGGGTGGCACATATCCCTGCTGAGCTGAGGAACACCATTCTCACCTTTTCTGGTGGAACCCACAATACTCACACCAACCAACTCTACCAGCTGCTGCACCATGGGGATCTTCAGCACCTGGAACACAGAGCTAGCCTGGAGTGGGAGACTCTGCCTGGTGACTGTCCCAGTCTTTGAGTTTTGGCAGCAGTCCACAGGTTTGTCCAGTCTCAGCTGGAGAACAGCAGCTTGGCAGATGGCTTTCCAGCACACTGCAGATCCACCTCATCTTACTCTGCAGATGCTACCCTTCCCTCCCTTCCTTAGGCTTCCATCACTAAGCCACTACATTGTACTACCTCTAAATTATCTTTAAATCAACACCCAGCAGTATTCCAGCTTCTTGCTCTCTCTGAAGACCCTTGCAAGCAGAGGCTCTCCAAAATGAAACATATGCAACACGTCAGAAAAATCACCCCAACCCTCAAGGCCTGCCAGCCTGTCTCTCCATGGAGCAGGGATTGTTTCAAGCAATCAGCTCTTCTGCATGCACAAGGACAGTTTTATCAGCTATGACCAAAGCACTCTTCCTTTGCACTGGTGGCCTTGTGTTGTCCTAGTGCTGCCCCAATGCTGGAGCTCCCAGAACACACCCATGGAGACAATTGCCTGCACAGATGCTCCATAGCCATGGTCCATGGTACTCCCATTGAGAGCCCACCTCTTCGGTCCACAGGAACCAAAACCTGAACCACCTCTTATACCAAAGCTGCAAAATCAACTGCCAGACTTTCCTGGTCCAATGAGCAAGAATAGAAAGGGCTATTCTGGGGCAGAGGCAGGGAGGGGAAACTCTGAACAACATCCAGGCCTTTCAGCTATGCAACGTGACAACAGCAAAGAAAGTCTTGCTGGGAAAAAAAAAAAAGCTACTAGCATGTTCATTGGGATCCTCCCTGCTCTTCCTTCTCAATTTGATGGCACAGAAATGGAAATTGTAAATCAAATAATCTGTTTCAGCACCAATAGCACTAGAGGAACACTTTCACACAGGTCAGTTGTGAAAAAATTTTCAGTATGGATTAGGAAGACCTAATTTTTTTGTTGTTTTATGTTTTGAAGATGGCAACATTTAAGTTTCTTGAAATTGTTTTTAGCATCACCACTACCATAAAGAATGTTCTTACACTCCACAACGAACTAAGGCTGTAATTGAATAGAAGCATTTTCACAGGGTCTCCTACATGGTTAACCTCATCTCTCTCCCATCAAAAGCATGACCCAAAAACAACCCTTAGTGTGTAAATCAACAGAGTTAAGGTAGAGTCACAATGTGCATTAAACTGCTGAAACACATCAACTAAGGATATGGCTGATGAAAAAGCATTTGGAAATGAAAGAGGTTTCCTTCTACTAGCTAAACCAGAAAGGCTTGGATGACTCTAGGCAGTCTATTACAATTGCTTCAAACGCTGGGTGTGCAACCATCAGTTTCATTAGAAACACAGCATTTGACTTTCTGTTTTTATGGCCCTATGCAGAGGCAGAATTAAAGTGTGACAGGAGCTGCAAAAGCAGTAGTACTTGCAGTTGCCTATTACACATGCAAATCACTTCAATAACGTATAGACCTGGCTGACAACTGGACCCTGTGGGAGCCAGGTAATTGCTGTTTATGGCACGGAAATACTCATCTATATGGGAGTTAACAACTTCAGTGTGTTTGCGAGAAGTTCAAGCTCATTATAACTCAATGTTTATGTTCCCATTGAGAAATGTAGCTCCAATCCCGGGTAGCAAGGATGAAATTAACACCTCAGTTGCACAGGAGGATCCCTGTGTGTGCTTAATATTCTAAAATTTTACACCTTTGGTAAATTCATCTCAACCCCTCTCTTGCCCTTAGAAGCAGAATGTTGCTGCTCAGCCAAAGACTGGCTTTTTCACAAGATCTCTTTTAATTTAAGAATTTGTTATGATTAAGAGTTTGTCAGTGCAACAACAGTGCTGATCTGTTACAGAGACAAGTTACTTGGAGTCACAAGCAAAACCAATCGCACAGGATGCAGGCTGGAGGTCCCAGCCCTGGGGTGCGAGTCCCAGTGCAGCTGCCTATCTCTCGGGATCTAGCAGTAATGAGCATAGCAGCAGGATCTGGGCTTGCTCCCTTAGGGAACTGTAAAAAGGATAAGGAAAAAAAAAAAAGTAAAAGAAGAAGAAAAAAGAGGAAAAAAAAAGAAAAAAAAAAGGAAAAAAGGAAAAAAAAAAAAGGAAAGAGAAAAAAAAAGGGAAGAAGGAAAAGGGAGAAGAAAAAGGATAACAAAAAGNCGAAGGGGAGGGAAGGGGAGTGCACCACGTGCTCCTCCGAAAGATTTGGGGAAAAAAAATTAAATAACCATTTGGCATTGTTTTAGGATTAGCGAGGCAATACGGTGGAAAGCACAACCCAGGCAGGAACGCTTCCAAAGCCCGCGGGGGCCGGGACATGCCGTACTCTGATCCCAAATCCCCTCAGTGAGACTCGGAGTTGCTGGGGGAGAAAAAGTTAAAAAAAAATTAAAAAAAAAATTAAAAAAAAAGCAGAAAAGAAAAAAAAAGCAGAAGCCTTTTCCAGCCCCGGGGGCTTTCACTCGCAGTCCGACTTCAAAAAGCAGAACAGCGCAGATGTCTTCAGAGTAACCCCATCTGAACACTCGAAGCAGATTTTTCACTTTTTTCCACAGTTCACTGGAAGATCTCTTGCTTTGTCAGGTTTCTGAGCACACAGTCACATCGTTAGAAGTTCTCTAACCAGGAGCTCTGCAAGCTGTCCTTTTAAGTAAAAGTGGGGTTTCCCCGTCAGAAGATGTGCATTAGAAAACACCCCCAAATCTCATAGGCCCAGTTAGAGGAGTTAGCTGCACAAGTAGCTGGCAGACTGGATAAAGAGGACGTCAGTTTCTAGGATGTCAGTAGGTTCAGTATGTTTGTGTTTTGTTCAGTGAGAGCTGAAAACTTTTTGGTTTTAACCCATCAAAATTAAGGATAGGCTTTTTGAAGCAATCTCACTGAACACTGTATGTTTGCTTCATCCGTAGCACTGGAAGACAAAGCTGTGTATTAGCTAAGGTTGTTTTTTGATGTTCTGAAGGCCTTTGGACAGTGCTAGTGGTAGGAGTGCATCACCATGAAGTCACTGACATAAGTGTACCACGCCCAGACAGAGCAGCATCTCTGTGGCCAAGGAGAGAGCTCTGCCTTGTTCCCCATCAGCCTCAAGCACCCCTTCTGGCAGCACTGGGTGATTTCAGCCTTTCCATTCTACAGAACCATGAAAAAAAGTTTAAAAATCCCTTTCTGGCAGGATAAAACTTAAGTCCAGGCATAATGTATAAAGCCTAGCCTGAGGCTTTGCTGTTTGGCAGTATGGCGGAGGTAGCAGCACCATCTCCAGGCTCTTCCAACTCATCTGAAGGCTCCATCCACCAACACCTTGCCACGATTTTTGCAATAGGGCTGCAGCATGCAGAGCTCACACTGCTCCTCCTAACCTGAACCTACTGTTTTTCATCACTTCCACTTTCACACTTACCCAAACAATTGTGTTCCAACTTTCCACCTACGCCATCCTGTAGGAGATTGCACTGCCTCTGTTACATGAGTGCCTCAGACCCAGTGTACCCTGTATATCAGAAGGCATCCTACTCTTTCCCTACAACATCCCCTCTCCCCATCCTAAGCCTCTTGCTGGCTCCCCAGCATCACAAGCTATGTTTACACACCCATCGCAGGAGCACCACAGGATCTGCCCCCTGCCCTGCTCAGCAGTCCTCCAATCCAGTAATTTCTGTCACCTGGGAACAGGCACATGAAAATCTGAGTTTCCATCCCCTGAAATAGCTGGCACAGGTTACGAAGAGGTCTCTATGCAGGCCAACAGGCACTGCTCCGTTGGCCTCTGCCCTGTGTGTCAGCACAGAGCCCAACACCCATGGGAGCAGCATGTCCCTGTGATGCAGACCCATGCCCATCATCTGTTGCTTAATTTTGCCATGAAACACTGTGCCCCAGCAGGGCAGGATGATGTCTTGAAGGGCTTCACCCCTCTCCCCCAGCAACAGCTGTGATGGCAAACATGACTTGGCCCCACCAGGGTCTTGTCCCATCTGTCAGGCGCCTCTGAGGCCGCAGGAGCCGGTGCAGGGGGGGGAGGCC